>CM060892.1:180554826-180902326 GCA_030762935.1 Hymenopus coronatus | reverse complement strand
AACATTTACAAACCACCTGTTGTAACAAAAAGTTTTGCGACCTTTGGAGCAATCACATTAAACTGGGCAATCTTTTATCTGATGAAGGTGCTGATTCAGTTAGTTGATAATATTATTGAACGGAGGTCGAAAATTAGACTTACATATAAATAAACAATTAAGACACGTTCCTATATCATCTTGATGCAAACATATCTACCTTAATCTCATTTTTTATTTTTTCTACTAAGTTCTATGCACTTACAAAATAAATAGAGAAAGTATTGTATTCCACCCAAAAATGAGTGCCGAGGTTTCACCGTAAATAGACATTTCAGGATCCCATGTGACTAAAACATACAATGTTTGGAAAAATATCCGTCTGTGTGTCCGTGTGATCTTGATATGTGTGTGTGTGTGTGTGTGTGTGTGTGTGTGTGTGGCTGGGTGGGTGAATGGGTGTGTCTGTGAATAACGTAACTCAAAAACAAAAGTCGGTTAAATACGAATCTTGACAATTAAGTTCAGCATCTTACAAGGACGCGACACGAAGATTTTAAAGAAAATACCTCATACTATCTTTTACATGAAAAAAAATTGAAAATATTTATTTTCACAAAACTAGCTGTAATGGGCGTGGTTAAAATTCTGTAGTATATTAAATAAATCCACCTATATGAGAAATAAAATGTGTATCTCTAATATTTTGGGAATAGCTTCTGAAGACCTCTTCATTCGGATGAGCTTTGCATAGTGACAAACCATAAGAGAGAGACAAAAACCTACTACACAAGAAAATGTAGATCTCGTTAAAATAACTCAATATGTGTTGTTTACAGTTTTGTTGAGTTAATCATTTCCGAGATATTCATTGTTATTGGTTTCAGCTTTAAAATAGTTAAAACTTAACTCTAAATATAAGGATAACACGTCGTCTAAAAAGCTTCAGCTCTCGCCTTACTGAAAACTTTTCTCAAATGGAATTTATAATTTCTTTTTCATTTTTTTTTCTCCTGGCCATGCAAAGAAAATCGAATTTTAACCAAAGAGCGACAAATTTTATAATATTTAACTATTCATTTAGCCTAGTGCATTCCCTTATTTTGTTTTTACTTTCTCTAGTCCGTATGTACAATGTACATAGTGAAGTGAGAAGGTATTGTATTCCACCCAAAAATTCAAAGTCGAGCTTTTACTGGAAATATATCTTTTAAGGTTCCGAGTCCGATAAAAAAATAATGAAAAGCTACATGTGTGTGTGTGTGTGTGTGTGTGTGTGTGTGTGTGTGTTACTGTGTGCGTGTGTGTCTGTGGATAGCATAGCTCAAAAACGAAAAGTCCGTTAAATACCAAACTTGGTATTTAAGTTTAGTATCTCCCAATGCTGCTACACAAATATTTTCAAGAAAATACCCCTCATCGCTCCAATTACACTTTTAATGGAAACATTTTCAAAAATGTTGATTTCTAAAAAAATTGTTCCGTGTTTATTAAAATATCACAAATAATATGTATGTATATCCTGAATGTTCTAGGAATAGCCTCTGAGTACCTCTATATTTTAAATGAATTTTGCATAACTGGTAAACCGTAAGAGATAGACAAACTTACCACACAAAAAATATGAATCTCATTAAAACACTTAATCTATGTTCATATACGCTTTCTTTCTGTAGAACTTACCGTTTCTGAGATATTACTTATTATTGGTTTCAGTTGATTTAGTTATACTTTTCTCAAACGGGACCATATAAATTGAACCGAACCTCAATTGTTTCACATAGAGACGATGCTTTAAGAATTTGACTATCGCTTTAGGTTAACGTGTTCTCGTCTCCTTCTAAAGGAAGAAAGTAATAAGATCAATTATGCTAATATTTATCTCGAGTAGCATATGTAGATAAAAGGATAATATTTTGTATTTGGAACAACAAAAGAAAGTTATGTAAATGGAACACAGAATATTTGTATTTATAAGGAACTAGGAACTAACCATTACTGGTAACGTTTACCTTGATTCACGTTAAGAAGAGAGAAGAATGAGTTTCTATAGGAACATTTTGTTACAGAATAGGTAGAGAAAGTCTTATGAATGGAACACATCACATTTTTAAGTATTCATCCGCTTTATTGGATTGCAAACGTACATCAACTGAAAGTTATCTCTCCGATTGGAATCCTGTACACTGGTACATACAGAATGGACGGCACTTTAAGACATACGCTTTACATTCTGGAATAGAGCTTTAGACTACATCTAAAACATTAACACATAAAATTATGAGAAATGCCGTCTAATAAAAATAACACATTTTTCCCTCCTTAACTCCGTCGGCTTTGAATGTTTCAAAATTATACTTTTGAACGGCCAGTTGTATTTCGACAATGGTGTTCTCTCGATGTCTTCCGCAGCATCATATCAGTGCGTTGAAACATAACTCAGTGATATAATTATTTCTCACTTTTTCATACATTTTCAGAAAAGAAAAAAGAGAATCGTAATTGTGATGAAGGCTTAAACAGTTAAATTATCTGTATTTTTAATACTAATTTTGATATAAGATTTTTTCACCTGCATTTAATTATCTCTTATAACATTTATGGATTACTCCTATACACGTGGTCTTCGGTATAAAATCTGACCGTTCGCTCGGTGTTGACCGTCCCCACTCTCCACAGGCTTTCTGTCCTTCAGTTACCAAGTAGGCATTAGTGTCTGCAGTCTAATTTAATTTGTAAAGATTAGGGTGCTCTAGAATAGCATGTATTTGTATGTAAATGTTTTCTTAAATTTGAAACGGCTTCTATCGTTCGTGAAGAATTCATTCTGTCTTCTGCACAACTGGGAACATACATGAGTTCTAAAATATTTTTAATGAAAAGTTCATCCTCCATGTAACGTAAAACGATATTGCATTGGAATGCCACATTGTTTTGAATGCAATAAAGTATAATTAAATTCCCATTTTGCAAGTCTCTCGAAAACGTTTGTAATGTAAGCGATTGATTTGTGACATCACTTTTGAGTATGAACTTAAGTTGCCCTATGAGGAATATATTGTTTGTTAGAGCTTTATTTTCACACGTTTTATCAGGTGACGGATGAAGTTTTTAAAAAGTCACTGTCGACAACCTGCCATGCGTGAATGCACTAATTGGTAGTATCGATTTTAGAAGTAACGAATGATTTTTGGATGCCGAAATGCGTGGATTAAAAGCTAATGTTAAATACGCGATAAGCGATTATTCAAGTTTGCTCAGTTGTAATAAACATAACGCATATATTAAAACAACTAAGATGGATTTTAGATTTTAACAGTGAAGAATAGTAATGGTATTTCTCATTTGCAATGAAGTAAAGTGTTGGGTGAACCATCTGACTTAAAACTACTTTTCGTTTAACTAGCGGATTTTTTGCCTATTAATTTGTATTGTGTAAACGTAAAACAAAAGAATGGCAAAAACAAAAATAGTTACAATTTTTTGGCATTATGCGATTCAAATAAGCCGTAAAACACTTCTAGTTATGTTAATAGGATAACATTTAAGAAAGGGAAAATAAAATAATAAGGTTTTATTTTATGACATGAAGTCGATCATAATGGTTGTGGTGATATGGAAAAAACACGCTCGCTGATTAGCATAGAATGGAGAGCAGCTTGTATTTTAGCACAATAGTCCCAGACTGAAGTTGCGCCCGGAGAAATGACGAGAATCTGTAATGAAAATGAAGAAGAGCTAGGTTATGTTCGGGCAATATTGTATACATTACTATCTATTAATTGCATAAGTGTCATCTGAAATGCTAATTGCAGTTCATAAGGAGATTAAAAGTAGCAATAGTATACTTACGAACACTTGCTATTAGAGAGAATACCAAAATAAATATAAAAGCCAAGACAAATGTAAAAATACATTTCACTTATCACAATGAACCTCGCAACAATACATTATAGATTTCTCCGATATAAAGTAAGACCTGAAATTTTCCTGACTAAGTATTAACTATAACTTTTCTCGGGCTTCTTACCTGGCTAGAAGCCGAGAAAAGTTAGACTTCTCCGATTTATTCTTGAATTTCTTAGCAGTGCAAAATACTTTTATTCCTGATTTCAGGATCTCTGGCGCGTGAATAAACAAGTGGCTGCAAGTCTGTGATGTATTGTTACGCAGAAGAAGTGCGTTTCAGCGTCTGGTTAGGATTTATATTAATTCGGAAATAACATACATTGTGTAGCAAAACACTAATCTCCTCGTACTGAGCGGTGAGGTCAGGTCAGAGGTTCTCTTTGCAGATTACATTTTAATTGAATGATAGTACTTTAGAGCTATTATTTTTGTTTTCTAGTAATATTCTCGGATTCTAGTGATATTTTATCAGAATTTCAGCATAATAACGTTGTCGGGCACAAGCCCAATTGCCTTCTTTCAGAATTTGAATTCACGATCTTGTGAATAATGTGAGATTATTAGTTCAGTGAAAAACAAGAAACACATGACAATACTTACATTAATAGCAGGAGAAAAAAATGTAATGTGTTCCTTTCACATGACTTTCTGTAGCTGCTTCACAAACAGTCCTTCCTTGCAAAAGATCAATCCTTTTTTATCTACATCATGCTAATTGAGATAACCGTCAGCAGAATTGGTCTTATTTACCTGCTTCTTTGTATCCAGAAGGGAATTCATTAGGTTAAAGCGATGATCAAATCATTTAAAAGCTAACGCTATGTGCAACAATTGAAATTCTGGCCTTTTTTGCATTACCGGGAGTAAAACAAAAGGAATGAAACGAAGGTTTACCTCCTACTTGAGAAAATTTTAAGTATTTAAAATTAAAATAAGGAATATCTCGGAAACGGTTAATGCTACAAAATGTGCATGACATAAATTGTATGTTTTAATGATAGCATTAAAACTTTATGTAGTAGCTTCTATCTATAAATTACGGTTTAGGAGTTATACAAGTCATCTAGAATGAAGATGCTTTCAGAAGTTGTTCCCAGAAAATGTAAGAATTAAATTTCGTTTTTCATGTAAATATCGTAATCGAAATCTTTAGATCCATTTTTCAGAAAATCAAAGATTTGAAAACATGTTCCATGTAAAGGGTAATTGGGGGTGGAGCTACTTGAAACACCTTCGTGTTGTTCATAGAAGATACTGAAGTTATATACTAGTTTGATATTTAACCGATCGTTTGTTTTTGATCTATGCTGACCACACACTCAAACACACACACACACAAACACACACTCAAAGACATACAGTATATATTGTATGCATTATACATACATAGACACAATTTTTCTTTTATTCAGGGGGCTCAGATCATATTTCCGTGAAATCTCGGTGTCAATTTTTTGGGTGGAATACAAATCCCTTCTCTATCTGCCATGGACATTGCCAGAGAAAGTAATTAGAAGAAATCATTCACACATTGGAGGAAGTTGTGGAAAATATAGGAACTTAAGTAAGAAACTACTGTGTTTGCTCGGTATAATGCTTATTTAACTGTGGAAGAGCGATATTTCCAGAATTTAATTAGAGGTAAGAATTAATTTTATTGTATTTTATGTCAAGGTATATAGGAATACAAGTTTGTAGTATTGGTTTCTTTACCATGTTTAACATTGATTTGCGCACCTGTCTCTCTAATTGTTTTTCACTGTCCTGTTCTGAATGTCATCATCTACAGAATAACAGCGGGGAGCCATAGACTAAAATCGGTAACTTCCGCTGCTTATGTCTGTTTACAATGCACCAGTGCACTAATAATTTGAAAATAAAGTCTCTTAGATACCAGCTTCACTTGAAAGTTAGTGTTGAAGTTTATATTCGAGGTGGAGTTCAGACTCAGTTTTACCGCAGTCAACGATTTGGCCACACAATTGTGTACTCTAAATACTTCAAATGCGTCGGACATGGCATCAGCAGATTGCTACAAAATATTCATACTGCTAATTATATACAGTCCCACGACTTCTCTCTTACGTCAAAGCAGTTTCCACCTGCTCCCTGTGAAAGCAATCCAAGCCTGCTTGTCCTTCTCTAACATCTGAGCATCTTCCGGGCTTAAGTCTTCTGCTACCACTTCTGCTGTTGCATATGCTTTTCCACTAGCGGATGCCCATGCTATGAGTTTTCATCTCTTCAAAGCTTCGTTGTTACCCTGAAATCCATCAGTTTTGCTACTTTTCGGGCGACCTTCCTCAAGATCCAGCAGAACTCACATTCTTTGTGAATACATCCTATTACTTGAAGGTATTTCCTCTCTATTCAGCAAATGCAAATGCGATTAACCTTCATCATCGTCCGTATCGTCTTCTGACTTGGAATGCTCGAAGCCTTCCAAATAAACTACAAGAGATTCGAACATTTCTTAACACTGAAGTTCTAGATATTGCGTTGGTGTAAGAAACACATTTACACCAGATTGGGAGCATACCTTATTCCACGTCTTATCATGACACTCATTCCATTCTGTCAATTGGCGGTACCCACATTTATATTAGCTCATCTTGTATTCCAACTCCGGCTAAGGTAAAGTCCGACTTCTATACCTTAAAATATACCATCATGTTTGAACAAACCTTCCAGGTGGGAGGAATTTACTTCATCACTTCGAACGCTGCATGTGTTATTGTTAACCCGTATACACCTACACACCTGCATTCCGATGGTTCTGAGGACAGTCACAATATCTTTATTTCTGACCTGGAGTTGAATGATTGCCAATGATTTATACAAAGGTACACTTGTAAATATGCAACAGTCACATGGGACACATGACCATACGTGCTTTTCCTGCCCTTGATATTTACAGTAAGATTTTTGATAAGTATTAAAATATACATTTAGTTATTGCGTAATAACAATAGAACAAGTGAGAAAAATATAAAAAAAAACGAATGGACAAGAATTAAAATAAAATTCAACAATAAATTAAGCATTACATATAGGTAATATATATATATATATATATACACACACACACACATACACACACACACACACACACACACAGTGGACTGAGAATATGAAATAACCACACCCCCATTCTCATGTCTCCACTTCTGTTCTCCATGGTAAGATTTTTTTACAAAGAGTAAACTATACATTTAGTTACTGCGTAATAACATCAGATAACTGAATAGAGATAAAAAAGCATCAAACGAGAAAGAAATGTATGATTACACGAATAACATGTAACGTGCCCATAAGGATTAACCTCTTTTCCCGAGTCTTAGATAGAAATGCCCTTTAGAGATTCCCAGCGCCAAATATTACATCTATACAAGCTTGTATTCCCCGATTGGAGTCCAGAAACTGTGCTGCTAAGTATTGCTTTCTTAATATTTCTGTTCACTGCATTCCGCCAAAATATAGCTCCATGTTTCCCCTTCACGCAGAGTTAACAAATTCTCACTCCGGCATCATCAATTAATTTATTGCCTCTCCAGGCGCCTAATGTTAACCACGCTAAACCGCTTCTATGTTCACGTATACAGTTATCAAAATAGACCTTCCTCTGAGGTCTTTAACCGCACTCTGTAATTCCAAATTTTGTCTGCTAATATCACACGATGGTCTCTGAATTATTTTCCAACTGCTATCCCCCAAAACTTTCCCCCGTACTCAATTTGTTCTAAACCCTTTCGTAATTTCTTTACCCAGCACATATCCCAGTCCTCCCTGAAACATGCCGCACATTGATGTGCCTGATATCCCGTACCATACGTAACCAATATTTCACTTCCCTTATTTTCAAATGTATGATTTCATTGTACAAGCCGCATTCTTTAAGAACCTACAGCTTGTAGTATCCCTTCCTACTTCAGAAAATGTAAATTCCACAATTTTTCAAATGTTCCTTATTTTCCCAAATGTCTGCCCTGTTTGCTCAACTAGACCCAACAACAGCTCTATGTACCATTTTCGTACTTCTCAATGTAAGTCAGGAACTTTTATAACAGGTTTTAATTGCTCTACACATACGTTTTGTGACATGCTTCCCCCATCTTCCGTTCATAGATAATGTGACGACCAGATACGTAAATAAATTCTAAAACGTTTGCCCTTGGTATTTCCAAATTTCCTTGCAGCTGTATACCGCTCCATTTTTTAATGTTAACCTTTTTGATTTTTATTTCATTCTTTGTGATTTTCCATTCCTTACAATATGTTTCAAAACAGTTAACTTCGATTTGCAGACCGGTAATTGTTGTGGACATTCAAATTAAATCATCCGCATATAGCTGAGTGGATATGGTGAAGTCTCCAATAACAGACGCTTCAGCTTCAAAGATATATCTTCTATAAAGAGGTTAAACATTGAGTACCTGTGAGGAAGCACGTAACGCTATCGTAATTATACTGGAGTAGGGGAAAAACTTTTGGGCATAAATCATAAAACATGTCCATCAAAAATTAACATCGCATTCATTGCAATCAAAACATATTCTTTCGTTATAAATTTACATTATTTTTATTTCAACATACTGATAAAAGTCTTATGTCAGCTTTCCAATGCAAGAAGTTTGAATGTAACACGCAGTCCTATTATAGCCTGTAATATGAGTGTGGAAGATCGTTGTATATGGCACACAATGTGTTTTAATAACATTAGTACACAATAACACATATTTTAGTGTTTGGTTCAACTCCACAAAATGTGGTGCATCAAACTTACAAGGTCAGAACTAAATAAATCAGTGAATTATAGCGTTGATATTAATCTTGAGATTCGCAGATACCTTTTTCTGCTGTCCGAGTTTTGCTGTGTCTTTTGCAGGTAAGAAGCAATAAAAATTCCTATACTTCGGCTCCACAAGAAGTCATAAGTTCAGAAGGTCACGCTTTTTTCAGAAGTACTAGAAAGATCAGCTATGTGATTGGCAGGACATTTTCTAGCAATGGTGGTACCTTCCTACCCTTCCAAACTTAGTTATCACTTACTGCGACCATGATTGAAATACTTGTGACTCTTTTTAACTGTTATGGTATGTGGATGATCACTGAACATCTGAAATCACATACTTGGGTAATTTTAAGGTTTGGACCCTTCTTTATGCATCTGTTAATGTATAATAAATCTTTAAAATCATTTTGTTCCATCTCTATGACTTCAAAGAATCTAGCAACCCCAGCATCTTGAATCATATATTTTCATTCCCCTGGAACCATAACAGTGGATTACTTTTTTGCCCTTTCAATCATGTCAAAATCCCTATAACAAGGAACAAAACTACGGCAGAACAGAGAAACTTTTGTTCAACCTTGGTAAACAACTCTGAATTAACAAAAACATAAAAACTGATAAAGCCAATTTAACTTCAGGTTATTACTTTGGAAGACCATACAATAAGATCTCTTTATTCAGATGAGCTAATTTTGTGAAAGTATTTATAATGAAATGACACATACATAAGACGACTTCTACAGAACCCCTTCTATCAATGCATTCATTCCAAAGATACCTTATTTCTTGGTTTTTTACTTTCTCTACATGTACTATGAACATAATGTATAGAAAAGGTATTCATTTAAAGATAATTTACGATTTATTATTCTATTTATTATCTTATTCCTATTGATAGTATAAATAATGTAATTTTATTACTTTTACTAAATTACTGACCATAATCTATATTTAATTTACAATTTTTTTAATTTTCTACTGGTAGCTTTAAATTTTAATGAATATGGCAGTAGATGATATTATAAATTCGATACCGAGATTTCACCGGAAATATACATTTTGGGTTCCTCTTGATAACATTTTTTTTGTTTTGAAAAAGGTCCGTGTATGTGTACGTGTGTGCGTCTGTGGACAGCATAGCTCAAATACCAAGATGCCCTTAAATACCAAGCTTGGTATTTAAGTTTGGTATCTTCCAAGGATGCGTCAAGAACATTTTCAAGAACACCCCCACCCCAACTACCCTTTACATGCAATTTTTTTCGAAAATTGTATTTTCTGAAAAATGGCTCTAAAGATTTTGCTTAAAATATCGTACATTAAAGATGTTTACCTGACAAATAAAATGTATAACTTGAATTTTCTGGGAATATCCTCTTTATTCTGGATGCATTTTACTGATTTTGTATTACTGCTAAACCGTAAGAGATAGACAAAAGTTTGCCACACAAAAAAATATAGAGCACGTTAAAACTCACAATTTATATTATATATAGTTTTTCGCGGAGTTGATCATTTTTGAGAATTCCTTGTTTTCGGTTTCAGCTTTAAAAAACATATACTTTTCTCATACAGGAATTTGGCAACTCCTGTCTAAAGAAACAAAGCAACTTGAGTCACAGAGCAACCAGCTTCTGACTATCACTTTAACCTATGGCACTATCTTATTTCGCTTCTACTTACAGAGAAATAAGTAAGAAGAATATTTTTGCTAATTTTTTCTAGATTATCATGAAGTAAATAGAAACATTACGTTTTTAACAATAATTTGTTACATATGGATATAGTAAAAGTCATTCCAATGAAACGCATCAGATTTTCCCCCATATTACGAATACTATAGCCATAACAAGAACGTTGTCACTGATAGAAAAGACTGCTGTGCCGATGATCTGAACAAAACAGAACTTTCTGCATATCCTTACATAATACAACATTTCGTAACTAAGGCGGGGAGCTGTCCTCGAATTTTCCATGTCAGACTTAAGGAATTCATATACAGTGTCTGCTTTTGAGTGGTGGATATCAATTTGCATCTCCTGGCTTGTTTTCTCGGTTTAAACTGATAGAATGATAGTGCGCTCAATTGCATGGTTATCGGTGTCCTTTTTAAAAACATTCATTGTTAAAACCAAAAGGTAAAATCAGTAAAAAAGGTAGCCATAATTAAATTAAAAATCCAGTGGAAGTAAAATTGCAGATGGCAGAAACTTAAAGATGGAACCTAAAACTATTAAAACAGTGCAACTAAAAAGCTATAACTAAAACCAAATCCCCATTTTTAAAATGCATATGTGGTAAAATTCTAACAACCGCAGTAGCCACAGCAGGATCGAGTAGGAATAAATAAAAGCAAATAATACTAGATGCTGATGGCAAAAGGTGGAGTAGCTAAAAGCGTTAAAATCCTGTCCACCGCACTGTTATCATCCACCGGGAACGGTTGCTGAGCGGCCCGTACATGTGCTTAACGAGCACACTCTTAACAGAACAGGCAGGAACGTCAATTCCTGCTTACACAACGGACAGAGATGTAGTGAAAGTCCCTCTTCAGTTGTGCGTAAAAATTCACTGGTCAATTCTTAAGCGAGCCAGTAGAACCTCCTCTCGTTGGGGGATACGAGAGAGGTAACCCATTGAATAGGGAGATCCTTAACCACCCTAGGCTTGTTTCCGCAGAGAGCTGACCACTCTGCATGCCAGCATGAGAGCACCGCTCTCCGCACCATAAGCCCAAAGTTACACATGTTGATGCAACACGGGTTCTATGGATACCTCTTTGCTGCCAAATCCACCATTCATTTCCGGGCAAGCCAACGCCCCTATGAAGAAATGCACACTTCAAGGCGTGCAAATCGTGGAGAGTGACCTGAATGCTCTGCGCAATAGGATGATAGCTGTACAGCTCACGAGGCTCTAAATTGCACCAAGGGAAGCACTTTAAATAAGGGTCACTTAATTTTCGACGGCAAACTTACAGAATGGCTCGGTAAATAGCATATGATTCTGTAGTGTAATTAGATGTAGTACTAGATAACCAGAAGCATAGCTACCAGATAACTATGCTGCGGTACCAGTAAAAGACACAGTCAAAAGCGTCGGTGCACTTCCATCGGCACTGTAATTGAATAAATATTCTAAAAAAAACAAGTATGGATACGGGATACAGGCATTGTAGACCTCCCGTATGCCCTAATCCCGAGATCTGCATGGGACCTAGCACGTGACCAAGTTGGGTACACCCTCTCTCTCCTGGGAAACATTCTAGGCAGGTCAATATTAAGCTTCCGAAGAAGTTCGTGCGCTTAATCGCACAGTGGTAGTTAGCCAGTAGGACAACACGCTGATATCGCAGAGGGGGTTCTGCAGATTCGGCGTAGAGACTAACAAATGGGCTGGTGAAAGGCTCCAACAGCCACACGTGTGCGCCGATTATGAACTTCTCAGCACAGATGGTAGTGCTGAAGAATAAATAGTTTATTCATAGTCTAACATGGATCGGATTAGTGAACGACAAAGGCGTAACAACACTGTTCGATCTGTGCTTCAAGACTTGTCACTTAGTATCCGTAAAATATTGAGAGAATGGCTACATCGCGCTTTCAGCTGTACTATATATGGTAACCAGCAACGGTTCCGATGCAAAATCAACCCAAGGAATCTCGTGTCATCTACAAATGGAAGGAAATCTACAAATGGAAGGAAATCTAGGCCGAATCGAAGCGAGGGCGGCAATCGCCTTCTACGGCGCCAGAAATTAACGCAGAGGGTCTTCTCAGTTGAGAAATGAAAGCCGTCTTTAGAACTCTAAGGAAAAAGATTGTGTTAGCACTGCTGCAGACGCTGATAAGTAAACGGTAGAGTCATCTACAAGTAAGTAAGACGAGACAACCAGGGAACATATTGCGATAAAAAATGAATCGGTATAGCCAATAGTGTGCCGCTTAGTACCGAGCACTACGGCTCTCCGTTCTCTTGAATAAAAAGATTCGAAAAACTTCTAGACGACCGTACTTGGAAAACGAGGTCTTTCATAAACTCCTGGATGAGCAATGTTAGGCGTCCACGTATATTCCAGTTGTGGAGGGAGCGTAAAATCCCTGCTCACCAACAGGTATCATAAGCCTTCTCGAGGCCAAAAAATATTCCAACTGTTTGACCACTCTTAAGGAAAACGTTCATGATCTTCGTCAATAGCGATACAAGGTGGTACGCCGTTGATCGGCGTCTTCAAAGATCACACTGGGTGTCGGTCAGTAGATTGTGGGATTCCAGCCATCAATTCAAACATTCATGGATCATGCGTTCCATGACCTTGCAAACGCAAGTGGTGAGGGAAATTGGACGATAGCTGGAGGGTTGATGCAGGTCCTTTGCAGTTTTGATGATGCAACATTTGGACATGAATGTCACCTGGTCCTTGTGAATATTTTTGCGAAGATGAAAGGGAATTGTCCAGCTCTGCCATAGTGAAAAGGGTGGTTCTAGACCTCAAGATTTCCAGGACGAAAAAAGAGCTCTTGAGAGATTTCACCTGGAGTCTTAATAAGAAGAAACTCAGCGAAAAATTGTCTGAGATAGCAACTTGAGCGAAAGCGCTGTCAACAACAACAACAACAACGCTTGTAGTTGTTTTTAGACCGATATTTGGCTGATCGGTCGATTTTCGGAAGAAAACCCTGAACTTATCACAATCGACAGAGGAAGGGTATGTCGATGAACAGATGCTGCAAACTTGGTTCTTGATGCCTTTTTGGTATCCTTAATGATTTGCCCAAATTTGGCACGCAGCTTTTTGTACTGTATCAGGTTCTCCAGTGTAGGGGGACACTTGAGAAATTTGAGAGCACACCTGCGAGCATGGATAGCTTTCCGAAAGTCACCTAGCCCTAAGGTACAGGAAAATCGACGTTGTAAAAAAGAAAGCTCAGTAGTAGAAAGAATGATCTCTGTGATATGTGCGACTTAAAGATTCACAGAGTCGTGCTCCTTAAAGCGGCCAGACGGAACTAAAGGTTTCAGTTGACTCGGTCGAAGTGTCATCCAGGTACACATGCGGAACAGATATCTTATGCTAAGAGACTAATAAGAATAGAAAAGTAGTCGCTAAAAATGTAAATCAGAGATGATACTCTATTGTAACGGAATTGCCAACTATGCAGAACAAACAGCATTATACTGGTGGGAAAAACTACTGAAGGCGTCAGAAAGAAATGCAGGCCCTCCGGTGTTCAGATAGACAGGTATGATGATCCATAAAATCTGCCAGTAGATTACTTCTCCCACAAGCCCGAGGCGAGCCCCTGAGTGGGTACTTTTTTTTCTCTTTTTTTTTTCTTTTTTTTTTTTGCTTTTAGTAATGTTTCACGCCTAGTTTTACCACTTGTGGCACCGCAGGCGATGACACTCGTGATACATGGAATGATAATAGAGCACTGGTGGAATGCAATGGCGGGGAAACCGGAAAACCCGGAGAAATCCTGCCATTACGCTAATTTGTCCGCCAAAAATCTCTAACCACTTTACCACGACGCGGCCGTGGAGTGGGTGGTGGGCATTCATATTGCCTGACAATAAAATTGGAGTTTCTAGCTGGGAAAGGAGGTCTTTTAAATGAGTGCGCGAGAGGTCATCAGATAAATAGTACAAATGATGATCTTGTAGAGGGCAACTTATTCTTTATAGGTCTGACTGGATGGCGGACAGTAGGGTTACGGACTCAGTATTAACATTATTTAGTGTCCTCATGCGGAGGTACACCCTCTTTTGGTGGTAAACCACACCGCTGAATGGAGTAGTTCCTGAATGTAAGTCTTGTGGGCGGAGCTTTTTCTCTGGTGCAGTAACATTTCAAGCTCTGGTCGATGAGGTCGAAATTTGCGTATGTTCAATTGTAGGACAGCCACGGTCAATGGTATGGGATAAGGACTAAATTGAAGGACGTTTCCGCATATTGCGCTGTGCTGGTCGGTTTAATTTATTCTTCTTTTGTTTGGTTTCTTTTTCTTTCTTTTTTTATTTTGATGTCGGACTAACACTACTTTCGAGAGCATGATTCTGCCGCTGTCCATAAGTGAGGGCAGAATTCTACTGTTCCATCTTCTCCACGGGGGAGAACACCTTTCCAACAGAGAATTTCGGTTAGAGAACCTAGAGCTTATTAGAGGTATTGAAGATGGTGGTCGCCAATCTTTGCTCTCTGTACAAGACTTCTCGGAAGAGGATCCACGCGGAGAGGATTTTGCTGTCTTTACATATTTTGGGAGAGGACTTTCTGTTCTCTTTGAGGAAGTCACTCCTTGGTCTTAAAGACTTTCGTTGGTGCAGAATACTCGACCTTTATGCTAGAATTAATTCGCGAGGTTGATGGCTTGGGTGATACTTCTTCTAGAGTATTCCTTACTATGGTGCAGTGAGCAGATGCTGAGGCAGACGTAGACGTGGATACTGAGGGACTCAGTGGTCTGTCTACGAGAACCTTTCCTGCAATTTTGGCCCCGTTAATATCGCAGGTTTGGGTTGCGTTTTCCCGTTTCGGTATTGGTTTTTGCTACAAACTAGCTGAAGGCATTAGACCGCGGAGCAAAAGTTTGGCGGATTCGCAGGAGCTTCCGGGCTTCCGAGAAGGCCACATCTTTAACTCGGATCTTCTGCATCGCTCTCGCCTCTTCAAAACGGGACAGTCGTGTTTACTAGATGGACGCCTACCACCACGGGTAAATAACCTCTGGAGTGGATGTACAACCTCCATTATGCGTGAAATCTCCACAGTTGACACATATATGTAGATTGACAGCTGCAAAACTTACTAGTGTGTCCAAAGTAACAACTTGTAGCATCGTAGCGGATTTTGGAGGTATGACCCAAACGTGATGGCTTCGTCCTCTGCCTTAATTCGTATCTTGAGGGAGATCTGTCCAATCAAAGGTAAAAATAGGGTACGGGTAGACAAAAATTCACCATTAACTCTCCACTGAACCCTATACCCAGAGCGTTGGTCCCTTGAAGCTTCTCATTAGACAAACCGTCCAATGTGCAAGGAGTTCAATGCTTGTGCACACCTTAACATAAGTTGCTCGTAATAATAAATACCTTTTCTGACTGGGATTTTGATACTGCTTCAACCTTGAGCGTGCCATTACGAGACTGAGACAGGACTTCACTGGACTACAATACTTTTGGTATTGTAAATGGGCTAACCGATGTACATTTCTTTCCTTCCTCTGTCCTATGTATTACCATGCAGCGAGGACTACTGGACTGGACTACTTCTTTTCTGAACAGAAAACTTATTTTTGTTTGCTTTGGCGCTATACGTCATGGTCTTAATTCATCCCTCAGGGCTCCCCACCTTCCACGGGGCTCAACGAAGGGCAGCTCATTGGATATAGCAGACTCACCGTTCCACTCTCCCTGAAGTTCTGTATAGTACCTAGTCCTTGACGATTGACTAGGTGTGGTTAGTCCCGTTTAGGCAAAGTAGAAATCAAAGTGATGTATACGGTTGCGCACCTTCCCCAATCACTGAAATACAGAAGCCCAGACTCAGATACGCAAGTCTCAACAAACCAGATATTCCTTTTCACCGACACGGGTTTCCACACAGATTCTTCACATGGGTGGGCGTTGTGGTGGACTGGCTCCCTCACCACTCAGAGGTTGCCCACACGAGGGAGTCAGGGTTGACTCGGGACCCAAACCCGTACCTACAGTAGTAGACCTCTGAGGGTGGGGGGAACTGCTGCTTGAAGCTTGATAAACAGTTCATCATATACGCTATGTGTATCGCTTATCCAAGTAGATAGTCCATGCTTAAGGTTCAATCTAGAATGAAAAATATCAGAATATGCGCTTATCAACATCTATATGAGAGTGCTTCTCTTTAAACGTCTCTCTCATTTTTGAAGCGTTCAATTTCGGATGTAAATATTCAGATGCAGCGGTTTTTTATACTACAATGACTGAGCTGGTGCGGAAGGCTGTTGACGAATTTCTTAATGTTATCCTTAGTTATGTTCGGTGTTGCATGCGGTCTATTATGATGACGGCCGCGTTTATCCTCTAATGTTGTTTCTGCATTATTCAATTTACTTTGCAAAATTTGTATTTTTCTAAAATATATCTGATATGCGTCAAAACAATTTTTGGCACACTTGCATTAACTCGCCATTTACTTTCACATGTAAGAAAATTACGCCTTACTATTTGATGTTGCATCTGATTTCCTAAATCTCCTCCTACGGGTTTACATACACTTACTGCTCAGGAATGCAGTTTTCTCATTTTAGTATTTAGTGTAGAAGATATAAAACTTTTAAATCTTCACATCAACATCCATATATCTGCATCCTGGTGTGGAGCAAACTTGATCCTAGAAAATGGAAAATATGAATAATTATAAAATATTATCACTCCTGAGAGCAGCATATATTTAGAATGTAGCCTATAATATCCCTTAGAGGGAATGGGCCTCTTACCGACCGCAGGGGAGCTCAAGTGTCTATAAGAAGCTGGTAAATATAAAAAATAAAAATGTTATATGTTTTAAAGATATTTATTAAGGGTTTTAGCTACTTTTAAGTCTGTTTTAGGCTTAGATTTGTTGTAAAACAATCTGATGTTGTTTATCAACACTATATTTTTAAATAGTTCCAAGCCAACTTAAATCTCAAAATTCCATTATTTGAATGGTATTTTCTTACATCTCTCTTAAATGAGTAGAAAAAAAAAAAAAACAAGCGAACTGCTGGATGTTCTAAACCTTGTTAAATTACATATCTACAGTGCATGCATATAAAATATCAACAAAAGTAACAACTGACGTTATTCCACATATCTTATATGAAGGTATTTTCTGTTGAACAGCATTTTCTTTCCAATTATAATACTCTTTTCCACTGTTGCTTGCAATCTTCCTAGTATTGTCTTTCCATTTGTTGTAATTCAGCTTATTTTTTCTAGAGGAGTTCATGTTTTAAGAGTTGATGGTGTCAAGATTAGCACATAATGCATCCTTTCTTTTGTGTAACTTACAACATTCTTCCAGGGATCCTAACATAAGCGGTCAAAATAAAGCATGTTTAAACACGAAATATCTCTTGCACGACATTGTAGTTTGTGGAGGGACGAAACAACAAACATTATTCTGCTGGAGTCTCAACCGTATTCCATAGAGGTATTCAAATATTGGCGAAGGCATACATCCCTGTCTTACTGCCCTCCGAGTTATAACATTCTCCGATACCGTCCGGATGTCGCATTTTACGTAGAACTCTACTTTCTGGCATATTCCATGTAATGTCCTGTGCGCCCATAAACCATACTACTACTTCTACTACTACCACTACCACTACCACTACCACTACCTCTACCTCTACCTCTACCTCTACCACCACCATTACCACTACCACTACCACTTACTACTTACTACTACTTACTACTTACTACCACCACCACCACCACCCGCCGCCATCGCCACCGCCACCGCCACCGCCGCCGCCACCGCCACTGCCGCTACCGCTACCGCTGCCGCTTCTGCTGCTGCTGCTGCTGCTACTACTACCCCACAAAGACCAACCCTACGTCCGGCATGTTACACTCTGGCCACGTGTGGGGCGGGCAAATTCCAAATGACATCTTGGACGGCAAACAGGGCTCTGGCAAGGCAGGATTAATATGGTGCCGACCGGCGAGTTTTGGTTTACTCTACTGGTATGTAACATGGATAAAGACTTTAAGGATACTAGTTTACGGGACAGGGGCTTCGGATCCCCAGAACCGGTCGGGAATGTGGGTGATAGAGCGGGCCCCACCCGACCGTCAACAAGCGACTGCTCTGAGACGAAAGACATTACAAGTGAAAATTATCCATCTGAATTGGACCGGCAAGAAAAGAAAATATTGGAGGTAGATCTCGTTAAGAGGAAGGATGTTACTAAACGACCACCACTAGGTCTAAGGAGGAGTTCTGTCTCCCAAACAGTGGTCGCTCTTAGGATAGACACAGATGACATAGAAATCACCAATGAAAGAGATAAGGCGATGGTATTACAGAGAGAAAAAGAAATAAGTAAGGACCAAAAGAGGAAAAGGGAAGAATCACCCGGAACGGAGGAGAAGGAAGCGAAAAGGGTGGAACATGGGCCTTTAAATAAGGAAATATCTGGGTCTTTAATGCAGACTAGTACTGAAGAGGGAGTTCTGTGTGGTGGTGGGAGTGATAGTAGAGAAATAAGAGAGGAATTGAACTATGTTCATAGAATGATAGAAGAATTGTATGAACAAAGTAAGATGGTTATTAAATTAATAAAGAATACTCCGAATACAAAAGCTGATATTAAAAAGGGGGTGAAAGACATGAGCCAAAGGATTCAAGCTATATTGAGTCAATGGAATGAGTGGAATATGGAGTTAAATAAAAGTGATTCTGTGTCTGTAGCTGTGCAAGCTGATGTTGGCGTGGGTGTTACGCCTACGGCCAAAAAAGGGAGATACCGGGAGGTAGAAATGGAAGGCAAAGTAAGGGAAGCAGTATCCCAGGTAACAAGCTTTAAAGAATTTGCCCTTTGGCTGAAAGCGAATGGCCCGAAGGCTGTTTTCAAGCTACAAGGATCGAACATGGGCACCTCTTAAGGTAGAAGGGGATATTGCAATGGTATTTAATGTAGAGAACAAAGGATAAGGAATGGTGGAGACACTCAAAGAGGTCTACCCGGATATATCTGATGTGTTATCAGAAGGCATGGAAGGAAATAAGGTGGAGTTTCTACAAATGAACTCCAATATTACCACCAGCAAAGGAAACACGAAATATTTATCGAGAAATATATACCTGATACCGTATAAAAAAGGTGCAAACGGGGATAATGATATAGAGCTCCTGAATGAAAGATTAGTTCAATGGGAAAAGTTATTGTAAGAACATCAGAGGGAAAATGTTGTATTTGTAACGCCAAATGAATTGGATAGAATATTGATTAGAAAGAATTTGGAATGGACTTTTAATAAAAGTAAAATTGCTGTTAGATATCTATTTCCATCAAGTATACAGCGACAGCAACGGAATCTAAGTGGATGGCACGAACAAGACTCTGGCAAAAAGAAAGGAGGTGAAGTACAGGTAATGGTTAAAGTTAAGGCAAACGGGAAAACGTTTGCCGATGTCTTAAAGACAGTTAAGCAGGAAGTAGATGTAGATAAGATCGGAGTAAAAATTACAACCATTAAAAAGATTGCTTACCATAGAAGGCGAAGGTAAAGCAAATATACTGAAGCAAGAGTTGCAGAGGAAAAATATCCAAAATTTAGAAGTGACCCCAAAGAGCAATGTAGCTACTGTGCTGTTGTATGGGGTGTATCCATCTGTTGGAGAAGATTCGTTAAAAATGGCACTCAGCAAGGAAACCGGTGAAAAAGAGACGGAAATTGAGGTGAATAATTTTAGGCCAGGTAGATTTGGAAACAATAATGCTACCATAACTCTACCAAGGGATACAGCAAGAGGGACAATAAAAATTAGGAAAATGCAGATAGGCTGGACAATCTGTCAGGTGCGGGAAAGGGTGCCTATTCTAAGATGTTATAGATGTCTAGATTTGGGCCATAGAACCTACCAGTGTAAAAAATATGTAAATAGGACAAAGGATTGCCTTAAATGTGGAGAGACAGGGCACAGTGTAAAAGAGTGTTCAAGGAATGCTTATTGTAGTAAATGTCAAATAGAAGGACATAGATTTGATCAGATGAAATGTCCTATATTTATGAAATTGGTATTGGAGACTAGAGGAAGATGGGCAAATAAAAACTAATGCAGCTGGTTACACAGACCATACGCATAATTCAGGCAAACCTGATGAGGTCCAAGTACAGTCATGATATGTTAATGGTTGCATCAGTAGATAAGTCAGCTGATATTATAGTGCCAAGTGAGCCAAATAAAAACCATATGGCTGGTAGTAATTGGATAAAGGACAAACGAGTCGATGTTGCTATTTTAATTATCAATAAGAACTTGGAAGTATACACTATAAGAGCAGAAGATGGATATGTATACCTTGGTTTTAAGAAGTGTTTGTATGTTACAGTTCACCGAACATACCATTTGAAGAGTTCAAGAGCGATACAGATAAATTGAGGCAAGATCATAAAGATGCGGGAGGAGAGAGTGTCATCTTGGGAGATTTAAATATTAAATCGCCACTATGGGGTGCACCCACCACAGATCGCAGAGGTAGATACTGGACAGAGTGGTTGGCTTCGCTGGATTTTGTCGTTCTAAACACAGGGGAGGTGCCCACATTTGTTAGCGGCATCTGTGAAGCTTATACAGATGTAATCTGTGCTACACAGCGAATTGCAAAGCAAATAGAGGGATGACAAGTACTAGATGAGGAAACCCTCAGTGATCATAGATTTATCTATTTTGAGATCAAAGGGGCCAGAGGATGTAAAGAGAGAATTATTGAGAAAACCAAAGTAGTCTATGATTGGGAAGTATTTGAAATACTGTTAGACTGGAAGGTTAAAGGTAACAAGGAACCGGAAAATGCGGATGAATTGATTACTATCTTGCAAGAAACCTGTGCCATTAGTCAGATACAAAATAATACCGGAATAAAGAACAGAGAACCCTATTGGTGGACAAAAGAAATAAGCGAAGCTAGGCGTAAATGTATTGAAAAGAGAAGGATGTTAACCAGGTCTAACAAAAAGAACATAGAGATTGAGGAGATTGAACAACTCAGGGACAACTACAAGGTGTGCAGGAAAGAATTAAGGTATCTTATCCAGCAATCGAAGAGAAGACAGGGGCAAATGTTGTGTGACGAACTAAGTAATGATATTTGGGGTACAGGTTATAACATCGTGACTGAGCGACTAGTAAGCAGAATGCCGGTTTGCTTAACCAGAGAAAAGAAAAGAACTATTGCCGAAGTACTATTTCCACATAGAGAAGCCCGGATGGAGTCGCTTTGCCCAAGTTTTAAAGTGGAGGTATTTACGATGGAGGAGCTGAAGGCAGTAGTAAAAAACATAAAGGTAGGGAAAGCACCAGGAATTCATAGAATGCCTCCAGAGGCGATAAAGGGTATGGCTAAAGTTGCGTCAGATTGTCTTTTAAACATATTGAATGCGTTGATAGTAAAACAAAAGTTTCCAGAAAAATGGAAAGTAGCTAAGGTAGTCTTTCTGATGAAAGGGGGTAAATCCCCACAAGATCCATCGGCATATAGACACTTATGTCTTTTGAATACAGTTAGTAAGCTCTATGAAGGTTTGATACGCTTAAGGTTAGAAAAAGAAATAGAAAGGGGAGGAGGATTAAGTAACCGTCAGTACGGCTTTAGAAAACGGAAGTCCACTATTCAAGCAATTGAAGCGGTGATTCAGATCAGGTAAGACGCTGAAGATAAGTGGGTAGCATTAATAACATTGGATGAGAAAAACGCATTCAACACGGCGATGTGGAATTATATAATAGATGCGCTTAAAAGAAGAACTATTCCTGAATATTTGATTCAGGTTATAATATCTTCTTTCGAAGGAAGGAGTAGTCAAAAAGATAATGAATAGATGGAAATAGCTGCAGGTGTGCCACAAGGTTCAATACTAGGGCCAACTTTGTGGAACATATTGTATCATGGCGTCTTGGAAGTGCAACTGACAGCAGGGGCAACAACAATTGCCTTTGCCGATGATTTAGCATTGGTAGTATCGGCGGAAGACGAAGAGGAGCTCGTCTATAGAGTAAATGAGTCCCTAAGACCGAAACAAATTGGAGTTGGCACCGTAAAAGACAGAATCTGTGATAATGAAAGGACCCCGGCGGAAACATAGTATTAGTTTTATGCTACGCGGGACATAAATTACTAAGGCAGTAAGATATTTGGGTGTTATGATTGATGAATACACCACATTTGGGGCCCATATTAAAATGGTAATAACGAAAGCGGAAGAAAAATATCCCAACTAGTACGTGTAATGCCCAATATTGGAGGCCCGAGGCCGATAAAA
The DNA here is from genome assembly GCA_030762935.1 of Hymenopus coronatus. Taxonomy (NCBI): domain Eukaryota; kingdom Metazoa; phylum Arthropoda; class Insecta; order Mantodea; family Hymenopodidae; genus Hymenopus; species Hymenopus coronatus. Next base: position 180,879,633 of record CM060892.1, on the reverse strand, counting down.
CGGCAGATCATATATGGGGCTGTCAATTCTATTTTGTTCTACGCCTCACGTGTATGGGGTAGTGCGCTCAAGAGGAAAACGTACGCAATGGACATGGAGAGGACACAAAGAAAGATGTTGCTCAGGGAGATTTCTTCATATCGCACCGTCTCTAATAGAGCACTACAGGTGATTGCAGGGATACTACCGATTGACCTACAGATAAAAGAGAGGCCACTCATACATTAAGAAATGCCGGAAAACCGGCGCTTCCATAAAGGAACTATTCGAGCGGAAATGATAAAATAATGGCAAAAAAGATGGGATGAAACAACTTTGGTTGGCCAATGGACAAAGAGACTGATTCCAGATATAGTGAAGTGGGTAAATTGCAAATTTCGCGGATGGACTACTATCTGACACAGGTTAACAGGGCATGGCAGATTGCAAAACTATGCATTAAAAATGGGAAAAGTAGACAGTAGTAATTGTAGGTATTGCCCAGCTGAGGACTCTGTAGAGCACACAGTATTCCACTGCGAGAAATGGAAGGAATTAAGAAAGTAAGTAAATAATAAATTAGGACTGGTACTTACACCTGAGAATTTGATCTCAACGATGATAAATAATAGGTTGGCCTGGGAAGAAGTGAAACGACTAAGTAAAATAATATTGGAGACCAAGGAAAAAGAAGATAGAAAGTAATGATACACAGCTACCATTTTGATGTCTTTGCCCATCCGCAGTTCCAAAATGAGTAGTGTAGAGGTAGGGCTTTTTTAGTTGGTGAAAATCCATCTCGCCGTAAAGAACGGTGTCTTTGAAAGATTTTTCCCCCACAGAAAAAAAAACTGCTGCCGCCATAACCACCGCCGCCGCCGCCTCCGCCGCCGCCGCTGTCGCTCCTGCTGCTGCTGCTGCTCCTGCTGCTACTACTGCTACTACTACCACTACTACTACTACTACTACTACTACTACTACTACTACTACCACTACTGCTACTACTGCTACTACTGCTACCGCTACTACTGCTACTACTGCTACTGCTACTGCTACTACTGCTACTACTACTACCACTACTGCTGCTACTACTGCTACTACTACTACTACTACTACTGCTACTACTGCTACTACTGCTACTACAACTGCTACTACTGCTACCGCTACTACTACTACTACTGCTACTACTGCTACTACTACTACTACTGCTACTGCTACTGCTACTACTACTACTACTGCTGCTACTGCTACTACTACTACTGCTACTACTACTACCACTACTGCTGCTACTACTGCTACTACTACGACTACTACTGCTACTACTGCTACTACTGCTACTACTACTACTACTGCTGCTACTACTGCTACTCCTGCTACTGCTGCTACTGCTACTGCTGCTACTACTGCTACTACTGCTACTACTACTACTACTACTACTGCTACTGCTACTACTACTACTACTACTACTGCTACCACTACTACTACTGCTACTGCTACTACTACTACTGCTACTGCTGCTACTGCTACTACTGCTACTACTACTACTACTGCTACTACTGCTACTGCTACTGCTACTGCTACTACTACTACTACTACTACTACTACTACTACTACTACTACTGCTACTGCTACTGCTACTACTGCTACTGCTACTACTGCTACTGCTGCTGCTACTGCTACTGCTACTACTACTACTACTACTACTACTGCTGCTGCTACTACTACTGCTACTGATACTGCTACTACTGCTACTGCTACTGCTACTACTACTACTACTACTGCTTCTGCTACTACTACTGCTACTGCTACTGCTACTGCTACTACTACTACTACTACTGCTGCTGCTACTACTACTGCTACTGCTACTGCTACTACTGCTACTGCTACTGCTACTACTACTACTCCTACTACTACTACTACTACTACTGCTACTACTACTACTACTACTGCTACTACTACTACTACAACTGCTACTACTACTGCTACTACTATTACTACTACTACTACTACTACTGCTACTACTGCTACTACTACTACTACTACTACTACTACTACTACTACTACTACTACTACTACTACTACTGTAATGTCCTAATAATTTTTACTGAAGGACCCTTCGTCTGAAATTTCACCCAGAGTGCTTGTCTTTCAGCAGAGTCAAACGGTTTCCGAAAATTATAAATGCACAATGTAATTCCCCCGTCGTCTTTTTTGTTTCACTGCAACGAATATGAATACATTCTCTAACGTACAGTATTTTTCCGTGAACCTCGCTTGAAATTTAAATAGCTTGTTGTTTTCGCCAATCCATAGCCCTAATCTGTCATGAACAAATTCTACAACTAATTTTCCTCATTACCGGAAGAAGTGCTATACCCCCCTATGCCCGGCTTTATTAGTTTGGCTGGTATGTAATTGCGTTCCGGTGCTTTCTGATTTTTAGCTTTTGGTTGCCCGAATAAATTCCCGCGTCCAATTTTCGATATTTGTATTCCTAAAAGTTGGATTTCACCAATATTGCCCTCTCCCGATTTCCTCCTCCACCAAAGATTTCTTGAAAATGACTTTTCCATTGGCTTGGTGTTATACAATTTCGTACAATGTACTTTTTCTAACGCTTATCAGTGCCTTCCACACACTAGCTTCTTGACCCTGAACACAACCTTTCAAATTCTTCTACAACATCTTCCACCATTCTTCCTTCTTACTCATAATAGCTCTTTGTCCGTTTTTTGTCCTCCGTCTTCTCCCCTTTCTATCATTGGTCAAGTGCTTTTTTACTCTCCTTGCATTCTCTGCTATGCCATCCAACGCAGGTAGAACATGTGTTCCTGCCAGTTTTGATTTTCATATTATAGCCAGTTTTCCAAATCCCAGATATCGATTGTTGCACTGTGGAATCTTCCTTGTTACCTACAAGCTCTGTAAAGTTTTCTCGATATGCCTCTCCTTTCCCCTCCATTAGTATCGTATTATTGGTTGGCCTGTATCTTCAATATTAGCAACTTCCGCAATGTTCTCTCTTTTTTTCTTTCTTCTTGCATTATGATAGATAAACCTAAACGAAAATGGCCAGATCCACCACCGGAAATACCCAATAACTGCTATGATATCTGTGCTACAAAGGACATATCCAACTACGCTGCCTCCAATCGCATTTATAATTAGTTAACTCACCCATAGATCTTGACCATACTTGCCATTGAGGATTTCTAAATCTAGTGAACCACAAAATGTAAGTCTTCACTCGTTCTACGTGCTCGCCTATTATCATCACTTTGCTTCCTCCCCTGTCCTCAATGACCGAAAGAGATGTTTTCGCCCCCTATTCGGGCTTTAAAATCTCCCAGTATAAGAAGGATCATGTCGTTCATATGCATTTTCTGCAGATAAACCACTTTTTTCAATCAACTCTTCCAGAAATGTTGGATTATAACACAGTATACTCCCGATAATTCGTGTGCAATTATCCGTGCATCCCTTCCTCCCTCTGCGAATAACAGGATTGTAGATTGGTTTTCTTTAGGAAACGGCAATAAAAGACTTGCCGCTAGACAATAAATGCCATTTCTATTATTTAAACGATCACGGCGTGACAATAGAGTACCGTTTCCATTGTTATCGGCCTATCTGTACTGTGTACATTAAAACATTAAAAACAAGTTCACTTTTTATGTTAACTAGCGGTAAGTGTTAGTGAAGCAAGTTAAAAGAAGTTTGTAAAAGAGATGGCGGAGAAACGAGAAAAAAGAAAGTGTCTTGACCTTAAAACAAACATTATTTGAATGATTTGAGACAGGAAAACTGTTGCAAAACTAAGTGCTAATTATGGTATTGAAATCAGGAATGTTCGGGAGATTAAAAATAATAAGCAGAAAATACAGGATTTTATCAGGAACGGTTATTCCAATCCTCGAACATTTGCACGAAAAAGCATGAACATGCCTACATTAGATACTGTTCCTGTAGAAATTATCAGCCCAAACGAGAAAAGGTGTCATTGTTTCAGGTGCAATGGGTGCCAAAAAGGCAACATTTTTTCATGAAGTTCTAGGATTAGAGGGAAAATATAATACCTCATCTAGTCGGTTAACCAACTTCAAACAATATTACGGGATTGGCGAACTTACTGCAAACAAAGTTCGAAGTGCTGAGCGAATTTTCAACTCCTCTCGGAAGCAGATCATCTTCTCGGTCATTTTAAGAAATAAACAGGCCTTCAATGCCTGTGCAGAGAAATATAATAAACCTTTAAACTAGAAATACAGGATGAAAAAAGGCTTTAAACCTAATGTCATATATACATGTGTGTGTGTGTGTGTGTGTGTGTGTGTGTGTGTGTGTGTGTGTTATTCCTTAAAAGCATTAAATTATGGTGTTCTCGATTATTCGAGTTTTTCGCTTCTTCACCCTCACATTACCGCGGATAACCGAAAGTATTTGTATGATGTTGGCGCGTTATATGCAGCGATAATGATAAATTCTGCAGTAACATGGGTACAAAGTGCCCCATACATGCCTAAGTCTATTTCTCTGAACCCCCCACCCCACAACAGTTTTAAAAAATGTTGATATCCTCTCCTCCCCACTTGCCGGCAACCTGCTTCTTTTTCCTCTGACACTTCTATTTTTATTACAAACATCAAAATCCTTCAACTCTAACATATCTGTAGGTCCTAGCCACATAAAAAAGTCATACTTTTTTATACACTTTCTTAAATCCACTCTGTTTTCTCATAATAACTTCCACATTAGAAGATCCTATTGTGAGGAGGGTTTGTTCCCTAATTTCTCCACCCCACACTCTTTTGCCCTCATTTCACAGCTCCTCCTAAACGAAGCAATGACCTTCTCGCGATTTATAGCACTGCCCTTCCTTTTTGTCTTATCCGTCCCAGACCTAGAAGGGGGAGGTTGAGGTTTTCACTGACATTTCTCGACTGCTGCTCCTCTGTTGTCCCCTTCTGCCATTGTTGTGTAGGTGCGTTTCTACCTGTTTCTGTCGCCTACTCTACCGCTTCCTGCTGCTCACGAGAGACTGCCTGCATCTATTCCTCCAGCTTATATCTCAACCACACTCTGCTGTTGATAATAAGTTTGTCAAACTGAAGTACAGCATGTCATCCTTGTCTGCGCTCCTCGGCCATATGCCGCTTGAGGAAACTTTTCGGGGTTGACTCTGGCTTTAAAGCCTTCCGCGGAATTTATATTAGTGCTCCTAAAGTATTTACCATTTCTTAATGTTTCACACTTAAGTGTATAGTGTGTTAATTTGCACATAATAGAGCGATATCTTTTACCCCATTTACGTATTCTGTGCGCCCGTTATATGTCCATTGGCGACACATTAATGCCCATCTGTGCCGCTACTTGACGCACCTGTATTTCTGTATCCTCCTATGTCTTTCTGCCTTCTTCATGCACCCTGTACATCAAAATGCTGTTGCTCCTACTTTGATTTTCTAAATAGGCCACTATTTCTTCTAACTTATTCAGTTTGTCTTTGTAGCGCTCGTAGTACTTCTTCATTTCCACAGACTTGTTGCAACCTTCCTTAATTTTCTCTGTCAACTTTCTTATCTGCTGCTTCACTTCCACCATTGCTAGCGGTTTTCACACCCCTAAACTAAACAAAATATGTCTACTCGCCACCATGCCTCGATAATCAATATCCCTAGGCAATCTAGCATTCTGACCAGTAAAGAACTCCCTCCAAAAATACGGATTTATATAGATATTATTTGGCAATAAAATTTTATTGCATAAAAGTGAGGAACAACACATATCCTATTAGAGAAATCATTTCCCATCTATCTGTATTTATTGTAATCCATATTCCTCAAATTACAGTAACATCATTTTTACATTACAGCAGCGGAAGTCATCCCGATTTGTAGTGTGTTTTACAATTTATTTATACAAACATCTTAAAATTTGATCCGGTATTTGAAAATACTTCAGCTTTACAAATATGTGACAGTAATCTTGCATTCTAGGCACGATCAGAAGTTAAGGTTACAAAGCTTGCAGTGAAATGAGTATATTTTATTTCATGCAACCAATACAGTCATGTGATAGTACATACATGTGCTTATTTCTCCGCATAGGCTGTATATCGCTTGAGGCACTTGTCGCTTCAAGGGATGAGTTTGAATATTTCCTTCTGGTAAAAATCCTGTGCTTACACGTTCAGCCATATTATCGTGAAGTGTTCTGCATCCTCATCCGAAGCGAATATTGGATCCCCTAATGAGAAAAAAGTGAAAGTCGCTGGGTCGATGATATCCCAGAGAAACGGTTTAACGGCGTGGTGAACTTCTGGGCTGTATAAAGTCGCGCATTGTCCTGAAGGAAGATCACGCTATCGGCGAGGAGTCCTGGTCGTTTCTTCCTGATTGCTTCGCGCAATCTAGCAGTATTGGTCAGCGGTCATTTTGTATCCTCTTTCCAAATCATATGGGTATGACATCCGCGCTGTCCTAAAACACTTCCCGGCAGATGACGCCAACCTAAATTTCTTTGTCTTTGGAGAAGAGGGGTGTTTCTGGTATTGGACAAGCGCTTACCGCTAGGGGTATCGTCATCGCTGACAATGCGATGAAGAAAACTTTCCCTTCCGTGGAGCACCATTGCAAAAGCAGAAAACTTGTCATGATACAATTCTCCTCGTGTTGGTTGGACAGATTTCGTGGAGTCCATCGGGAACAAACTCTCCGGTTCTGCAGAATACCATGAACAATGTGGTGAATGCTTCCAAAGCTATTCCCAGTTATACCACCGTTTGTCGTAACGTGATACTCCTGTTGTTCTAAATCAGCTTCTCCACGCGAGCTGTGTTCAAATATATAGATATCGTGTTGATTCGGCCACTTCGATCACAGTTGACATTTTCTCCACCATGCCGCAAACTTTCGACACCATTTTGTGACCACGAGACATTGCAGTCTTCCCATAAACTTCTACCTGCTGTCAGTTACTTGAGTCGCCCGCAGAAATTGAATAACTGAGTGGATTTATTCGCGAGATGTTTTTCTAAACGAGTCATTATTTGTCTTTACCTTACAGTAGTACTGTAGGTGGCAACACCCTGCAAAGTTGCCAACAGCGTATATTAAAATTACCGCTCACTGCTAAGTTCACTGTTAAAGACGAAACACCAAGAATATGGGCAGTGTAACCTTAGTTTCTGATCGCCCCTTATAAATAAGGTTGCTTGTGTTATAATAGTATGGTAATTACGTGTTCATCAATATTTACGTGAAGTCACAAAATATGAAATATTGGAATAAGATATTCGCATTTCTCGCTTTCATTAATGTTTGTAGGTCCAGTTATTAACCTTTACGCCGAATCGGCAGAACCCCCTCTGCGCTCGACGGGACAGCTAGTAATTATGGCTTTGGGCTTAAGTGCATGCCTTCGTATCCAACGTTAACCACTTTTTTTCAATACCAGGACAAGCGTTACCGAAACTTGTCAGTAATCCATAGGCCTGCAGGTTTTCCTTTTCACAAGCTTTTTCGGATACAAGGTCTTGCACCACCTTGCATGTGAGCCAATAAGCGTGCACCCACTTTGGTTACGTAACACATTTTGCGTAGATCTCCGGATGCCAGTTTACAAGAAATCTGCTTTGCCGCATCTAGTATCTGTACCTGTCAGTTTTAATATAATTCTTATCGTTTGCCTAGTAGCGCATCCATTTATACTTATTTGTATACCCTACCAATGTTTGCCGTCGAACCTTGGGTGATTGCCTTATTATGAATGATAGCCTTTATGCCCTTCAGAGCATTCGTGAGCTCTACAACCACCATTCTATCGTGCAGCGAATTCAGGACACCCTCTACATGTAACCCTCCGTGGTGTATTGGTTGCCATTCTGACTTCATTTAGCCAAGTACGCGGGTTCATCCCCGGCGGAGGACGATGGCTTTTTTCGGGAGAAAAAATCCTTAGCATGGCTTCCATCGGAAGGGAAGTAAAGCCGTGGTCATGTTGTCTTACCAGGGAATGAACTAGCGGACTACTACAGCGCCCAGAGTTTCAATTGCGTCTATAACGGCTAAGCGCAGAGCGAGAAGTGGTCAGCTCTCCGCGAAAACAAGCTTAGGTAGGTGAAGGACCTCTGTAACCTCCTCTCATTTATCCCGCCGGGAGGAGATAATATTTGCTCGATTACGTATTAAGCACTGAGCACTGTAATTTTACACCCATGTAGCTTGTTAAGAGAGAACCTCTTGTGTATGGCAGCATAGTCAGTTCGTCAAGTGATGATAGAGTGTGGTCACCTAGCATACATTCGATCATATTTGCACCTGTCAGCTCTTTTGCTGTAGTCCTGGCTGATGATCAGAAAGCGGTGGACGTGATTTCTAAATTTTTATCACAAGTTTCTTTTTCGCTCCTTTGACGTCATAGTTTCATCGCTGCCTCTGGTTTTAGTAAAAGACTGTGCTTCTGCTCTGGCTTTATGTACTCTATTTAGCCCTAATTTTATTAGCGCTTTATTTTTATGTTGAGCTTCTTGCCAGTATTTGTTTATTAAGGGCGCTAAAGCTTCTGGCAGTTAAGTACCCTTACATCTCAGCCACATCACCATTAATGGTTGGTCAATGACATAGTTTCGCAAATGACTATCTTTTGTAAATAATCATTAAGTTTCGCTGATTCCCGTTTCCTGGTGTGGCTAGAATAAAACCGAATATCCAACATTGCTCTTGCCTGCAGTTTGTCTTGAGATTGTCTGGCCCGAATACTGTATCGCTATTCCCGGCGTTTAAGAACTTAAACATTGGTGTGATGTAGGAAACCTTAGATTTTAGGCTTGGGCTTTGGCACTGTCAAACCTGGTATATAGTGCATTTCAGAAAAAAACATCCACTGAAAACATTTAAGACGAAATTTCTGTGAATTCACTTCATAAAAAATGAAAGTAAATTTTGGAATTTGGTTATATCTTAATAGCTCTTCTAACTGCCCCCGCACTATCGCGATTACATTTATAAGAGTAGGTATATTTGTGCTAATGAGCTGTTTTGTCTGTGGCCCGCATTTGGGAGTATGCAGGTTCGATCCCCCTCATTTGCCTACCTGACTCATGGGTGTTTTTCGGGACTTTTCTGGGTCGCCGGACGAATGGTGTCAAGGCCTACGCGAATTTCCTATTCCTCCATTTCACCTCACTGCTCATTTCATTCTAGTTGGTCTATTTTAGAGTTATAAAAAGTAGGCGGAAATCTCGCCACAGTGTGGCAGGCAAAAATTGTACTCTCCGGCGGGGCAGTTTCCAGTTTCTGTACCCTCAATGATGTCTAAGCCCACGGCGGAGGGATGCCGATTGTGCTAGCCGCCACAGGGAAGTTTCAATATGGAAGTGGTAGAGATCCTGCCCTCTGCTCTATCATAGCTCCTTGGTTCGACCAGCCGCTGTCACATCTCATTATTCCACCCAGGGATGCCCCGCATGGGTAGGTACAAAGGATCCTAGGTTTGAGATGCCAAATCTCCTTCCCACTTACCTGATCTTGTCCTCTATTGTCGAAATATATATATATACCTCTAACATTCTGTATATCAGACATTACGCTGTCTGTCACTGTCTATTCGGCATAAACATTCACAAGAAGTATTTTCTGTTGGTAATACCAGAGAAGTGCACATTTTAATGGAACAATGCGGGTGTTCGGAGGAGGGGTCCTTAGGAGTGCATACTTTTCTCAGGGAGACGCTGGAAAAGCCCAACTAGAAAACAGAATCGGACAGGCATTAAAGGCGTACTTGGTGTTACACAGTATTGAATAAACTTAGGAAAAATGATTTGTGGTTATCAAATAATTAAACGGGCCAATAAACATTTTTGCCAGCTTTTTAGCTCCCTTTATAGATTTTATGTATTCAACAACTGTATTTTAATGTAATTAATTCCACGTTTAGTTAATTTACTTTACGTATATAGAGAAAGTATTGCACTCCACTAAAATTCGATACCGAGCTTTTACCGGAAACACACATTTTAGGGTTTCCTGTAACAAAAAACAAAACAAAAGAAAGAAACAAAAACATTTAGTGTCACTACATAAACGGTATGTAGTTACAGAAGGTATTGCACTATAACAAAAAATTCGTACTGAGATTTCACCGGAAATGCACATTTTAGTATCCCTTGTATAAGAAAAGCATTTTGAGAAAAAGGTTCCTGTGTGTCCGTGTGTCTGTGAACATAATAACTCAAAAAAAAAAAACAAAAAAAAAACGAAAGGCGGGTAAAATACCAAACTTGGTGTTTGAGTTTAGTATCTTCCAAGATTCCCAAACTATAGTTTACATGGAAACATTTTCAACAATGTTGATTTTCCCAAAAATGGCTAAAACTATTTTGCTAAAATACCGAATATTAAAGATATTAACTTGAAAAATAAAATTCATATTTTTAATTTTCTGGCAGTAGCCCCTGAACACCTCTTCATTCAGGATGAAGTTTGCTGAACTTTGTACCAGGGCGTCTCAAAAGTAAGTTACACTGTTTTGTTTAAAATTCACGTGGTAGGCGGGAAAAGTCCGAAAGTTCCTCCTTATTTGAAATAAGCCGTGCACCTCTTCATAGGATTATTTCTGAGGATCTGTGTCTATCAAAAGCGTGTGCAAGATGGGTCCTTCGCGTGCTTTCGGAACAACACAAGGAGCGAAGAGTTGACGCCGCATTGCAATCTTTTGAGGATGAGGGAGATGGCTTATTTGACCGAATACTGACCGGGGACAAGACATGAATCCATCACTGATACTGAATCCAAAAGACGAAGTATGGAGTGGAAACGAAAGGATAAGGCAACCCCAAAAAAGGCAAAAGTTGTTACATCGGCTGGCAAAGTCATAGCAACGATATTCTGGTAGGGAGTACTTTTAATTGATTACCTCCCCGGTGGGACCACGATAAAGCTGCTCGCTATTGTGAGGTGATGAGTAAACTCAGAATAGCCGCCCAAAACAAAAGGAGGGGAAAGTTGAGCAAAACAGTTTTTCTGTTCCACGATAACGCTCACCCGCACGCTGCTCGTGAAACTCAAGCTCTGCTTGAGCAGCTTCGATGGGATGTTTTCAATCATCCACCTTATTCACCTGACCTTGCACCGAGTGATTATCATCTTTTTCCAGAGCAGCAGCAACATATCGGGGGAAGACGCTTAGTAACTGTCAAGGAACTTAAACAAGAAGTGGAGAGATGGCTAGCCAGTTTGGCGGGAGAGTGGTTCGACACTGGGTTAAAATCTGTTACAATGGTACCAGAAATTATTCAAGAAAATTATGTAAAAAATAGCTACTGAATATAGCTTTCAAAATGTACCCACTTTAAAATATTTGAACATTAGTTAGTTTTTAAAAAAAATAATGTAACTTACTTTTGAGATCCCCCTCGTATAACCGATAAATCGCAAGATAAAGAAAAAACTTACTACACAAAAATGAAGATGGTGTTAACTTTTACAACTTGCCTTTTACATTTTATTGTGGTACTGAGAATTTCTGGAATATTCCTTCTTATTGACTTCAGTTTTAAAATTACTTAAATTTTTCTTATGAGAGAGTTTGTAAACTCATGTCCATGCAAAGAAACAATTTCAACCATACGGCAACTAACGTTTAAAAAGTTTGACGATCCTTTTAGCCTAATCTATTCCCTTATTTCCCTTCTACTTATAAGGAAGCAAATAATGACATTTTTGCTAATATTTATCTCGGTTAGCTTGAGGCAGATAGAAGAATAATCTTTTTACCAATAATTTGCTATAGACATGTAGAGAAAGTCATGTGAATGGAATGCATCAGACTTTTCTGTGTGAAACCAAGTTTTTGAAAAATAGCGTATAATACGTCATGACTTTACATGAAATTCTCAAGGATGCACAATTCATGATCATGATAATACTCTCCACTAATGCAGTAGATGTTACAATTTGTCTCTATGAAGCAGACATATAAAAACAATAATGAAAACGTACTGCAGCTAAATTTACAAGGAGAAATACACTAAAATGCCAACTATATAGATCGATCAATAGGATAACAGTCACCTGGATGATAAGTTTCCTGGAGATAAATAGTATTCGTTTGCACGATTTGAATGATGTATTCCGTTCACGTGTAACCTCTTGTGCTTCGTTAACTACTTTAAATTTTTATGTCAAGTGTCTAAATGTAGCGCACTTTAAGATTCTACTGTACCCTAAAACTTTGTGTTGTCGAACATTTTAGATATCTGTCTCTTGCAGGACTCATACGTTTTTCACAACTTTTGTTTTTAGTTGTGCAATTTCTTGATTTTATCCCGTATAAAGATTTAGTATTTGCAAGTAAACACTCATTTTTGCCTGTGTTTACTGGAGAAGCATTATATTTTAAACATCTTACTTATAAAACTACTGAGGCTAGAAGAAGTTCCTCGTAAAAAAACAGAAATTAGGATATTAATTGTTTTTCACACAAGCCGTGTGTAGGCTAAGGTTGGAGTGTAGAGTCAGACTGAAAAATTCAATGCCTTAGCCAGGATTTGAAAAACATGTTTTCGGGTGTCTGTGCCGTTGCTTAAAACAGTGTGAGCTTCCAAGGTAACACGTCGAAATGGCATTAAAAGCTCCAACTGATTTGCATTTATCCCGAAAAGTGACAAGGCGTTTCAAAATAATTTTGAGATAGCATATTCCAAAGGCAGCTTACAATTTCCTAAGTATTTTTACTTTCCGTACACGTCCTATGTAGGTACATATTCTATTGAGACGGTATTTTATTGCACCTAAAAATTTGATTCCGAGATTTCACCGGAAACACATGTTTTGATATCCCCTGAATCGAAAAAGCATTGTTAATAAAATGTCCTTGTGTGTCTATCTATTTAAATGTGTGAGTGTGTGTGTATGTGTGTGTGTGTGTGTGTGTGTGTGTGTCTGTGGACAACATAGCTCAAAAACGAAAGGACCGTTAAATACCAAACTTGCTCTTCCAAGGAAGCGACACGATGATTTTTAAGAACATCCCTCCACCTCAACTACCCTTTATATGGAAATACTTTCGAAAATGTTGTTTGTCTCGAAAATGGCTGTAACGATTTTGATTAAAATCTCTTATATCTAAGATATTTACATGTAAAATAAAATGTATATCTTCAAATTTCTGGGAATCGTCTCTGCAGACATGTTTATTCTGGACGAATTTTGCATAACTGATAAACCGCAAGAGATAGACAAACACTTACCACACAAAACTGTAGAGCTCATTGAAACAACAATTTATGGCATATACATTTTTTTTCGTGGAGTTCTCCGTTTTTGAGAAACTCCTTGTTATTTGTTTCAGCTTTAAAATACTTATACTTTTCTCATATAGGAATTTATCAATTCCTGTTCATACAAACAAAACAATTTCAAGCTCATAGGAACCAGTTTTTAAAAGCTTTTACTATCACTTTCGCTTTCTTGCCTTTCTACTGACAAGGAAGCAAGTAATAAGATCATTTCTGCTAAATGTTTCTTTATTAACATTAAGTAAATACAAGAATAAGGTTTTTAACAACAATTTATCGTAGATATGTAGAGAAACTAATGTGAATGGAACACATCGGAGGTTTTAAGTACTACGCTTCCAGGTTAACAATGCTTAGGTCAATCAATCAATCAACGTTGCTTGTCCGTGTTTGAAATCCTGGACAAATGAACGTATTAAATACAGTATATCTTAAAGACAGTAAATTAAATAATAATAATAAAAATAATAATAATAGTAATAATCATAATAATAATAGTGATGATGATAATAACAACGACAGCAAACCAGTGCAGTCGTTTCTGAAATTAGATATTTTGAACTTGCAAACAAGTTCTCCACAGAACAGTAGGTTTGCTGTTATTTTAAATATAGTAGTGCTAGAGCAATTAAAATGTAGGTATGTTGAGTGCCTAAAGCGTTCTTTTTCTAACGGTCAACATTTTTTCTATCTTTAGAAACAATAAAAGTTGGAGGTAGCTCATGTTCATGAGTGGAAAGAAAAGAAGTGTGTGCACATAGCGAGCGCTAACCGCATATGATTGGCCGCTGCTTCCCGCTCCCCTCTCGCAGAAGGTACAAGCACCATCCTCTCCTAGAGTTCAATGTCAGGATCTCTGGTTGCACTGGCCCCAATCTTATGTTGACCGTATTTCTGGCAACATGATATAAGGAAGTACTTCTCTAGGCCACCACATTTCTCTCTGTCTACTGCATGAGTGTGAGAGCGCCGTCATGGGTAACGTCAGACCTTGCGAGGTATTATTTGCAGTCATTTTAATATCCGTGTGGGTCAGTTCAACACCAGTAGCAGAGGCAGGGGAGGAGACAACAAAGCTTCAACAGGATACAGAAAGTGACATTGGAGGATATTACTCTGAAGATCCGTACCTTTACGAGTGCTACAAAGACTGCAAGACCGCCAGGAGTATAACTACTTGCCTCAAGTACCGTGTATTGAGGTTCCTTCACGAGAAAACATCAGCTGTTCAAGATCATGAGCCTAGTGAAGCAAAGGTGGTCATGACCTTAGGACGCATGAACCTGGTGGCTTTGCCTCATGCTAGAAGCGATACTGCGTATACATTAGAGCTGTCAGAATACAGATCAAAGGATTCTGATATTACCAAAATGTTTAAATTTGCTCTTAGAGAGATGGCACGCTTTGCCAGATCGTACACTGTTACTTTCAGCAAAAAGAACAAGGAAGATAATAAGAATCCTAGGCTTATTGGGGAGACGCTCATCAATGGTGCCATAGGAGGTCAGTTCATGTTACATATTGATGTAGTAGAATCCGTAGATTAGTACAAGTATACGACTAATTGCTTGCTCACTGGCTAGATTTGCCTATTAGAATTACTTTTGATTTCGCAACTTTTGTATCGGAGTTTTCTCAGTATTTGAAAATGCTTCTGAAACATTTATCGAAGTAGCAGAATATCTCAAATGGCATATCGTACGGTTTGTTTTCGCTTATTACTGCTTTGGATGAAAAAAAAAATAGCTTTAACTTTTCCATACCTAGTGGAATGTTCTTGAAACTCAAGCAGTTGTTTCAGCGTGGTTAACAGATGTCCTAAACCAGGTGAGAACCCAATCAATCCATTTATATTGAGCGGGGTTATTAAGGTTACGCCAGATGGAACATCTCATCCTACAGCTTCAATCTTAGTCCGGATCATAGCATCCAAGAATGTATGAAGTTTTATATCATCACTTATTTTAACATATTTTCGGTTTATTTTGTTTCAATTTAATTTTACAAGAACCTATTTGATCGTTTTATACAACAATTTTGGTTTAAGTAATTTTTATTGTTGGTTTTTAATTCTAAAACATCACAATTAAATTTACAATATAGTTTATATCTTATAACTGCTGTATTTCAAAACAAAGTTTAATACACTTATCAAAAAGCATGCGAAACTACGTTCTTAAGATTCGTAAACTTTAATTGATTGCTACAAACTATAACGACAGTGATTTAGTTCTAATTTTTATGCTATATTTAAGATTCATGACTATAATAAATAGATGTAACCGAAAATAGTAAAAGTAATTACTAATTAAATTTCCTAAGTTGATAGTTTAACGTTTCAACCAATATTGTTTTATATAAAAACATTTTAAATTAACACACTGTCACGCTATCTCTGGAGCATAAGATATTAACACCGTATTTAATATTGGAGTGAAATGTTGATTTTTTTTCCTTACATGTTGGGTGGGTTAGATATTACAGGGCACCTGCTAAGGTCATTTTCACCGTATGCAAGAAACAACTCACTAACCGCTCTATGTGCACAATCACGTTTAAATACATTTTGTTAGTACATTATACGTTTTTGAAATAGATAGAAATTAAGACAATTTAAATAGAGATACAATAAGTATAGGCGAACTACTGCGCATACGGAGCTGAAACTTTATAAACCAGACTTGAAAGAAAATTCGTCAACTAATTTCAAAATTGTTTAATTTATACAATTTAGATTTGGTTAAATTCGTCCATCTAAAATTTGATTTTAGGCAAACCTCTGAATTTATGAAGTCGAATATATACTAAAAGAACATTTGTTATATAATTTCAATTAATTATTTAATTATTTGGAAAGCTTCCCGAAATAATCTTTCCAGCAGAAAGAACGGTTCTGAAATGTAGACGATTGTGTATATTTAAGAGTCTATTTTCCGTATATTTTTACTTTACTACCTATGTACATAGTGTATAGAGAAGATATTGTATTGCACCTAAAAATTGGATAGCGAGATTTCACCCGAAATACATGTTTTGAGTTCTCTGAATCCAAAAAGTATGTTTACAACAATGTCCATATGTGTGCCTGTGGGTGTGTGTGTGTGTTTGTGTGTGTGTGTGTGTGTGTGTGAGTGTGAGTTTGTCTGTGGACAGCATAGCTTAAAAACGAAAAGTCCGTTAAATACCACACTTGATATTTAAGTTCAATATCTTCCAAGGATGCGACCCGAAGATTTTCAGAAAATCTCCCCACCCCCAACTACCCTTTAGATGGTAAAATTTTTAGAAATTTTTATTTTCTCAACAATGGCTCTAATGATTTTGATTAGAATAATATGAACGCTATTTACATCCCCCCAAAACAATTTATTTTTAATTTTCTCGGAATAGCCTATAAAAGCAACTTTATTTTGGATAAATTTTGCAGAATTTTGTATAACTGGTAAACCGCAAGAATAGACAAACACTGACCACACAAAAAATGAAGATCTCGTCAAAACCCACAATTTATGTCATTTACGTTTTTGTTGCGAAGGTAACCGTTTCCGATATATTCCTTGTTATTGGTTTTAATTGTGAAATACTTATATTTTTCTCAGCCAGGAAGTGTCCGATTTTCTTTTATTCTACTACTGGCCAAGCAAAGAAGCGATTCGCAGCGACAATCGCATAACGATAGCTTTTAAAACAATTAACTATCACTTTAGCATAGCGCATTCCCTTAGTTCCTGTCTACTTATAAGCAACTAAGTAATAAGAACGTTCTGCTAATGTTTATCTAGATTAGCATTGTGTAGAAAGAAGAATAATATGTTGTAGGAAGTTAGTAGAGCAGATAGAGGAAGTCATGTGAGTTTAACACATCAGAGGTTTTATTATAATTACTGCATGTATTTACACATTGAACTTGTTATTTTCGAGCAGCTTCAAACTACCTGTAAGAAAATAATGATACGCATTTTAGACACTGCAGTTAACAACGTGCGAATAGTAGCGCTAAAGATAATTGTAATTATATAGCTAAATATTTCACAATGTTTCATAAAATCATTTCCGGATAAAATTCAGTGAACAATTTTTATTCAAATTTTACATCATTATCTGGTTTCAAACTCTAATCTCTATATTGGATTTTTATAAATATGCAGCATTTTAGAAAATGCTTATGAACGATAATTATAAGCACTCCATGTTTTAGATAGGTAGAGTCAGACTGAAACATTCAACGCCATAGCCGCGATTTGAACCACGGATCTCCGATCTCTAGCCGGTTGCTCTGCCACTGAACTACCGTGGCAACAAGCAACAGTATTGAATTTCTCAACTAACTCTCATGTTACCCGGTAAACCAAGTTGAGAAATTCAATACTATACCGGCATGTTGCCATGGTAGTTCAGGGGCAGAGCAACTGGCTAGAGATCGGAGAAACGTGGTTCAAATCCCGACTATGGCATTGATGTTTTCAGTCTCACTCTATCTATCCAACTCCTGTCTTACACACGGCTTGTGTGAAAAACATTTAAAACGAACTCCATGTTTTCCTAGGTACACTAGGTTCACTGAACTACCTATCATCTACATTCAGTGGCACTTGTAGAAACTTTCACTTATCCAAAGCTTGAGAAAAAACTGAGCGATAGTTTAGATTGTATTCTCTGCTGCTCGCTGTTTAATTAGTAGCAAAGAAAGCTGGCGGAAAATACATGAAAAGCATTACAGTAAAAACTTGCTGTTTAGAAATATCTTCACTGCATTATTGTACAGGTCGCCAGTTCTAATTTCGCTTAGGGTGAGTTACACGGATATGGTTTTTTCGGGGTTTTCCGTTACCCTGAGAAGATGAATGTCTGGTAACTTTAAGCTCTATGGACCCGGAGATCATTTGAGCTTCATTTCAGCACTTCCATTCACCGTTCAATATGACCAACCAGGTTAAAGGACGTCAAGCTAATATATATTGTATACTGGACCATAAACCGCAAAGCACCAAGTACAAAAAATGCTGAGGCCATGATACATGCGATAAAATATGTGCTACGACAGTTAAGTTATGATCTAGCTCAGCTTAGCTTTTAAATATTTTCAGAAGACGAATCTCTTAGAATCTTTACCTCATTTCTGACCTCAAACATTCAAAACTGTGTTTACATCTTTGAATTCTAGTAGTGCCCATTTGTATTTCACGCTCTTCTGTGAGACGGCACCGTGATTACAGTGCTCGCATCTCACCAAGGCAGCCGGGTTCGATTCCAGGGCATTCTGCTGTACAAAGCGGCGTCTTGGCGGGAATTCTCTGGGTTCTCTGGTTTTCCCACTACCAATTCCTTCATCATCCATTTTGCCTTGATTTCAAATCATCTATTTCTTCACTCCCGTGTTTGGTTACGGGCTGATCCCTCGCTCCATGTTCTTCGTTCTATGGTTAATGTAATGGGCTCCACGACAAGCTTCAATCCTTATTCACGTTAACTCCTAAACTTATTTTTCTATCTTCTTCTGCCTAATTTATAAACATTAACTGAAATATGTTATTAAATATTTCCTTGTAGCTAGCAGGGATATAAGGGAATACACCAGGTTGAAGTGATACTCAAATATTTTAAGAGCTGGTCACAATGTGGTGACTTTAAAATTTTGTTTTATTTGCATGAACAGAGGGAAAAAAGAAGAAAAACTGATAAAAGTTCTCTTTTGAAAAAAACGTGTAAATATTGAAAAATGTAAACAAAAATCAAGGAATGTCTTGGGAATTGTTAACTCAATAAAAAAAGAAATGAAACAACATTTGACATACCTACATTGTGCGTTTTAACAAGATGTATTTTTTTATCTAGTAAGATCTGGTCTATCTCTTCCAGTTTACCAGCTGGACAAAACTCACCCAGAATGAACAGCGCTTCAGAGGCTATTCTCAGAAAATTCAAGATATAAATTTTATTTACTGTGCCAGTATCTTAATATAAGGAATTATCATGGGACCAGTTTTGAGAAAATAAATCGTTTCGAAAGTGTAGCTTGAGTTGCGGGCATTTTCCTGAAAACTTCTTTTGTCGCAATCCTTGGAACACGTCTATTTAACTTAAATACCAAGTTTAGTACTTAACCAACAAATACTTTTTTAATAATTATGTTTTTCAAAGACACACAGAGTTCCTTCTTAAAATGCTAATTTTATATTCAGGGTTTCTCAAAATATATGAGGGTCATCCAGAAAGTAAGAGCCGATTTGGCATAACTAAATATAAACGAAGGATACAACACAAAACTTTGTTTACAAAGATACAGATCCTGACTCTATTTCTCAACGTATTCGTCATTTCCACCAAGGTATTTATTATCACGCGGTACCGGTTTTTCTATAAGTGTCAAACTCTTCTACCGCCAAAGATCTGAGCCAAGATGTACTGCCACTTTGAGGTTGGGACATTTTTTCACTCAAAAATCCATGTACGGTGTCCAAAGTGAAACATCGGTTTTTCTGAATTCTTTTATCAACCTTTATCTTCAACTCCTCCATTACAGTTGATGCTTTGTCGTGCATACTGTTCTTCCTTGATTACTCTAAATAATGCGCAATGTCCTAACAGAAGGCTCGTTCTTGCATTATCACCACACACTTGCGCTATCAGCCTATAACTTTCCATTGACCAAATATTTTGTGCATTCAAAAACAAAAAAACAAAAAAAAAAAAAACAAACAAACGAATAAGTCCTTCGGCGGTAGAAAAGTATAACATCGGGATTGAAAAACTGGTACCAGTGTTAATAAATGTTTTGAGAGAATGATGGAGATTACGATGAGAAATAGCATGAGGTGCTGTAACTTTGTGACTAAAGTTTTGTGCTGATATCTTTCGTTATTATTTAGTTATGTTAAGTCGTCTGTTGCTTTCTGGATTGCCCTCGTACATTTCTGGTAAAATATTGGTATCCTCTTTTTAATTCAATACCTTCTCTACACACCTTGGACGTGGTGGAGAAAGAAACATGACTTCGTCTCCAAAATAATACCCCAAAATTGCTCTTATATATTTATCACTTTTAAATGTGTCAAGTTTGTTGCAATGAAGTTCACGGAAAATGTGCATATGCATATGTAGATGTCTCTTTATAGCATGTTTTTCCTGATGAATTTACACAACAGGAAATTTAGAACAATGACAACACATGTATTCTGTTCTACCAACATAAAACTAGTGGCAGTAATAACATACAATATACTTACATAGTGTGAGGAATTTAAAAATCTGATGTGTTACATTCACATGCCTTTCTCTACCTACTCTGTAGCGAACTATACTTCTATGTTTCATTCTACTTAAGAGAAACATTAACAGAAGTGGTTTTATTTTACATGTTTATAGGTACAAGCAAAATGACGGAAAATAAAAACGAATGACGGCATCTATTTACAAAAAAATATGAATATTCGGAAATTTAAATTAAAGACTAGCAAAATCTTGGTAATGGTTTATTCCACAAAAAATGTATTTCACATAAATTGTGATTTTTAACGAGTTCTATATTTTTTGTGCAGTGAGACTTTGCCTGTTTCTTACGCATTACCAGCTTTATATATATAAAACTTTCTAAACAAGCACTAAGTGTACTGAATTTTATGAGAATTGTCTCGGAATAGTTTCTGAAGCACTCATTATTTGGATGAGTTTTCCATAACTGGTAACACATAACCTTCTCTACACGTACTATGTATATACAATTTTTGGGTGCAATACAATACCTTTTCTATACACTAAGTACAGAGTACTTGTAGAAAAATTACTATATACTCGTATATGTTCATAGTGTATAGAGAAGGTACTGTATTGCATCGAAAAATTCGATATCGATGTTTCACCGAAAATACGTGTTTTGGTACCTCTGAATCAAAAAAAAAAAAAAAAAAAAAACAAAAAACAATTTTACTCTCTGTACACGTACTATGTACTTAGTGTATAGAGAAGGTATGGTATTGCGCCTAAAAATTTGATATCGAAATTTTACCGGAAATATATGCTTTGAGACTGCCTGAATCCAAAACAAAAAAAAATTAGAAAATATCCGTGTGTATGTATCTGTCTCAGTGTGTGTGTGTGTCTGTGTGTCTGTGTGTGTGCGTGTGTGTGTCTGTGTGCGCGCGTGTGTGTGCGTCTGTGGGAAGCATAGCTCAAAAACTAAGGCCATTAAATACTAAACTTGGTATTTAAGTTCAGTATCTTCTAAGGGTGTGATGAAGATTTTCAAGGAACTCCCCCCACCCTGAACTACCCTTTAAATGGGAAAACATTCGAAAATTTTGATTTGCTCAAAAATGACTCTAACAATTTTGATTAAAGTCTCTTATATTTACGATATTTACATCACAAGTAAAATGTGTATCTTGAATTTTTTGGGGAATATCCTCTTAAGACCTCGTTATTCTGGATGATTTTTTTAACATTTTGCATAACTAATAAACCGTGCGAGATGCTCAAAAACTCACTACAAAAATGTAGAGTTCCTTAAAACACACAATTTGTGTTATATACATTTTTTGGTGGAGTTGGCCGTTTTCGATGTATTCCATGTTATTGGTTTCAGTTTTAAAATACTTTAACTTTTCTCATACGGGTATTTCTCAACTCCTGTCCATACAAAGAAGCAGATTTCAATCTTATAGTAACCACATTTTAAAACATGTGACTCATGGTTTAGTCCAATGTATTCCGTTCTACTTATAAGGAACCAAGTAATAAGACCGTTTCTGCTTGTGCTCATCTCGATCAGCACGAAGTGGATAGAAGACTCAGCTTATTAACAATAATTTGTTACAGGTATGTAGAGCAAGTCTGAGAATGGAACACAACAGATTTTTTTAATTTGTTTAATTAAACGTGTCTTAATAAAAGTCATTAGAACCGTACTTGAAAACATTGGAATACTTGGAAGTATCTTCCATGTAACAGTCTAGTTTGTGGTGGGCGAATGTTCCAATCCTCGTGTCACATCCTTGCAAGTTAAATGCCAAGGATGATATTGAATAGACTTTCCATTTCTGAGTTCTGTTGTTCACAGACACACGGACTCGCGTGTTGTTTGTAGCTGAGTGTTTAGGGCACTAGGGGACCCGTGCTTCAACTTACGCTATTGCACTCAATTTTGCAGTGTGACAATTTTCATTCTCCTGTCCTATACACGGCTTTGTGGAAGAAACAGCTAATTACCACAGTAAAATATCCTAATGCACTTCCCACATTCATAACGTAATATGTCTGTTTTAAAATATGTAGTACAATACTTTTTAATAAATAATTAAAAACAATAGCATTAAAATGATGGTAAATTGTACTTTTCCCCAGTGTTTGCATTCTGTATGCTTATTTATTTATTTATTTATTCATTTTAAATACTTTTAACTTTGTTTTTGTTTGAAGATTTATGCTATTCTTTGTTTATACATTTATTCTTTTTTCTCCAGTTTGAATATTTTCTATTTTGCTTAAACAATGGACTAAATGTTGTGTTGTTATTGTTATGATGATTATTATTTAAATAGTTATGGCAATTTAGCGAACCGTGCAAAGAAAGCAAACTGTTACAAAGCTTTCATTAAAGTACTCATGCAAGGCAATGACTCATGACAGGGTTTAATCCTTGGATTGCGTTTTAATCAACGTTACATTGATGTTATATATAGAGCTCAGATTTTGTTTACTCAAAGTAGCAATATACGTGTCTTGGCTCTCTCTCACATAAACCCAAGTTTCACTAGAAGGATTCACTAATAATCACCAATTCCTTGTGTGAAAAACACTAAACGGGAACCTAGAAGTCAAGTTTTATCTCTTCGGTGTTTTTCTTGGCGCCATCCAACTCTGTGGGCGGCAATGACGCGTAATTGTGGTCGAATTTTCATTCTACCAGGCAGCTGATCTTTGAGCGGCCGGTACAACGTAAAACTTCATCTTTTCGGACGAATAACCAAGTTAGGGAGAGAGAGTTGAAACATGGCTACTTTTGCATTTGGTGTATAAAAATTACAGTTCAATCTGCGATGTAAATGTAACAATCACCCCTAAGTAACTATAATCTAGAGGATTCAGTTGTGCCGGCTAAAACTCCTTTGGTCGTGAAAATATGCAATTAGAGCACATATAAAATTTATAGAATTGACTGAAAATAGGGAAAAATGTAATTCAACGCTTTCCACAATATCAAACAAACCCTTTTGTTACAAAATCTATTTGTAGCCTAATTGCTTTGCAAAAATGCAGTCCAAAACTTTAAGTTACTTTTCCTCTTTTGTGGATTGTTCGTTACTTGAGAATGCAGAGAACTTAGAATAAATACATTCCACTTAATTGTTTTGCACTAGCGAATAACCAATGCAACTTTAAGAGGTAACTGACATAATGATGGTCAATAAATATTTCTCAAACATGTAGAATCCAGTGTTCTGGAGTCTCCAAAAGTATCAAAATAAATACTATAGTCCATTTCTAGCATATTCCTGTTAATGCTCTACAGGACATGTCCCGTAAAACCATCAGTTGGTGCGAAATTATGGTCCATTATGGTATTTCTCTGTGAAAGCCGATATAAAAACTCGTTTAATGTTCCAATTGTGAAAACATGGATTAACATATAATGCACTCAGGTACCTGAAATATGTAGCGTAAGTCTTTAGTCAAACCTTTTCGCTATAAAGAATCAGATTAAAATATGCACATGTACAACAATAATACCATTAGTCATTTGTTTCAGCAAGGAATATATCTACATTTGTGGTAAAATTGGTTATTTGTACCTCAAATTAAATTAAATAGTTTAATAAAGTTCAGCAATATTAGCAGAAATAATTTCTGTATTTAAGTGTGCGAAAATTAAGTTATTTTTTTTTGGACTTTTAAAACTTTATCTTGGGAGATTCCAGCAGAAACAGTAACTAGTACAGCTATTTTAAAGTGAATAATAAGTTAAAAAGAGAAGTATTTAAGGAAAGAGTCCAAATTTGATAATTCATCACTAAAAGCTTAATTTTTTCTTTTGACAAAATAAAAGCATCTGTCTACACTCCATATGGCGTCTTTTGTTTGAAAATAGTACTTTTCCTTTCCTTTCTTTAAAACTTCTAAACATTATCACCCCATGGCCACAAAATCAAATTTTAGGACTTAACTTCTCTTTTTACTAGCATATTATTATTATTATTATTAGTAGTAGTAGTAGTAGTAGTATTTTCATTACTATTTTTATTATTACTATTATTGTATCATTATTAACATCAATATTATTATTATTATTAATATTATTATTATTATTATTATTATTATTATTATTATTATTATTATTAAGATAGGATATTCAATAGCTTTACTTGAAGATAAGAATTTTAAGGTATGTTAACCAAGCAGAAAATTGAAAATATATATATATATAATAAACTATATATGAAACATATAAAAAACAGCATTAAAACATTAATGAGGGTCATTTGGTAAGTGGTACGTTATTGAATTATAAAACGTGTTGCCCCCCTGGGTAGTGTGGTGGTAGCGTGTCTGCCTCACATTCAAAAGGTCGTGAGTTCGAATCTCCCTTAGGGTGAGTTACCCGGATAAGGTTTTTTTTCGGGGTTTTCCCTTATCCTGAGAAGACGAATGTCGAGTAACTTTAAGCTCCATGGACCCCCAGATCATTTGAGCATCATTTCACCAATTTCATTTATCATCCGATATGACCAAACCAGGTTAAAGGACGTTAAAACTAAATAAAGAAAAACAAAAAATGTGTCCACATATGTTAACTCGCACTTAATAGTGTGGGTAATATATTCCATTATTTTTGGAGCTATTTTATATCAAAGAATCCCAAGCAACTATGAATGGCATTTTGTTTGAGTGGATTCTATCCTTTCTGTGTAAGTACAGTATTTATATTAAGAATTCCGAATTTTTATATTTACCTGTTCTTCACTCCCTCAACTGCGTACCTTCAGTTTAATACTCTTAATTATTACTATTGATCATCATTTGTGTTGCTAAATTCTTCTTTTCTACATTACTACTCCTTTATTTTCCTTATAAAGTTGCCAAATCACTTCATAAATTCCTTCCTAATATTTTGAAGACTTATATAATATAGGCACGTCCGTATCTATATTATCTTTAGTCTTATTCCTCAGTTTGTCTTTCCATATTTTTGCCTCTGGGTATTTATAACACTTTGCAGATTGTTACCTTCATTTCTGCGTAAGGTATACAATTCTTTATAGCACTTGACCATCTTGGTTTTGTTTGTGTTTGCAAATCATGCTCCATAGTTTTATCAACATATTCTTTCTATCTCTTTTTTCCTTACATTTTCTGTAATATTAAGTATCCTTACGTTTTAAGTGCAGACTCAGAGGCGGAAATTGCTGAAAAAACTTTTAGGCCGTCGTGCAGTATTAGAAACTGGAATTTAGTGTTTAATGTGCTATATATTTTATCGTTGAAAGATCACTATTTCTATTTTAAACATATTTTTTAAATGTGTCCACATCTAGTAGTGTAGTGTATCTGAGGAGATTCCACATCTCAGCCAGTGAGCAGGCTTTTTGTACGTCAGACCCCGGAAGGAGAGGATGAGATGAGAGTAATTACACAGAGTAGTCGGAACCAGACTGCAGCAGGGAGCCATCATGGAGAGTTCCAAACAATTCTTCATCTGGACGCGGTGAGCGCTGGGAGCCCGCACCTCGGGTCCGAATAAGCGCCTCTGAGTATGCCGACGACTCTCAGCGCCATCCTACCCCTAGAGCTGAGTTTCCAAAGCCCCCCCCCCCCCGACGCCTACAATCCTGAAAGGAATACCAAACAGATGTAATGGAGATGAAATAGAGGGATAGGAATGAGGAATCTTCCCCAACATTTTCCTACTGACTCGGGAAAAGCCCATGGGTGAGAAAAGTTGGCCACGAGGAACTAATCCCATGACCTTCCGAACGCCAGACCCAGACGAAACGCCTGAATCATTTGGCTCAGTTTTCTAAATCTAACATGTGATATGAATTTTGCGCTAGTAAACATACTTTGGAGTAGAGAGCTAAAATTTATCTCATGTTTGAGAGGAAGTTTTGCTGCACAAATTGTATTACTATTGTTAAATCTGTATGCTCAAGCCATGTGGTTTCTTTCTTTGCAAATGTATGGCAATTGGTTTTGTCCATTGTTGTTTTGAACAACGTTTTTATTAATATTTTCTGGTGTAAATGGCCCGTAAGCTCAGAAGCTAGTAAAACAAATTGAACAAGGCTTCAAATAATAAAAACAAACTATTATTTAAGTGTGTTATAGATATACTTTATTGTTAGTTAAAATGCTAGTAAATTGTAATAAAAGCATGCTCTAATTGAGGACATAACCATATCTTCCTTAATAACCAAACGTATTGCAGTAAAGTAGGTCAGTATTCTTAAATGATATCCTATAAACGTTCTAGTCCAGTGTCTTAAATAGATTCTAGTATAAGAAATAGGTCATGCGTTTAGCAATTGACATAGGCGGGATATATTTATAATTTGCTCTCAAGTTGCTATTTATGTTTTCAACGTTGTCAATTAACAGTAGGTATACATTTAGAATTTAAGCGTTCTATATTGACAATATCTACTTCTCCTTCTGTACAGCAGTGAATTCCTTGTATTCATTCTTTTAAAAGTTAATAAATTCAACCACCGATAGAATACTTTTATTACTTTGGTGCTAAAGTTTACTTTTGCAATAAAATAATGGAAGTGTTTTTCTTGTGTTTAGCTATGGGATCCCCCCAAGTGATCTCGATGGTGATTTTGGAGGCCTTATTTCTGTTCGAGGACATCCTTGTGTGAAACACTACACTGCATACACACATGGACTGCAGTATGACACATCATCGTTTGTACATACATCACCAACATTAATTTATTTGATATTTATAAAAATTACATGTACATATACACATACTTATTTAATAAATACTTAGATACTCTTGCTTGATGGCATACCAAAATAAAGCTACCTGCAGATAATGCAATTTTTACAGTGATGTTTTTCATTGTTTACTATTATTTGACACTTTCTTTATTACCCCAGGAAATCAGCATTCAAAATAACACAACAATACATTCAATATTAGCACTCATGGATGAGCAAAACGTTAAGCACTTTAATCGCTCATATGTTGGTGTGTTATAGACCTAACTTGCGCCGCCCTGATTCACGGAAAATTGACAAGAATGCCTTTATCACAGCATTGGCCTATACATACATATTACAAAACTACAGCCGAAAATGATCCGATACCTTGTAATTGTCAATTAATCATTCGTTCTAACGAGTATGATGAGTTTCCTAAAAGCCCAAAATCACATTTTAAATTATTTTATGTATATATTATCCTTATACAAAAGATGCCTAACCGACTTTTATGAAACTTGGTATGTTACACTATAAGTTCACACTTACAAAATAAGCTATACAATATTCTAACTATAAGCTCAAAGAGTGTTTTAATGGAGTAGATAAAAGTGGATATAATTAGTTTGTAACTAAGATTTAACATATACAATATAACAAAAGTATATAAGCATAATGTTTTTAAACATTCTATCGTAAACATATTTCGATAAGATAAGATATTATTTATATGAGCATAATGTATCTAGGTAACGAAATAACAATACTTGCTTGCCTACCTCTAGCTGGACATCCAAGAGGTGCCATGTTTGAATCTTGGTTAGGGTGAGTTATCCAAACAAGATTTTTTGGGGTTTGTCTCATCCTGAGAAGGCGAATGTCCAGTAACTTTAAGCTCCAGGGACCCCGAGATCATTATTTTCAGCATCATTTCTCCTACTTCATTTATGTATAATATCACCGATCAGGTTAAAGTACACTAAAAAAAAAAAAAAAAAAAAGTAGAGGAGAATGGTGATTCTTGAACTTGATAGCTCAAACATAAATCGCTTTGGAATATTTGAAGTAATGTATAATGCCTAAGTTTTTTCGCTTTAGGCTGATAAATGTAGGCAAAGAAACAAATAAACTGAGTTCACAGCATACTATCTACACAAATATCAAGCTACTGCAACACAGTTCCGCTTTAAGTTAAACGGGGATAACCATGCTAAATAATGCCAACTTGTTCTTACGATGCTAAATTATCTAGATGCTGTTTACCCTATGATTAGGTCCACGTTTTCATTTCATGCTGACTAGCATAATACAGCTCTTCCACAACATCAGAATCAACCAAAATGTATAAACGTTTATTTACATAAAAGGCAGAGCCAAGATTCCGGTTGTAGCGCAAAGTTTTTTTTCCTCTTTTATTTATTTATTTTTTTATAGACTAACACCCTTTAACCTGGTTGGCCTTATCGGAGGAATGAAATTGGTGAAATGATGCTGAAATAATCTCGAAGTCAATGGAGGTTAAACTTACTCGATATTTGTCTTCTCAGGATAAGGGAAAACCGCAAAAAAGCTTTATCCGGGTATCTCACTCTAAGCGAGATTCGAATTCACGCCCTGTTGAATGTGAGGCAGACACGCTACCACAACACTACCCAGGCGGGCTAGCGCAAACTTGCTAACATATTAAGAAGCCGCCGCAGCAGAACGGTTAAGACATTATGTGAACAGATCCATTTAGACCAATTATTTCAGGTTATGTTTGCGGTCGCCATTTGCTTCCGGTGTAAATATTAAGTTTTTTTTTTTTTTGTATAAGCTGGTTCATAGGCCCCTTAACTACTACGGACAAACAGTTGGGCTTTGAATTTGGAAATAACTACACGTATTTTTATCGCTGAACTATATGGTTTTTTTGTTAACAATGTTTTTCAGTTTTAAATTGTTAAACACACACATTCACTCCCACATCCATCTTTACAAACTCTGTGAGGGACAGGGAATGATTCCTGTTAAAGAGAACTTCCCCGCTCCAGCCGGAAATTGAACCCGGGACTTCTGGGTTGAGGACACAGAAGGCTGACGACTCCACCGCTGAGGAACTCTATTCAAAGTTAACTTGACCAGATAGCTCGATATCAAACAACAGAATGAGAAACAGGGCTGGCACCATAAAACCACCTGCCTGCTGTGCGAAGAGTCTTGGGTTGGATTCCCAGCTAAGAGGTTGAAATTTTTTTCTAGCTAAGATTATTCTCTATCCTTCTTAGTCTAGAAGCATGAGAGAGAAACAGAGAATGTGATCTAATATACGAAGTTTGGGGCAAAAGTCATGTCAACTATTTATTTTCTTGAAGATACAAGTCCAGTTGGAAAATGTGATATACAGACGAAAGAACAAGATGTTAACTACATTCGTGGTCAATGAATAGCACTGAAATTCGTAACACATTAATTTATTACGGTAGTATACAGGGCAATATGGCCTTCACGGTGCAAAAGAATGACAACACAGTACACATACAATTGACATGACAAACCTGGGCTTAAGACCCTCAAAGTAGTCCCCTGCTACAGTCACCACTCGTTGCCAACAATGTGGGAGGCGCAGAATACAACTACCGCAGCATTTGTCGCACCATGTGTGAATCAGGTCATCTGTTCGCGCACAGCAAGAGCAATGGCCTACCACATAGTAGTTCCTTAATCTTTCGAATGAGATCAAAGTCACAGGGCAAAATGTCGGGAGAGTACGGTGGGTGCTCCAAATCCTACCAACCCCAATGTCACAGTAGCTGCCCTACACACTCTGCTTTATGTGATTTTGCATTGTTGGGTAGGATTATTGCACTGTCCACAAGATCCAAGATCCAGGCATTTCCCTTGAACATCACGTCGTACCTGTCGTACCAGGAAGTCCCTGTAGTACTGTGCGGTCACTGTTTTACCAGAAACAAAGTGGCAAACAATGGCACCCCTGAAGTCATACGGGAAGGATTCTGGCGGGATTTCTGGCTTCTTGGTGATCCAGCATGTCACTAATCCGTGGACCGACGTTTCAGTTCTGGTTCGTATGCCCTGGCCCAAAATTCATCGATGGCGATTATTCGTGACCAGAATTGATCGCCGTCCTGTTGCCAGCGTGCAAGGTGGTGGAGCATATTGCATAGCGTACCCACGTTTGAACTTCCGTCAGTGCATGCGGTACCCACCGCGATGCGATTTTGCGTAGTTGCAGCTCATTACGCAATATTCTGTGGACTGTGCGTTTCTCGATGCCACTTGCTCTCTCTAGCTCCAGTGGCGTCCATCGTTTGTCTTCATCCAGGAGCTGATCGATGACGGCACATACCACGTCGGTCCGCACACTGACGGGTCGTCCGTTGCTCATCGCTGGTTGACACATGTCCTTGCTGAAACTTTTCTACGCACCGTGCTGCACTATTGGTACTTGGGCACTATTCCCAAGCGCTTCCACTAATTCACAGTGACATTACATCGCATTTCTCCCTCGGAGAACGGCTATTTTAATGTAAGCGCGGGTTACTTCCATCTCGCACGACACTCACCAAATGACTGACTTCACAGCCCTCGTTGCCAGCTATCACAGAACCATCTGTTGTTCTGCATACACACTATGCCTACTTCCACACGACACATATACGTTTGTGATCCGTTCACATATCTACAAGAAAAAAAAAAAACTAGTTGCTATGACTTTTTTTCCCAACCCTCGTATAAACCCAAGGAAGTATAATTAATCGACAACTGTAGACACATGAGTTAACACCATTGCACTGGCAATATATTCCAAAGATAAAAGGCGGCCGATGTGAATACTCTAGTTAAGACCGGTTATAGATGGGACCAAACAAATGAGAGCATGACAGAAGCACAAAACTTGGATGAAAGAGTTAGACCAATTAATTTAGTAGGATACCCAATATTTTATTTCATTTATGGAAAATTTTCCTATTTAACCTCCGACAACTTTGGATAGCCCTCCCATTCCTGTGATTGGTTAAACACATATGTTTATTGTGGCAGCAGCTCATTGCGTGTGCCAGAACACGTACCCTACGCATACTTCTTCCAGGGACTATAGTTTAGAATTAGGATGTGTGCGACTGAAAACCAACCATCGCTGTTGCCAACACTTCCACTTACTCGTCACTTAACTGAGGCGCGATTCTCGACTTGCAAGTGGTGTCTCCAGGAAACAGATTTTAGTACGTTGTATCTGACACCTAGTATGACGTCATCTTTTGCTTGCAAATGGTTATTCTCCAGAGGTAGGGCCGAGCGGGCCCCTTTGAAGGGCATCATATTTTGGAGAAAGCTGTACTCTGTGAGACCAGTTTGAATAAAGGCTCATTCCGTAATAGTTTCAAGAGCCGCTGCATTGTGCCAGGGGTATATTTGGGCTTTCCGATACCAGTTACAACCTTTCAATGATAATGGAAAGGTGAAAAAAAGAGTATGAAACTGCGCCGTACAACACAGCTATAAAAAAGGTGGTTTCCCATCTGAGGTCCAATATGCAAATAAAAAAAGAAAAGAAGAAAAAAAAAAGAGCAATAAAATGAAAAGGCACAACTAGCACCGCTAACGCGAGGGCACCAGCTATTAAAAAGAATAAAAAAAAAAGAAAAAAGAAAAAAAAAAAAAAAAAAAAAAAAAAAAAAAAAAAAAAAGAACATTACCAGCTAGAGTGGAACATCTAAAGAGACCATTTATCGAATAGTAGCACACAGCTATTTTGGTCTAGAACAGTGTAGAAAGCAGCCTTGACAAAGCGGCATTTCAGAGAACATAAATCTATTTGTCTTTCTGTATGCTGTCTCTCTTCCTAAGCTGTCACTAGAAGAATGACCTAAGCCTTTGTTGTTGAAGTATTAACATTTAGTGAACATTATGATTCCTCGTGTTTTATTCTTCTTTTGTTGTTTTTTTACCTTCTATTTGCTTTTATTCAAGATCTTTTTTCTCTAGAATAATGATAAAGACATTTGTTGTTGATGTTGTTTTTGTTGTTGCTGCTGTTACAGCTCAAGCGCTGAGCATATTTTCTGACTCATTGCTAGTATTTTCAGCTTTTATTTTTTATATAAATATATCTAATCTAGCATGTGAGGTTAGACGTCTCTCCTCTTTTATCTGGGCTTCAGACTACCTTTAGAAATGTATTCTAATGGCAGACTTCCCGTCGTCCCTCATTCTTATTCTTCTTATTCTTTTATCTTTATAGTTCTTTTACTAGGTGAAAGGGAGTGTTTGCAGTGTAAACTTCAATTTTCTTACTACGTTACAGATGAAGGGCAATTCATGTAGTATTCTCTCACGATTTGTTCACAACTTTGTAGTGATCATCAGCAATCACTCTTTTATCATCATGGGACGATAGAACGACTTTGTTGACTTTTACAGCCAAAACGTTATACTTTTGTGACATGATCAAATCCATAGGAATTCTCATTATTTCTCTGTTTTTAAGACAATCCACATAATTATCGAATGTGATGTACTACTTAATAGCGCTTCGTTTTATACCTTTATTCTTTTTATTCAGTCCTCCATCAATATCGAGAGTACACATCTTAGGCCCCAATCCGACAAAACGTTGGATGAGTTTTGCGTTCGCTTCATTTTTATTCTTTCCCTACACTTTTTTGTTCTGTGTGGAGTGGCATATGTGACTTGCGGAGTAATCAGATATATCTAAAAGTTCCAAGAAATTGCAATTTGTCGTGGTATATGTCAGCTGCTGTAACTCGATGATTGAAGGAGCCCGTATCCATGTACATAAGCTTCAGGTTTTCATTCCCATAATACGGCAATAGCACATCATATTGGTATGAGTACCTGAAGGTTTTTGAGATATCCAGCACGCTCATTCCGTTGTATATTGACTTGTCGAATGTAATCTGTCGTGATGCCATATGAACAGTTGCTAGGTTAGGTCCATATAAACTCCTGTCGATGAATGTAAGCTTGGAAATCAGATTTTCCAATGTCTTCTCGATTGTGACAAGGCGTATATCCAAGTAATTTCATATATTCTCCATGGTTTTCCAAACATACCATTGTTGAAGAGTTTGCACAGGTCCTTTAAACAGCCATTTCTAGCCTGTTGCCTCAGCTTGTTATTAAACGCTATGTAGGGTTTTAACCAACACGATTTTTGGAATTATAGCACACGATGGATTTCGGCAAGTTGTAGTCCATGTTAGAGTGCCTGTTTTAACGTCATATAATGGATAATATACTTGTTCCTGCTTCCAATGTGCGAAATTAGTTTCTTTACACTTGAATTCTTGGCTCCAGACATTCAGGCAAGAATTGCAAATCATTATGAAGGTCGTGAAGCTCAGTAGGATAATCCACATCATATATATATATATCATCTTCTTTTAATGTTTCTATATTAATACTATCAGGAGAAACCCTGAAATCCTCCATAAGGTAGTGGATGCCGCATAGCCAACCAATATTAGATATTCGCGTCTTCGTATATAATAAATTGAGTTGGTTTATTAGGATCAAACTCCGCTGTGTAGGTATTGTTAGCCTGGGCATACCGATGAGACACCTGACGTAATCTTCCCCTTATACCAGATAATTGTCATAATCCAATGACAATTCTAGCTCAATCCTGTTTCTACAAAGGCATAGCATCCCATGTAAGCCCTGGTGATGTAAAGCAATGTGCAGGATCAAAGTTATGAGTATTCGATATTTGTTCTCTGAAGGCTTGAAAAACATCAGCGAGAAGGAGGTTAAGTAGAGGTCACTATTCTCCCAAATTTCGGATTTTAAATGGTTCCCATACATTTTTAGCATGCTCGTAGTCTTTATCATTATTTTGTTTCATTTAATCTATTGTAGAACGCTTCCTTTGGAGGTAAACATGTTTCTTTCGAAACATGCCATGACGTGATGTAATCATAGGGAGATACTCCTTTGCATGTCATCAAACCCATCTTCTCCTCTCCAAAGTATTTGCATGTCTCAGGAAACGAGGTTAGGGTTTTTCCTAGTTTATCCAAACTTTAACTGAGGAAACGGTATGTATCCACAAACCGAAGCTTAATGTCTCCAACATGCTTCGAGAATGAAATATACTTTTCTTCGGTGCTCGGAATCGCCTCCACTCTTTCAGTTGAACAACCTAACTGTTTAACGATGAAATGAGTATCATATCAGCTTAAGTTGTGCATGAAGACAGGAATATGTTTCGGTGTTTTGCAAGCTAGATTGCACTCATTATAAAGACCCCCGAGATATTCACCAGTCAAATGGTCATGATCCCTAATTTTTCAGTGTTCTTCAGTGAATGAAGACACAAAATCCTCCTGCTGTTTATCCATTAGTTTCAGTGGTTTGGCAGTTTTGTATATACTGCTAATCTTATTTGTAAGCAATATTAGATAGTCTATAAACTTTTCACCAGCATCATATCCTCTGTATACATAAGGGGCCGTAAGAAGATCAGTCTGTAGGTGCTCAAAAGATGACGCTGGTTTGACGTAAACAGCAAAACACATAGGAGAATGCTTCTGATAGGGAGTTGTATAGGAACCTTCTAGATTAGACTCGCATGAGTAATACGGACTAAGAAAACTCTCAAAATCCTCATAAATGACATACGGGAGTTTCAGGATCCTTTCCACATTTTTAA
The DNA here is from genome assembly GCA_030762935.1 of Hymenopus coronatus. NCBI lineage: Eukaryota > Metazoa > Arthropoda > Insecta > Mantodea > Hymenopodidae > Hymenopus > Hymenopus coronatus. The sequence goes on along the minus strand of CM060892.1, from coordinate 180,844,765 downwards.
ACTGAACGATAGAGGTTTCCTTTGTAGGCATAAGTATCCTAGCAACAGCATGCTGCCTACAGTACGAAGCATTTTCCTTCAACTTTTACACTCAACTTCGCCCTTATCGATCATCAAAATGGGTGAAACAGCGTTTACAGCTATACACTAGTCCGCTATGTTTTGCCTTTTCTTCCCGAATAAGCTTCTCAAAATTCTTGATATATACATAATGATGCGAGCCATTTCCATCACTCAGAAGAAGAAGGTCGCAATGATCAGTAATTTCTTCCTCCACAACCTTTATTGCTAACACTTCTTTCTTTTCACCCAGTCCAAACACTTTGATAGATTTTTATTTCAAATGCAGGGATTTCAGACAGTGGTGTGGGAAATGTGACGCACGAAAAGTCGTATTTTTCCTCGAGTTTCTTGTATTTGTTGACACATTGAGGCTAGCTGTCGACGAATTGAGCAAGGATAGCGTATGAATAGCACCGCTCATCACGATGATTCTGAGGGTTCACACACGATTTCTTTGCTTTTAGAAATGCAGGTAGAGGAATTTAACTACTTCCGCGAAGGATGCACTTGTTTATTCGAGGGCGTACCCTCTCCACAGCAAGAAGAGCCAAATTTCTTCCTTTAAGTTGCGATTCCTCCATTTCAGCAGCCAGTTTCTTGAATTTAGTTTCCAGCATGAAATCTAAATCAGTTTCTAGAAACAATGCACGATTCCTGGTTTTGAAGGTCTTGTCGGTAGCTTCTCCAGCACTATTTACAAATAGACACACCAACAGGCTAATCTTCACAGCTTTATTTATGGAGAGCTCTTTTTGGACAGATTGTATAATCCTGTGCTTAGCTTCCTGCAGCTCATTCTTCATGTCCTTGCTCGAATTGCATCGAATGAAGTAAGATTTCAGACGCCCTTTAAACGATTTCTCATTTTCTTTCATATCGCATTCGTTCTCCATTGAAGTCAGTATTTGGTGTCAGGTAGCCTGGGTTTTTGTCTTCTTCAGAGGCATGTCTGAAGAAGACTCTTGCAATGCTCTTCATGAGGAATTCCGTTGTATCCTCTGCTGAATGTTGTAGCACAGTGTTTACATTTGAAGAGTTGTCCACAGCTCATTTCATGCCGTCCCTTGTTATAGCTCTTCCCACACCTAATACAACTGCAACCAGATTTAGGATTCGTAGATCCACCGTTGATTGTAGCTTTCTGCACGTCCGCAATCCGATAAATACTTCTATGATTAAAAGGTTACCACAACACTTTCTTCTCGCTATCGATAGATATTTTCACTCAGCAGGAGCTGATATACTCGACTCGAACAAACTGTCGCAATGGAGAACTGCTATAGAGATCCCTCCTATTTATACCAACGGCACGGCCCGATTAAAAGGTCACGCGACCTAAGCCATGCAATTACTACGCCTTTTCATGGTTTTCTGCTCCAGTTAGTCCTCATATTTTAGAACCTTTATGAATTTAAATTATATGTGTGACGCATGTATTATTTGCATGCTTTAATAAATGTTACAGTTTTACATACTTTTATCAGCATAAATGCATGAAATATCATATAATCGAGGATTAAGCTTTGTCAGTTGTCAGTTCAACATTCATTTCCCGTTGTTGTTCCTCATAAAAGCCGTCCGACAGGTTTGCGCATCTACCTTCCCCACCCTAAAACCGGTTTTTGTTTTAACCTTTCTCCCTGCATGTTCTTCACAACCTCATACGTCACTATTTAACATTACCTCCTAAAAGCCTTGTTTTCATTATGTCTATTCTTGAATCATCATGTTCAGATATGCTCTCCTTCCATATCATCTATTACTCACGATAGAAGGATAGCTGCTAGACTAACTGTATTCACTCCCCACAGTAGAAGCAAACACCCATATTTTAGAACCTTTAAGGCGTTAGTTAAGTTATGTCAGTCGCGTGTTTTTGTATATCTAATATTTTCTTTGGCATTTATATACTTTTATACGACTAAACCCATACATTTTAATTTTTGGTAGTCTTTTACATGTGAAGTTGGCACCGGCTGGTTCATTATCCTGTTGTTTCCAAATAAACGTTATCCAGAGAATACTGCATCTTCTTTCCCCTAAAAATCCAGTTTTCGTCATATTTTCACCAATTTTAAGCCTACCGTTTTCCTATATAGCCACAGGAAAGCATTCAATATCTGTAAAATTACTATTTAATTTAGTTGTATTTTCTCCAAGTTTCCGGTACTCGAGGTCTAGATTGTAAGGATTAGGTTGTTGTATATAGATAACTGAGCATATTAATACATTTATATACGCTTTCCAGGGGTTATTCAGTTTTAAAATTGCAGTGTACATTAAATCCTAAAAAGGTCTGTCATAAAAGGACGGGAAACCAAACCGTGTTCTCTTTACAAAGTTATTAATCAGTTTAATATCCAAATATTTGCCCGAAATGTGCAAGTTTATTTAAGCAATATAACACAATTAGTTTAGAAATTATAAAAACGGACCCTTTATAGACTCAAACTAAGTCCCTAATCCTATGTTTTTTATTTGTATCAATATTGAAGAACGGAGGGAGGGGTAACCGCTTACGCTTTATTCGCTCTCTACAAGTCCATTCCTCTTAAGAGTTATTCACCTTGGAATTAAGGTTAGTTAGAGTCGGGGATCGAAGCGGGTCCTCTAGACTAGGAATTACTTATAATCTTAAATGCACGTGCTAAAAGTATAAATATACACATATTGCTGGTAATTTTGGGCTAATAGTTGTCAATTATGCTCAAAACTTAAAATGTCCTCGAAAGTTATAAAGTCGAACCAAGAATCTACATTCATAAGTTATTGTCACAACTGTTGTCGCGTAATAATAATTGTGTTGGAGGCTTTACTCCGTCTCGTTACGATTAATAGGTCTTGAGATAATTATTTTTAAAAATGTTGTTCAAACCCAGGACTTTCAAGTAAATCTGTATATATTTAACACGTAATGCCGTATACTGAATAAAGTTTGTGCGAAGTCAGTATCTAAATTAATGTAGCCCCTATAAGAATTTAAAGCTTTATACATCAACCTAGAATCGAACCGAGACCCACTAGGTTAAACATCAATATATAATCATAGATTGGCATGTTAAGGCCATAAACACTCGCTTTTTATGTTAATTTAGGCCTTATAGTTAAAAAAGTTATCGAGAGCTATGGATTCGAAATAAGGATCCAGGATTAGAAACCATAATTTAATCTAATGAAGCGCAGTAATAGCTACAATATAGCCTGTGTCCCATCATGCTAGCACTAACAGCTCCTGAGAAAATCAGGTTTAAGTTTTTTCATTGAACTCCAGACCCTAAAGTAAACTGAGGTAATTTCATAACATTTAATTAATTCCTATCTTTTGAATTCACTTTAATTAAATTCCTTGTCTAAATTAGTTTAGGAGTTATATGAAGCTAAAATTTAACATATCCACCCAGAATCGCACTCAAGACATTTGGAAACTCGGCGGTAATGCAGCATCCACTACCTTATGGAGGATTTTAGTGGGTTTGTCCTGATAGTATTAATATAGTAACATTAAAAGAAGATGATCCTCTTTGATATATATATATATATATCTTCGAAATAGGTGTGAAAAGTCCTACTGAGCTTCTCGGTCTTCATAATGATTTGCAATTCTTGCCTGAATGTCTGGAGGCAAGAATTCAAGTGTAAAGAAACTAATTTCGCTCCTTGGAAGCAGGAACAATTATGCTATCCATTACATGACGTTAAAATAGGCAAATGGACTACAACTTACCAAAATCCATCGTGTGCTACAATTCCAAAAATCGTGTTGGTTTAAACCTTACATAGCGTTTAATAACAAGCTGAGACAACAGGCTAGAAATGGCTGTTTAAAGGACCTGTGCAAACTCTTCAACAATGCTAGGTTTGGAAAAACCATGGAGAATATAGGAAACTGCTTGGATATACGCCTTGTCACAATCGAGAAAACATTGAAATATCTGATTTCTAAGCCTACATGCATCGACAGGAGTATATATGGACCTAACCTAGGAGCTGTTCATATGGCATCACGACAGATTATATTCGACAAACCGATATACATCGGAATGAGCGTGCTGGAAATCAAAAAACCTTCATGTACTCACACCAACATGATATGCTATTGCCGTATTATGGGAATGAAAATCTCAAGCTTATGTACATAATACGAACTCCTTCATTCATCGAGTTACAACAGCTGACATATACCACGAAAAAGTACAACTTCTTGGACGTTTAGATACATCTGATTACTCCGCAAATCACATGTGCCACTCCACACAGAACAAAAAAGTGTTGGGAAAGATTAAAAATGAAGCGAACGCAAAACTCATTCAACGTTTTGTCGGATTGGGGCCTAAGATGTGTGCTCTTGATATTGATGGAGGAATGATCAAAAATAATAAAGGTATAAAACGAAGCGTTATTAAGTAGTACATCACATTCGATAGTTATGTAGATTGTATTAAAAACAGCGAAATAATAAGAACTCCTATGGATTTGATCGTGTCACCACAGCATAACGTTTCGTCTGTAAAAGTCAACAAAATCTTTCTATCGTCCCATGATGATAAAAGGGTGATTGCTGATGATGGAATATCAACCTATGCTTATGGGTCACTACAAAGCTGTGAACAAATCATGAGAGAATACTACATGAATTGCCCTTCATCTGTAACGTAGTAAGAAAACTGAAGTGTACACTGCAAACCCTCCCAAGCACCTAGCAAAAGAATTATAAAGATAGAAGAATAACAAGTCTAAGAATGAGGGACGACGGGAGGTCTGCCATTAGAATACATTTCTAAAGCTAGTCTCAAGGCCAGTTAAATAGGAGAGACGCCTAACCTCACATGCTAGATTAGATATCTTTATATAAAAATGAAAAGCTGAAAGTACTAGCAAAGAGGCAGAAAGCATACGCTTCAACTGTAACAGCAGTAACAACAAAAACAACAACAAATGTCTACATCATTATTCTGGAGAAGGAACATCTTGATTAAAATCAAATAGGATGTAAAAAAAAACAACAAACGACGAATAAAACACGAGGAATCACAATGTTCACTAAACCGTTAATACTTCAACAACATAGACTTAGGCCATTCTTCTAGTGACAGCCTAGGAAGAGACATCATACAGAAAGACAAATACAAAAAGATGGAGACACGAAGAGTTAAACTATTTTAGATTTACAGCCTAAGAAAGACTGTAGACCATAGAAATATATCCCCCGCTTCACAAGTTATCATATAAACATGTAGTGGTATGTAAGTGATACATAATATGACTCTGAAAGTACTGCAAAAAGCTGTAGCGGAATACAGAAATGATCATAAAGGGTGCAAAGTATGTAAAAATGTGACAAAGCTATAAAATACTAGATAGTCTAGAAATCTATCACATCATTCTGGAACATATTGAGATTCTATAAAACATAGTAAATAGTATGAAAAGCGTCTTAAATACTGAAGCGATGACATCAATTGCAGCAAAAATACATAAAATTATTGTAGAAACCACATAAAGAAGTACAAAAGTGACATCAGTTAGTATCACACATTAAAAAAAGGGCTACAAGCAGTCATGAAAATGGTAATACCTTAAATACGCTTAAAGTGCTCCTAAACGAACTAAAATGTCGTCAGTACACCTTCGTCGCTGTCACAAAGCTATTAAAGACCTTCCTAAAAACACATTCTTAGTGTGTCGAAATAACTATTGTCTGAGGGCTTATCACTATTTTATAGTTCTGAATATTTTAAACGTCGAAAATGAACTGTAACGGGACATAAAGCTCTACAAAACACTACAGGATTATGCTAAATGGACTCAAAATGTCCATACAGTGTTAAAAACAGTAGAAAACACCGCAAAATACTGTAAAATATCATTAAAACTCTTGAAAAGGTCCAAATTCGTTTTTCATAGTCATGTATATAAACAAAATGATTCGAGATGTACTGAAACTAAAAAGCCTTCGCGCAAATAATATGCCATGGCATGAAAACCATATTAAATAACAGTGACAACGTTACAAATCACCATTAAATATGCTAAAAATTGTATGTGAAAGCACTAAAACCACTGAGAAACAGTCCCAAATTGCACAAAAATGCTTATTAAAGCTCAGAAATCAATAAAAAAAACTATAAAATAATGAAAAATATGAGCAAAAACTTCTGAAAAGGCCTAAAATACCAGCTTTAGAGTCTTAAATACCCACAAAAATGGCGAGTAATCAGCTGAAAAGGGCTAAAATGTCTAGGTTATCTAAAGACCTAAACACCCTCCAAATGGTATGAAATGGCATTATAAGCATTGGAAACATCTGTCATGGTACCCGAAAACGCCAAAAGAAGTGTTATGTATGATCTTTAAGCACTCAAAAAGCAGAGTAAATACTGCAAAGTAAGAAAAAGATTCTCAAACAACACATTCCCAATATAAAACAATTGTTAAACATGTCTAAATTCTAGGAAAGGCTACCAAAATAATTTATACAAAGCAAACGATCTTAGAAGAGGCCTAAAACACTGACAATATGCTCCTAATGCTCTGACCAAAGCTTAAGTTCCCCTCCTCCTAGCATGGCTCGTTGAATTCCTTATCATGTATGCTCACGCTAGATTACACACCCTCCGTGCATTCCCTATCTTTTCCGTATATGCTCACTTGTCCCTGGCCCAGCTCTCTCCTTAATTACCTACTAATGAACATCACGGCTGATATCAGGGCTTCAGCATCACAGAATAGAGAATATACAGAAAGGAAACTCGCGGGTGGCTCCTTCGATGTGCTTGAAGCCAAACTTTGCGTTAGAAGCCATATTGGGACCTAGTAAACGCAAAGCGAACGCTGCTTATTACATACCATTTTAAGCATATTAAAACGTGTAAAATAAAAAAGGCACGAACATATGTTATAACAATATTATATGTGGCACACACATGACTTTCTCTGCTTGCTCTCCCATTTACTATTTTTACGGCTGCATATTATTCTGTTTCTTGCTAATAGAGATACACTTTAACTGCGCATTTCGTTTTGAGTATAAACAACAGTCAAATCTTTTCGATGCCAGTAGCTATGTGATGCTTTGAAATCCCATTCTATTTGTAAGAATTTGAAAAAAGAAAAAACGTGAGTGATGATTTCCACTTCGTTGATGTAGTATAACTACTCCTTTATGTATTTATCTACTGATGAGGAGGATAAAATATTTATTTTTTGTAATGTATATGTATTTGAAAAAAAATGTAATCAACAGCAGCGGTAATTTCTAAAATGGTTAACACCATAAAAATATACATGACAAATTGTGGGCTTTAACAGGAGTGCATTCTCTGTGTAGTCAAGTTATTTCTATCTCTTACGGTTTTGATTCAAATATCGCAGGTTTAAGATATTTTTATGACAAACGAAATGTATAACTTGAATTTTCTGGGAAGAGCCTCTGAAGACCTCTTTATACTATGTTACTTTTATACAATTTTTGTATAACTGGTAAACCATAAGAGATAAGAAACGTATTGCATAAAATGTGATGTGTGCCATTCACATAACGTTCTCTTGCCGTTCCACAAACAAATTTTTCTTATAAAAGATTATTCTTTACGCCATGCGAATCAAGATAAACATTAGCAGAAATTATCTATTACTTGCTTCCTTGTAAATATAAGGGAAATAAGGGAATACATAAGTGCAAATTGATGGTGAGATGTTTTAAAAGCTGGTCATTATGTGAAAGAATTGATGTTCGATTCGCTTTTATGAAGAACGGTTTATTAGTTTAAAATTGAAAACCATTACAAGGAATATCTTAGAAACCGTCAGCTCTACATAAAAAACGTATATGACATAAATTCTGTGTTTTAACGAGATCTACATTTTAAGTAGTAAGTTTTTGTATATATCTTAAGGTTTAACCGTTATGCAAAAATCTGCAAACCCCAAACTGAACAAAGAGCTCTTCAGAGGCTGTTCTCAGAGAATTCAAAGTATACATTTTATTTGTATAAAAGAAAATATACGGTATTTTAATCAAAATCGTTAGCCATTTCTAAGAAAATCAAACTTTTCGAAAAATGTTTTATGTAGAGGGTAGTTGGGGTTGGGGATTTTCTTAAAAATCTTCGTGTCGCATCCTTGGAAGATACTAAGCTTAAATACCACAGTCACCGACTTTTATAGGACTTGACAACGCTTTAGCCTGTGCATTCTCTTATTTCTATTCTACTTACAAAGAAACAAGTAATAAGACAAATTCTGGTAATTTTAATTAGTATGATGTAATTAAAATAGTCATAATAAGACTTTTTTTGGAACAGCTATAGAAAGTCTTACGAATGGAACACATCAGATTTTAAGAAAGTTTTGCTTACTGTGCATATCTACAAAATAAACTGTAACAGCATGAAATGGTCGTTAGCAAAACTATCTAAATAAGAGTAACTAATCAAGTGATTCAATGGGCTGCCAAGCTTTATATAATAAGATAATAAAAAAGCTTAATACGTTGATTCAGAATGGATAGTAAACATGATTAGGTAGAATGAATCAGTCCTATCTAGAAAGAAGAAGAAGAAGAAAAAAAAAACAACTGAAGCTTGATGCAAATACATGATAAACCACATTATTAACTTTACAGGAGACATTCCATGTTTCTTTGCCATATTAATTGTATTTGAATGTTTGCGTTAGAGTCTGAGCACCATAGGCCGCCTTTTCTCTTACTACTGCTCATTATAAGAGCAGCAAAGCTTCAAGCGTAAACAAATATCCTAATTTGTACAGTGTATAATATAACCATTGAGTAGAGTATAATCCCAGGAGATAAAATACATAATTAATAACATTAACAAAATGTACATTACGAAGTACGTAACTTCAACAACATAGCTGTTTTCTGGGTCCAAGTATGGCGGAATTCGTTCATGCGTATTGAATTTTATCGCACGGATTACAGCGGAGTTTCCTTTCTGTACACTCTCTATTCTGAGTCAGGATGGTTGCAAGGAGTTAAAGATCATCATGGAATCACAGGGAAAAGAATTTGCGGCGGATGACATCACGGTTCAACACTGGAAGAAAGAGGTTCTACCAGGAATCATAAGGGATTATCAGCCTCAAAACATCTACAACTGTGATGTGACTGGGCTATTCTGCAATCTCCTTCCAGCAAGACATTAGCTGAAAAGAGTGGCTTATGCCATGGAGGTAAGATAAGTAAAATTTGCGTATAAGTTCTTCTTGCCACCAATGCAGACAGATCAAATAAACTTCCCCCACTTGTGATAGGAAAATCCAAGAATCCGAGGTGTTTTAAGGGTGTGAAAAGAAAAACCTACGGAATATGAATCCAATATTAAGTCTCATGACTATGATTTTAATGGAACAGTGGTTAAAGAAACTGGAGATTACAATAAAAAAGAAACAGAAGAAAACCCTTCCTTTTATGGATCGATGTACGGCACATCCACCTCAAAAATGTTCGAGTGGAATTTGCCTTCTTAGCAATGCCAGTCGTCTACAGCCACTTGATTTGGGTATCATTGCAAATTTCAAAGTTCATTATAGAAAAATGCTGGTTCAACATTTAATAACACTGACAGATGCAGGAAATGAAAATGTTGCCATTAACTTATTAAAAGCCTTGAAATTTTTTCGACTGTCTGGAAGCAGGTCATCCTCCACAATTAAACACTGCTTCATTAAATCTGGTGTCTCTAACGATGGTGATGAGCCAATAAATGAGCTAGCTCTACCGAAGGGTGCGAATTTCGATACCTTTGTGCATTTTTATGATAATCTAGCTGTGTATGGGGAACTACAGGATGAGAAGATTATTGCTGATGTGTGCCAAAAATATGGTGATCAAGAAAGTGGACCAGCTTCCATCGACACTGACAGTAATGTGGATGACGACTCAAATCTTCAAATACCTAAGATAAGTTAAATATTAAGTGCAATAAATATGCGTAGGCATTACATCAGTGCTAACAGTGGTAGTGAAAAGGCTCTAAATGTATTAATAAGTTTGCAAAATGCAGCTGGTGCAAGAAAAGTGAAAGAAGCTAAATTAACTAAATTCTTTAAAGCAAGACCAAGTTCAAAATAATATTTTCTTGTTACGTATCTTTGTGGTTTGTAAAATTTTGTGGGCCCATTGTTGTCTTTTTTTTCTTTTTTTTTTAAATATGTATGATGCATTATCAAAAGGTCAGTTGTAAGTAATCCCGAGCTACAATTAATCTTCCCTGGTTCCCTCCCCTTGATATACGCATATATCAAGTTCCATTGTACCACCATAAGAAAGCAAGCAAGTATCACAACAATGGGATGCTTCTGTTGAATCTGCTCCAAAAAAAAAACAAAGACGGTTTTATGAGCAGGAAAAGTGTTGGCGACGATGTTTTGGGGTGCGAAGGGTGTCATAGTCATTAGAAAAAGGAAATGCGATTATTAGCCAAAATTACAGCGAATTATTGGCTCGAATTGATAAGAAATTGGAGGAGGCATTGTACTACTTGGCGAAAAAGAGAGTGTTGTTTCAATAGGTCAATATAAAAGTATCATCCAGAGTTATGGCAAACAAAGTGCATGAATAATTGAGTTCTGCCACAGCTCCCATATTCGCCCGACCTGGAAATATGTAGACATGCTCGTGGGAGTAAAATTTAGATCAAATAAGGATATCATCGTCGAGACAGAGCTTGACAACTTCAACTTTGGAGAGGTTAAACTGATGACAGGAATGTGGGAGGAACTGTATATGCTTAGAAGAGGGACTATGTTTAGAAATAAATATTTGTGTTGCACGGTACTCATTGAACCGCAGTCGTAACGACACGTTAGTCCACTATTTGTGTGATTAAGACCCACACTGCGCTCTGCGCTTCATGCGGTATATATTTCGCGTAGATTTTCTGTAAGTTAGTGGACCTTTATTGGGTTAAAAGTAGTCAAAGCATTTAATGATCATGTAGCTTTTAAAACTAGTTTTAATTGCTAGGATGGAAAAGTAAAATCCATTTAAAACAGAATACATAAAACCAGCTCAATATTAGCGTTGCATCGCTAGATAACGTGTATGGAAAATCCCGTATTGTCCACGCCATCTACCAACGACTGAGCTAAGCTTACTCAACAAGATGGACATGATATTTGTAGTATTGCGAGAGGAATAGATGTGAGACGTAAAGAGAAGACAAAAACAGGATTAATAATTAGCTTAAGTGTGATTGATAATGAATTTGGAATGAAAACGGATGGAACAGATGTACTTTTTACTGAAATTAATGACACTGACTCTTTCAAATTAAAGAAGCATTAATAACACTCTATAAAAGAAAAGAAAAGAAAGAATGCTTGTTAAAATACGCAGAATAAATTTAAAAAAGCCAGTGCCATATCCGGGATTTGAACCACGGATCTCCTAGTGTCTGTACAGTTGCCTTGACCGCTGAGATACTATGGCGAAATGCAGGTACGGCATACATTCCTCATAACCCCTGTTTTTGGCGGAATCCACAAGGAGATTTGAAATTATTTTGAGATATTATACCCAATTGGCGGCTTACAAACTCCTTAAGTAGTTTAAGTCCCGGACTTTATAGTTAACCAACAACTAAGTCATCTGATGTGAATTGCTTCTCTCACACCAGCAGTGTGCAGGACAACAGTTGGAGAGGTAGAGTGAGCCCGGAAAAGAATTTGAGATCTCCTTGTGGTTTTCCGGAAAAAACAGGATCAATTTAGTGCTGGCATGTTCTCACGGTAGCTCAATGGTCAGAGCTACTAGACGGAAACCGGGAGATCTATGGTTCAAATCCTGATTATGTTGAATTTTTCAGTCTGACTCTACCTCTCCAACTTCTGTTCTACACACGGCTGGTGTTACAGAGACAATTAATACGCGCAATAAACAATATGGACGGTTTGCATAAAAATCGCTAGATATTTCAGGATTAGAATATATATATTGAATGGATATCAATAAATGCCATTAACGAAAATAAGGTGTGTATACTTAAAGGTGAAACGATATCACAGACTTTTAACAAAGTGAAAATGCTTTCCGAAATTATGTGCCCACTTGAAACTCTATATGAAGAATGGTATTTTTTTCATTCAAATATTATTTATTTCTCAACATAATCCCCATACATGTAATTTTAACCTATCCAAAACGTAGGTGTTGTGAAGCTCTGCAAAGTGCACTTTTGTCTTGAAGATAATTTCCTCCTTTGAGCTACAATGTTGTTTCTGTGAAGCATTTTTTCATATTTAAGAACAAAAAGAAATCTTAGGGAGCCAGGTCGGGTGAATATGAAAATATGGCAGCAGTTCATGCAATTTTCTGGTGACAGCTTCAGATGAATGTGCTGATGCTTTGTTGAAAGGAAACAGTAATTTCTTCTTTGCAGAATGGGTCTGACTCATTGTATTATTCAGTAATCTTTTTTATTTTTCGATGGTGAAAACTGGATGCAAAAAGTACTGCAGATTTCAGATACATAGCCTGAAGCATAGCTTCGAAGTTGAAAGCCACATGTGCTTATTGTGGACTGTGAGCAATCGCCGAACCTATTAGCCGATCAGCTTTTATTTATTTGTAAAATATGAATTGCCCTTCCAGTAGACACATCTATGGCCTCTGATTCTTCGTGTTTCATTTGTCCATTAAAATAATCATCTGGCGCATGTTTTCAATGATTTTCTCCGTGATTATATTTATTGGGCGTTTCAATTACAAATTTCTCGTTCCAACACGTTTAATGTTGTTGAACCATTATCTAACTTTGTATAGTTCTTACATAAACAGCACTAATGTTCGCTTTAATCTCCTCGAAAGTTTTCTCACCCAAACGTAAAAAGAGAATTTTCGAACGATAGTGCACTTTTTCCAATTTAGTGACAAAATGTTGAACCACTAATTGAATTGCGTACCAAATTTAAACTAATTCTGAATCAGTACTAAATTTGTTTTAGTAACAAATGACAGTACAGCATGGTAACACTAAGTTGACTTAGCAGCATCATCTATTTTGAAACACGAGTACTTATTGAACCCGTCCCCTCGACAACAATCAATTATTACATTTGCGTCTGCAGATCTCGATGGTATAGGAGACGCAAATATCTCGCCATTGATGCTCAGTCTTCTATGTGGTGTCGGGGGATATTGCTCCACAACTCTATCTGATTGAAATAATACAAATAAATAATTAAGCAAATAAAAAGGCCAATGCCACGGATGTATCTTTATTTTGTCAGTCCTACATATGGCTTCCAAAAGCAACAGCAACTTATGAATACACCAGTTTCAGGCTCTCTAAACAGCAGAAAATTTTACGGATGGTTGGTATTCTATATACGATTAGTATTTTATGAATATGTTGATTTAATAAAGGATACAAAATTACACTGATTCCAAATGACTGAAACTTGAAATTAGATTGAAGATATGAGAAAATACTCAGGAGCTCTTATGAAATATCAGTATTGTGCTTGTTAACCGCTACTTAGACGTGGAATGAATACAATCATTTTATGACTTCTACTCTAAAGTAGATTAAGAATTAAATGCCGCCCTTCTCATATTTATGGGAACAAATGCTGTGTATAATAGGCATCAAACAGTTATTCAGCTCCCTCTTTTTTTCGTAATTTTCATATTCAGTGCTTTTATTGAAGTTTTCTGTGATGATGACGGAATTCAATTAACTTGAAATAAGCCATCTCAGTGGTATCTGCCTCACATTTAAAGAGAGCCCGAGCTCTAATCTTTGTTTGTGGACGTCGTGCTCACTTGAACAACATTTCACCCATCTCATTCATTCATTCATCGTGCGGTATTTGGTTAAGGAAGTTAAACAAATAAATAAAAACCTTCAACTTTTTTCCACGACATTTTGATGGATTTACTTAGCGCTTTTATTCGATACTTGTGTATCTATAATTTTTTTTCCTAAACTCATTAAGTAATATTTTAATGATATCATTGATGCACATTTTCTCTGAAATGAGCAATGATAGTTTAGAAAGCATATAGAATTTTAATATTTACTTCAAAAATTATTTCATATTATGTACTAGTGGTTTTAAGGAATCTTTTTTTAATAATGGTTTTGGTGCTATTTGAATTACTTAAATAACTTGCACTTGGTAAACGTGTTCGACGTAGAAGATTTAAATTTGTTTGCGTGTGAGAGGTATTCTGTAAGATATTACATATCTGTCTCTCTCTCTCTCTCTCTCTCTCTCTCTCTCTCTCTCTCTCTCTCTCACCTTAAATGCAAAAATTATGCTTTTTGCTACAGAGAGATTAGGGGTGCAAGGGATATAAACCATATCATTTTTACCACCTTCTAATTATACTCTCTTTCCAAATAATTTTCACTATGTCCGTTTTAAATACACTAACGACCCTTCATAGAGCCAAAGAGTTCCATCTGATTTCGTGAAGTGATATGAATTAGAAGAAACGTGGACATGGTTGAGCTAGCTTTTATAGAGTAATAATGGATCACGATTTTAAGACCTATCATCTCACTACTACACAGAAGACACGTGCCCACGTGCAATTTCGGTCACGAACACCGAATTGTGTTGTTTTCCTTTAGCTTAGTGCATCAAACCCTACCAGGATTTCCAGGTAGGTCCATCTTTGTAGGCACTCGGGACCCAACACAGGCTCCAATCGTAGCGCGCTTAATAAAATTGACTTAGGCGTCAATTACTTTATAGAACCGATATTTTATTCGCCGCTGTCTCCTGGTTCTACACGACACCCTCTTGCTCCTGTCTCGAGTGTCTTTAACACCTGCACTCACCCCCTCATGTTAACACCCAGGGTTCGTTACAATACAACGGATTTTCATATATTCATGCAACACTAAGATGGAATTAAAACTGGATGTTCGTATTCTGAAAATCAAATATTCTGATTTAGCTAACAGTATTATAGGAGTAAGTCCTCAAAGACTGCCATGATTTTGCTTAAACAACCATGTTTACTATTTCCAACAAATCGAGTAAAGTTTTTAACATGTATCTAATATAATTATATATAAACATTATTGTTTTCAAGGAGTCAATGCAAGTAATTTAGTGGTAAAGTCACGATGGTGAACAAATTCGTTTTACATTTTAATCACTTGTGCATGTTGAGTAACGTGTGCTGGTATAGGAAACTGGAAACTAGATTGCCTCAAATCAATCCTAATATGCCATATACGTTGTCCCAGAATACGACCGCACAATTTGGGAGGTCTGTAGAGGGGTCCTAGATAAACAGTTTGAGATGAGGAACCTATTGTCTCTTTGACCAAATATCAAAGTTACGACATGTTTTCAGGATCGAGTATCAATGGCCGAAAATTAAAGGAATGTGGATGTGTGTATCCTATTTTCTTTCAGAATGCCTCATTTGTATGCCAGTAGTCAAAGGAATACAGTATTTGTGCATAATCAATACGATAATTAAAATTACTGGGCTTGTAATTTTGGCATAATTGCCAGTACTTTGAGGGTAGGCACGCCTCTGATAACAGCAGGATTGATTTCAGATTACTTCAGTTAGTTACTAGAACTCTCCGACAAAACATACTGAGACGGTATAGTACTGGTTATCAAATACCTCGATATAAAGATCGCACCGCTCTCTGAAGTTTCCGTTTTTTAGTCTTTCTTGTTCTTCTCTTGCAACAGCACTAATACGCTTAGTTTACATTTCTGAAGCCAACACTACTTGCAAAAGACTGAGTATGATATGCACGTAGTGTTCAATATTAAATGCAATAATTGTCATCTAACCTGGGCAAAATAATGCAATAAATCAATTTGTTTGTTGAAAACATTTGTGTAATGTGTAATTTGAGACTTAATAACTGAACTATGACTTTAGTAGTGGAATAAAAAAAAATCTGTATCACTGCCAGGATTCGAAATGCTGTACTTTGATTTTATCTATATGTAGATATTTTGTTATTTCAGCCATTTGACCTACTGTGAGCCTGAGAGACTTTATTTCTGAAAATCTTGTCTCATCCTACACGTAACTACTCTGAGAGCTATACGTTGCTAAGCATTGAGTTCATATTGTAAAAGTATACACATTATGTGTCAGGAAATAAATTGTTTCAACAAGATGCAAAACGGAGATCACATAGAACTTCAGAGCTCATGTGCTTTTAGGTGTCACGTTGTGCCATTCGCATGCTTAAGGGCCTGCTTATTAGTTTTCTGTTGAATCAGAAGAACAAGTACTAACACGAAATTTAGCTTATTTGACAGGATGCGAATTTCATTTCTTCATAGATGCAATCTCTGCAAGCATGTTGGAGGTCGTCACATCGAAAAGTTCCTCTGGTGACCTGTTGTATTTTGTGCTTCGGATATTGTATTATTTACAGAAGTCCCTATTTGCTTTTCATACAAAGATGCAAAGATAGAATTCACTTTCCTGATTAGTACATAGTTCTTAATTCGTTTTATGAAGGTATATAAAACAGGGATAGTGTTAATTTTTATTTTACTTGAAGTTCATTTGACACAATATTAATATTGGTTCGTCATTGCAAGCTAGAAATTCCTTTCATAGGTGCGGAGAAGTGTACCCCTAAGGTGTTAAATTCAATTGTTATTGAAACTTCTCCGTTGCACCTACGAGCAAAGTAGCACCTACAAGCTAACTGTATCTCACATTTATTTTATTTGTCGGTACGAATAAATTATATTAAGCAGCAACGACCCATTACAAAATGAAAAAAGAGACAACATAAAAATGAATATATCGGAGACTTGAACTCTCAACTCACATGATAACCATAGCGCTAAACAACGACACTATTGCTACCCTCTCCGAAATCCAGGTGCTCACGTCACGTCCACTGCGGTTTGATCAGTGGTGTGGTAGCCCTTAATACATTTTATGCTGTAGCAAATAATTTAACCCCATTGGTTGCCTTTCTTTAACTGTTTATTTTGGTCCCCTCCACAATCCTGCCAATCTGTGCCGTCAAATTCAGGAATATCTAACTGCAACATTTGGAAGCCTTAACGTTGTATCTGTGAATATTTACAGAATGGGAAATGTGACACTGACAGCGAAATTATTTAATCCTGAAATCTCGCAATCCAGCTCATGAACTTCTGTCATTCCGAAATATTTAACGATTTGCGTTCACACCCACTTCTACATTTCTCATTAGCTCTAGTACTATTTGGATGATGTAAACATCGCATTGCGATATCAAGAGAAATGATTCACACATTGTTATCTGGAGAGTGACCTGTAATTCATCCATTACACAGTCCACAAAGTTAAATTTTTCCAGCTTACTAAAAATTAACAATATGGCGATCGCATATTGCAACAATTAAAATGTAAATATACATCTATATTTGTATTTTGAGAACACTCTCTCTTATGTCTATCAATTTCTCAGTTATCTGAATAAATTACTGTGTTGCAGCAAGTGTGACTATTGAACGTGCAACAAGGAATAGCAATATGCATTGTTACTTGTTTGTGGATGAAATCTATGTTTGCCTGAGGCATATAGACCCAAGATTCACATTATTTTGGATAAAGTTTGGAATCTTAAATTGACATTTCATCTACTTTTGATTATTTCGGCAGGGAAATACAGAGATATGCTCTGATTTGTTACAGCAGAACGACGTGCAGGAAGAACCAAACTCAAGGTAGCTCTTCTGCTGCCTCTCCTCTACTTCCTTCATCTGAAGGCACTGTTGGTACCTATCCTTTTGGGAGTGATATTCATCAAGAAAGTTGTGATTCTGGGAGCAATATTTCTCCTTGCTGTCGTCAAGCTGCGCAAACATCATCCTCATCACAACTGGGAAGCCGTTATTGTATACCACCCGGAGATCTCCTCTGTTCACCATGGTCACGGTAAGAATAAACATGATTTAGAATGTTACCTAAGATTGTTGTTCTTCGAGAATGGACTGACCATCGTTCAAAGTCGAATCCGCGAGTTCCCAGTGACTGCAGTCAAATGTGCCTGTGGTAAAGGATGGGGAGGGCCCAAGTAAAATAACCTGTGTGATGGACGGCTGAGGGTTACATGCTACTGCAGTTGCATGACTGTTGCTCTTTTTTATTAAAAATACTAGAACTTTATTGAACATATTAATACTTTACAATATAAAACAGCCAGAACTAGCCTAATTTTATTGTTGAAGGTTCGTGTAATACGAAATTAGAAAAAAGGTCCCTAAAACCAATAAAAACTTTGAATAATCATCTTTGTTGCATAAATGCAACCCCATGCAATTAGTGATTAAAACGATAAAATATCTCTTGGAGAACAGATACCACATTGCTTGTCTCAGCGTAAAAAGTTATATGGGATATCCTTATTTCTATCTAACGCGTCTGAGTTGCCATTATCTTCGTTATTTTCTATTCTCGCCATATCGCCGACAACACATGTACTATGCACATTTTCCCATAAAAGCCCGATATTTGACGTTATGCTTTTTTAAATGAAAACAAAATCTTAAATGATAAAATACCTCATGGAAATTAGGCAATATACATATTGTTTGTCACAACACATGGAGTTATATGGGATAGGCTGTCTCTATCTAACGCATCCGCGGTGACATTAACTTCGTCATTTTCTACTCTCACTCTATCACACAGTTGACAATATCATGTAGAATTATTTGGTTATTATAATTTTGAGATTTGAGGACACTATCCCATGTATAATAATTTCCATATCCCATTAGTAGTTAATATAGAGTGGTTCTGGGCCAGGGGCAAGTGAGCATACATGGGAAAGATAGGGAATACACGGGACGTGTGTACGCGAGCATGAGCATACATGGGAGAGATAGGGAATTCAAGGAGGAGGGGGAACTTAAACCTAGGTTCAGTGTATTATGAGCATTCTTCAGTGCTTTAAAGCCAATTTCAAGGTCCTTTTCTTTGTTTTAATTATTGTTATAGTTTTTACTAGAATTTAGACATATTGAACGAATGTTCCGTATTGTGAGTGAATTGTTTGAGTATTTCTTTTATTATTTTGCAGTGTTTGTTCAGCTTTTTGAGTACTTACAGACCATTTATAAGTCCTTTGTACGTTTTTCGGGTGCTAGGACAGCCTTTCATACCATTTGCAGGGTGTTTAGGTCTCTACGGTTCTTATCAGAGATTTTAGCTCTTTTTCAACTGATGTTACGTCATTTTGTGGGTATTTAGGGCTCTATAGCTAGTCTTTTAGGCTTTTTCCAGATGTTTTTGCCCATAGTTTACGTTATTTTACAGTGTTTGCTATTTATTTTCGACGTTTTTATAAGCATTTGTGTACGTTTTTTAGACTATCTTTCAGTGCCTGTAGGACTTTCACATACATTTTTCAGGATTTTTAATGGTGATTTGTAGCGTTGATGCTGTTGTTTACTGTGCCTTTAATGTCATACCATACCATTTGAAGGGGGATGTCTAGGACTGTAGGACAGGGTATTGATGAGACATTTTAGCTCTTTTCCATACATCTCGAATCGTTTTGTTGGTATATAGGACTCTGAAATAGATATTTTGGCCATTTTCAGGCGTATTACTAATATTTAACAGTATTTTACGGCGTTTTCTAATGTTTTAATGCTTTTATAGACATTTTACGCATTTTGAATCTATTTAGCAGAATTTTGTAATGCTTTGTAGTGCTTTCTGCCACCCTATAGATCATTTACGATTTTAAAGGTATTCAGAACTATAGGATAATGTTAAACCCTGAGGCATTAGGTATTTCAACTCACTTTGAATGTATTTTTGAAAGGTCTTTAATTACTTTGTGACGATGACGAAGGTGTACTACAGATATTTTTGTACGTGTAAACGTACTTAGGGCAATGTCCCTTTCATACCACCTTTTAGATCCCTTTTCATACGATTGATGGTGATTTACTACATTTTTTGATGGTTTATGCCATTTTTAATGTTATACTTTTGTTGTTGTTTTTTGCTGTTTCAGGTATTTTTCACACTACTTTACTATGTTTTTTTTATAGAACTTTCATATGTTCCAGGATGATCTGAACGCTTTTTATGGACTATCTAGTATTTTATTATTTTGTCATATTTTTCCATAGTTTGAACCCTTTAGGATCATTTCTATATTCTGTTACAGTTTTTGCAGTCCTTTAAGACTCATATCATATATCCTTTTTTTTTCCATACTTCTACATGTTCAGATGATAACTTGTGAAGCGAGGGATATGTTTATATGGTTTACAATCTTGTTTACAATAGGTTGTAACTCTAACATAACCTAACTCGTTTTTCCAATTTTTTATTTGCATGATGTCTCTCTTCCTATGATGTCGCTAGAAGAATGACCTAAGTCTTTGTTGCTGATGTATTAAGAGTTTAGTGAACATTATGATTCCTCCTGTTTTATTCGTCTTTTTGCCTTTATTGAAGATGTTTTTTCTCTAGGATAATGACATTGACATTTACTGTTGTTATTGTTGCTGTTTCTGTTGAAGCGGTGGACATATTTTCTGACTGATTGTTAGTATTTTTAATTTTTATATAAATATGTCTAGCATGTGAGGTTAGGCGCCTCTCCTCTTTTATCTGGGCTTGAGACCAGCATTAGAAATTTATTCCAATGGCAGAGTTCCCGCCGACCCTCATTCTTATTCTTCTTTGCTTGCGTCTTTTACTAGATGTATGGGAGTGTTCGGAGTCTAAGCTTCAATTTTCTTTCTCGTTACAGATGATGAGCAATGCATATAGTATTCTATCATTATACGTTCACAACTTTGTAGTGACCATAAGCTTAGGTTGATATTCCATCATCAGCAATCACTCTTTTATCATCATGGGGCGATAGAGCGATTTTGTTGACTATATCTTCTAAACTAAGAGTGTTATATAGCTTAAATAAATATGCACATTATGGGCAAATATTTGGACATTAAACTGGTTAGTAACTTTATGAAAAGAACACGGGTTCGATTCCCGAACTTTCATGACAAACCTTTTTAGGATTTCATGTACACAGCAACTTTTAAAGCTGAATAACCCCTGAAACGCGTATGTAAATATATTAATATGCTGAATTAGCTATATACATCATCCTAATCCTTACGGTCTATACTTCGAATAGCGAAAACTTGGAGAAAATACAAGTTAATTAAGTAGTACTTTTACTGATAGGGAATGTGTGTACAATGCTGCCCTGTGGCTGTATAGGAAAGCGGAAACCTAAAAATGAGTGACAATATGACGAGAACCGGATTTTTAGGGGAAGGGAGATGTGCCAACTTATTGGATAATGTTTATGCGGAAACACCGGGGAAATGAACCAGAGGCTTCCAACTACATATGTAAAACACTACCAAAAATGGAAATGTATGAATGTGTCTGCATAAAAGTATATAAACACTAATAAAGATATTAAAACACACAAAACATGCGAATGACATACAATTTAACTTCTTAAAACATCTAAAATATGGGTGTGTTTAACTAGTAGGAAAAGTGTATGCAGTTGGTCTGGCTGCTATCCTTCTATCGTGGGTATTCAATGGTATGGAAAGAGATCATGTCTGAAAATGATGATTCAAGAATAGACATGCTGAAAACAAGGCTTTTAGGAGGTGATGTTAAATAGTGACCTATGAGGTGGGGAAGAACACCGGTTTTAGGGAGGGGAAGGCAGATGCATTAACCTGTCGGACGGCTTTTATGGGGAACAATAGCGGGAAATGAATGTTGAACTCTCAGCTGTACATGTTTAATCCTCGATCATATGATATTTCATGGGTTTGTGTAAATAAAAGTATATAAAAACTATAAAATCCATTAAATATGAAAAAAAAAAACGCATCTGATATATATTTCAAGTTCTTAAAGGCTCTAAAATGTGAGTTCTAACTCGAACAGGAAGCGCAGAGAAAACAGGGAAATGGCATTGCTTAAGTCACGTGACCTCCTAGCAGGTCCGCGCCGTTGGTATATGTAGGAGGGGCTGTCTATAGGTTGGAGCTGTACACATGGCAAAGAAGAAACTCCGCAGAGCCGCAGCTGCTAAGGCAGCAACCGTCGCCTCTTCCCCGGCAGCCGCCGAGGAGGCAGCATCTCCGAAGCCATTGGTCGCGGCAAGCCCTGTTTCGCAACCGACCGCCACCGCAATCTCGCCGCAACTGCAGCCGCAGTTGCCGCCCTTACCGCTGCCACCGACGTCTCCACCCAGCTCCACGACGCCGCCACCCCGGTTCAGTGCTGTGGTACGGGGGGTCCCTAGGGACCTTTCCACCCGGCATCTGCTCACCGCCGTGCAGTCGCGGTGGTCTTCTTGCTTGAGGGCCACCCGCATATACTGCGACCGGGGGCCAACGCCGCTCGTTCGTCTGGAGTTACAGGACCAGGCTGACCTGGAAGCTGCCTTTGCATCAGGGTTGCCCTTATTAGGGCGACTTCTGGTCGTCGAGACTAGCCGACAGGAACGCCATCGGCCCTGTGGACGATGCTGTTCTTACGGTCACACAGCTGAAGTCTGCTCTTCGCCACCGAGATGCCACTACTGTGGTACCAACACCACCACCGCCGAGTGCACTGGGCACGATCTCCGCCGTCGCCGCCGGTTCTGTGCCACCTGACGTGGCACAGGACACTTCACCGGGCAAGTCCAGTGTCCTCTCTACCCCAGGAGCAGACCACTACCACCACCCGCCCGGACTACACCACCGCCGACCATTATCGACACCACGCCACCTGCACCCTCGATAGACGCAGCGACACGGGACGCCAATCAGGATCTCCACGCGGAGATCTTGAACGTCGGCGCCCGTTTAGCTGCCCTTGAAGAGCTGTGCAGTGTCATCACTGAAAAGGTACAGGACCTTCAAGCTGCCACCACCGCCGCCATCGCCACACTACAGTCCACCATCGCTGAGCTGTCCAGCCGGATAGCTAGTGTTCAGCCGCAGCCTCAGCAGGACCTCCAGCCGCAGCAGCTACACTCCGCCGAACGGCCCCACTCCAGGGGCCAATCACACATCGGGGCTGTTACAAGACCCGGACCTGAGTCTTGGATTCTTCGTTCACGGCAGCTACGACTGGAGAAGAACCAACACTAGCTCCAACTCAATCCTTCACCCTCTAATTCCTCTACTCCTCTCCCTGAATATTCCGCGGTGACAGTCTGGGCCTCGGTCAAGTCTATCTCCCGGTCCTCATTTCACCCCTCTGACTGCACCCTGCAGTCAGTTAAATTATCACCTTGAATCCGCGGGTGCAATAATGCGGTACCGCCTCTCCTTACTTCCTTCTATTACCGGTGGAGAGTTTTTTTAGTCGGTATGCCCACATGGGAGACCCCGACACTCCGGGCTTGCCCGGGTCAGTCCTTAAGGTGGATTTTTCCCCTCCACTCGAAACTTAAAAAAAAAAATAGGAGATCTTCATTGTGACAGTTTGCTTCGAGGTTATTAGCTCCTCTTAGTGAAACTGGCTACCAATAGCGAGAAGAACGTGTTACGGAGATAAAAGATCTGTCCTTTTTATCACACTTAGAAATGTTTATCAGATTGGAGACATGCAGAAAGCTACATTCAGTGGGGTTTCTGCGAGCTCTACTTCTGGCTACAGTTATATTAAGTGCTGAAAAAGCTTTCAAAGGAGCTATAACAAGAGACGCCATGAAATGAGTTGCGGACAACTCTTCAAATGTAAACCTTGTGCTGCAACCTTCAGCAGCTGATACAATGGAATTCGTCATGAAGAGCATTGCGGAGCAGGCATGCCTCTGAAGAAAATAAAAACCGAGCCTCTCCGACATCAACTATTGACTACAATGGAAAATGAGTGTGACATGGAAGAGTATGAGACATCGTTTGAAGGGCGTCTGAAATCTTACTTCATCCGATCCAATTCAAGCAAGGACATGAAGACTTACCTGCAGGAAGCTAAACATAGGATTATACAATCTGTTCAAAAAGAGATTGCCATACATAAAGCTTTGAAGATTAACCTGTTAATGGAGTGCCGATTTGTAAATAGTGTGGAGAAACTACAGACAAGACCTTCAAAACCAAGAATCATGCGGTGATTCTAGACACCATACTGGAGACTAAATTCAGGAAACTAGATGCTGAAATGGGTGAATCACAACTTAAAGGAAGCAATTGGGCTTTGCTTGATGTGGAGGGGGTACGCCTTCAAATTAACAAATACAATCCCCTTCACGGAAGCAGTTATATTACCCTACCTACATCTATAGAGGCAAAAAAAGTGTGTGTAAACGCTCAGAACCGTCGTGATGAGCCGTGCTTTTTATACGCCATCCTTGTTCAATTCGTTAACAACAAGCCTCAACGTGTCAGCAAATACAAGAAACTCGAGGAAAAATACGACTTCTCGAGCATCACATTTCCCACACCATTGTCTGAAATCCCCCCCAATTTGGAAAGAAAAATAAAATATCTATCAATGTGTTTCCAGTAATGGTTGTGGAGGAAGAACTTGCTGATCATCGCGACCTTCTTCTGAGTGATGGAAATGGCACGCATCACTTTGTATATATCAAGAACTTTGGGAAACTTATTCGAGAACAAAAGACAAAATATGAAGGATAAGTGTACAACTGTAAACGCTGCTTCACCCACTTTGATGGGCGATATGGACGAAGTGGAGTGCAAAAATTGAAGGAACATGCTACTATTTGTAGGAATAATGCTATCGCCAGGATAGTTATGCCTACAAAGGAGACCTCAATCGTTCAGTTTAAAAATGTGGAAAGGATGTTGAAACTCCCGTATGTCATCTATGCGGATTTTGAGAGTATTCTTAGTCCGTATTATTCATGGCAGTGTAATCCGAAAGCTTCCCAAACAACACCCTATCAGAAGCATTCTCCAATGAGTTTCTCTGTTTACGTCAAACCAGCGTCATCTGTTGAGGTACTGCAGACTGATCTTCCTATTGTCCCTTATGTATACAGAGGATATGATGCTGCTGGCAAATTTATGGATTATCTAATATCTCTTGCAAATAAGATTAGCAGTATATACAAATCTGCTAAACCTCTTAAACTCTCGGAACAACAACAGGAGGATTTCGATTCTTCTACCGAATGCTACTTGTGTAATGAACCATGTACTGAAGAAAACTGGAAGGTTATGGATCATGACCATTTGACTGGGGAATAGCGCGGAAGTCTTCATAATGAACGCAATCTATCCTGCAAAACACCGAAGTATGCCCCTGTCTTCATGCACAATTTAAGCGGATATGATTCGCATTTCATCGTTAAACAGTTAGGATGTACAGGTGAAAGAGTGGAGGTGATTCCGTGCTCAGAAGAAAAGTATATTTCATTCCCGAAGCATGTTGGAGACATTAAGTTTCGGTTTGTGGATACATACCGCTTCCTCAGTTCAAGTTTGGATAAACTAACAAAAACCCTAACATCGTTTCCTGAGACACGCAAATACTTTGGAGAAGAGAAGATTGGTTTGGTGACTCGCAAAGGAGTATTTCCCTATGATTACCTTACATCACGGCATGTTTTAAAAGTAACATGCTTGCCTCCAAAGGAAGCGTTCTACAATAGACTAAATGAACAGGAAATCAATGATCAAGACTACGAACATGCTAAAAATGTATGGGATCAGTTTAATATCCGAAATTTTGGGGAATACAGTGATCTCTACTTAACCTCAGATGTTCTACTACTCGCAGATGTTTTTGAAGCCTTCAGAGAGCAAACATTGATTACTCATAAATTTGATCCTGCACATTACTTTACATCTCCAGGAATAACCTAGAACGCTATGCTTCCTTATACCGGAATTGAACTGGAATTATTAATGGATTATGAGCAGCTTCTCATGGTAGAATCTGGCATAAGAGGAGGATTATGTCAGGAGTCTCGTCGGTATGCCCAGGCTAACAACACTTACATGGAGGAGTTTGATCCTAATAAACCAACTCAATTTATTACATACAAAGACGCAAATAACCAATATGGATGGCCTATGCAGCATCCACTGTCTTATGCAGGCTTTCAGTGGATTTCTCCCGACAGTATTTATATAGAAATACTAAAAGAAGATGATCCTCTTGGATACATATTCGAAGTTGATGTGGATTACCCTACTGAGCTTCACCATCTACATAATGATTTGCCGTTCCTACCTGAGTGTCTGAAACCAAAGAATTCAAGTGTAAAGAAACTAATTGCTCACCTTGGAAGCAGGAAGCAGTATGTTGTACATTACATTGCGTTAAAACAGACACTCTCACATGGACTACGAGTGACAAAAATCCATCGAGTGCTACAATTTCAACAATCGTGCTGGTTAAAACCTTACATAGTGTTTAATAACAAGCTGAGGCAACAGGCTAGAAATGATTTTAAAAAGGATCTGTGAAAACTTTTCAGCAATGCCATGTTTGGAAAAACCATGGAGAATATACGAAATCGCATGGATATACGCCTTGTGAAAAACGTGAAAACATTTGAAAAGTTGATTGCTAAGCCGACATTCATCGATAGAAGTATATATGGACCTAACCTAGCAGCTGTTCATATGGCCTCACGACAGTTTATATTCAACAAGCCAATATACATCGGAATGAGTGATATGGATATATCAAAACCAGTCAAGTATTCATACCAATATGAGGTACTATTGCCATATTATGAGACTGAAAACCTGAAGTTTAAGTACATGGATACAGACTCCATCATTCATCGAGTTACAACATCCGACATACACCAGGACAAAATGCAATTTCTTGAAAATTTGGATACATCTGATTACCCTGCCATTCCACACAGAACAAAAAAGTGTTGGGAAAGTTTAAAGATGAAGCTAATGGGAAAATTATCCATCGCTTTGTCGGATTGAGACCTAAGATGTATGCTCTTGATATTGATGGAGGAATGATCAGAAAGATTAAAGGTATAAAACGAAGCGCTATTAAGCAGTACATCGCATTCGATAGTTATGTAGACTGTCTTAAAAATAGCGAAATATAAAGAACTCCTATAAATTTGATTATGTCAACACAGCATAAGTTTCTTCTGTTAAAATAAACAAAATCGCTCTATCGCCCCATGATGATAAAAGAGTGATTGCTGATGATGGAACATCAACCTATGCTTATGGTCACTACAAAGTTGTGAACGTATCATGAGAGAATACTACATGCATTGCTCATCATCTGTAACGAGAAAGAAAATTGAAGCTTAGACTCCGAACACTCCCATGCATCTAGTAAAAGACGCAAGCATAGAAGAATAAGAATGAGGGTCGGCGGGAACTCTGCCATTGGAATGAACTTCTAATGCTAGTCTCAAGCCCAGATAAAAGAGGAGAGGCGCCTAACCTCACATGCTAGACATATTTATATAAAAATTAAAAATACTAACAATCAGTCAGAAAATATGTCCACCGCTTCAACAGAAACAACAACAATAACAACAACAAATGTCAATGTCATTATCCTAGAGAAAAAACATCTTCAATAAAGGCAAAAACAATAAAAGACGAATAAAACATGAGGAATCATAATTTTAACTAAACTCTTAATACATCAGGAACAAAGGCTAGGTCATTCTTCTAGCGACATCATAGGAAGAGAGACATCATGCAAATAAAAAATTGGAAAAACGAAAAGTTAGTTTATGTTAGATTTACAACCTATGAAAGTTTGTAAACCATATAAACATATCCCTCGCTTCACAAGTTATCATCTGAACATGTAGCAGTATGAAAAAAAAGGATATATGATATGATTCTTAAAGAACTCCAAAAACTGTAACAGAATATAGAAATGATCCTAAACGGTGCAAACTATGGAAATATATGACAAAACTATAAAATATAAATTAGTCTATAAAAAGCGTTTAGATCATCCTGGAACATATGAAAGTTCTATAAAAAAAACCTTGTACAGTAGTGTTAAAAGTATCGGAAACACCGAAAAACAACAACAAAAACATAACATTAAAAATGGCATAAACCATCCAAAAATGTAGTAAATCGCCATCAAACGTATGAAAAGGGATCTAGAAAGTCGTATGAAAGGGATATTGTCCTAAATACGTTTAAAGTGCTCCTAAACGTACAAAAATATCTGTAGTACACCTTCGTCATCGTCAAAAAGTAATTAAAAACCTTCCAAAAACACATTCAGAGGGAGTTGAAATACCTAATGCCTCAGGGTTTAACTTTATCCTATAGTTCTGATTACCTTTAAAATCGTAAATGATCTGTAGGGTGCCAGAAAGCACTACAAAACATTACAAAATTCTGCTAAATAGATTCAAAATGCGTAAAATGTCTATAAAAGCATTAAAACATTAGAAAACGCCGTAAAATACTGTTAAAAATCAGTAATACGCCTGAAAAGGGCCAACATATCTATTTCAGAGCCCTATATACCAAAAAAATGATTCGAGATGTATGGAAAAGAGCTAAAATGTCTCATCAATACCCTGTGCTACAGTCCTAAACACCCTCCCCAAATGGTATGGTATGACATTAAAAGCATACTAAACAACGGCAACAACGCTACAAATCACCATTAAAAATCCTGAAAAATATATGTGAAATTCCTATAGGCACTGCAGGATAGTCTAAAAAACGTACACAAATGCTTATAAAAACGTCGAAAATAAATAGCAAACACTGTAAAATAACGTAAACTATGGGCAAAAACGTCTGGAAAAATCCTTACCCACAAAATGACGTAATCTCAGTTGAAAAAGAGCTAAAATCTCTGATAAGAACCCTAGAGATCTAAACACCCTCCAAGTGGTATGAAAGGCTGTTCTAGCACCCGAAAAGCGTAGAAAGGACTTATAAATAGTCTGTATGTACTCAAAAAGCAGAACAAACACTGCAAAATAATAAAAGAAATACTCAAGCAATTAACTCACAATATGGAACAATCGTTCAACATGTCTAAATTCTAGGAAAAACTATAAAAATAATTAAAACAATGAAAAGGACATTGAAATTGGCTTTAAAGCACTGAAGAATGCTCCAAATACACTGAACCTAGGTTTAAGTTCCCCCTCCTCCTTGAATTCTTTGTCTCTGTATGCTCATGCTAGAGTACACACGTCCCGTGTATTCCCTCTTGCCCATGTATGCTCACTTGCCCCTGGACCAGAGCCGCTCTATATTAACTACTCCCATTATATCATTTTAAGATTGTTGTAGATTACCGTGGCCCAAATTTCTAATGAAAACATATTTTTCAGTAAAAGCCCTATATTTGCTGTTTCTATGCTTACCAAGCAGTAACCAATACAGTAAAAGTCAGATCACAACAATATATATTTTCTTAGATAGGATAAACTTGAGTTTTGATATCTGCTTACATTGAACTCCCTATCTTTGACGAGATGAGCTTTATGCTTTTTTTACTATCTTTATCCCGCATGCACAATGTACATAGTGGATAGTCGAAAATTTGATATCGTGATTTAACCGGAAATATGTGTTTTGAGTCCGAAAATAGCACTTATAGAAAAAAGGTCCGTATGTATGTGTGTGTGTGTGTCTGTGGACAGCATACCTCAAAAACAAAAATACCCTTAAATAAAAAACTTGGTGTTTAGATTTAGTATCTTGCAAGCATGCAACACAAAGATTTTCAAGAAAGTCCCCTTACCATAAACTACCCTTTATTTGGAAAGATTTTCGAAAATTCTTATTTTCTGAAAAATGGCCCTAACGATTTTGATTAAAATCCTGAAGAATTAAAGCTATCTACATCCCAAATAAAATGTATATCTTAAATTTTGTGGGAATATCCTCTGAAGACCTGTATATTCTGGATTAATTTTGCCAAATCTTGCTTAACTGCTAAACTGTACGGGATAAAGAAAAACTTACTGCACAAAAATGTAGATCTCATAAAACATAATTTATGTCGTTTACTTTTTTTGTTGTGGAGGGGTAGTATTAGTCCCGCATTATCCAAGTGGATTAACGTTAATCCTGCCGTTAGAGGCGCTAGTGTCGCTGTTAATCCACCTTAATCCGATGGATTAAGGATGGACTAAGAGCGATGGCGGTAAGTTTGAAAAAGCGCCGCGGGAGGATTAACGTTAACTCGGTTGGATAATCCGGGGCGGTTTTTTATTTATTCTCCAATACATGGATGAGATTCACATAGGATTTATTGAGAAGATTAACAATATGAGGTACGTACTTTAAAGAACAATACATAAGACTAACATAGGATTTATTGAAAAGAATATATAAATGAGGTTAACACTATGAGATATATACTTTAAAGAACAATACATGAGATTAACGTAATGAAAATGATATTAACATAGGATTAATTGAAAAAATAGCACTATAAGATACATACTTTAAAAGCAATACATGAGAGTAACATAGGATTTATTGAAAAGATTAACATACGAGATTAACGCATTGAAAATGAGATTAACACTTTAAGATACACTTTATGAGATTAACACTTTAGCATTGTTTTTGCACAAAGTTTGTGATTGTTTTTAAGGCGCATCACGCGTTACGATGATTTTAAAATACGTGGTGCACTTTTTTGAGCCCTCGTCATCGCTGGTGCTGATGTGTGTGGTGATGCAGGTGAGTAGCAGGTGAGAAAAGCTTTCATTTACGATCTCTGTGATGGTGGGAATGTAGATGGTGATTTTTTTTTTTTGGTAGTGTTTAACGCCCGCTTTAACTACTAATGGCACCGCAGGCGGTGTAGATGGTGATGGCCAAGTCGTTGATATAACTGGTTGAGAAGCACCCATTGGAAGTGACTTTGTGGCGCAGCGCAGGAGTTTCACAGCTGTTGATGTATATGGAGCAGAGAGCGTCTTGTTGACTGTGTTTTTTGGTAGGTACACATTTGACGTGGATGGTGTTAGCATTTTGCATATCGATTGAGACTGTGATGATCTTGTTGCCTTTGAAATAGGAGGCTGAGATGAAGAGGATGCGGATAAAAGATTGTGCGTCGAATTGGAGTTGAAGGTTGAGGTTGTTGCCTACGTCGACGGGATAAGTAACTTCGGATATTATTTTGGAATGTAGGGGATGAACTTGACGACGAATCTTGTGAAACCACTGCGAAGTTTTTCTTCTCCTTGGTATATGATGGAGAAAGAAGTGGAGTTTAGTTTGCTGATGAGTTCGGGAGTGGCTTTCCTGAATCTGGTTGGTAGAAATACCTCGGTCTCGTTGTCCGGTTTGGCGACGAGTTTTGTTCCATGTATGGTGTGTAGGGTTTTGACACCGATGACACGGTATGGGACGTTTTGTTGAAGCGAAGACACGCTGAGTGTGCCGCAGCTGCGGGATAGCTCTTCTAGTTGGCTAAGCACGTCCTGGGACATTATCACTCTTGGAGCACAAGTGGCAGTGTTTGACAAATGGGGGAGGGCCTACGAAATGAATGGATTGGGTGGGGAGGTTATAATGTTTGCACCTTCGGAAAGGTGCGCAAGCTTGTTGTTGGTCTATGGGAAGTTGATTCCACACAACGTCGACGTCGTACGGTGGGTAACGACTGAGGATGGGGTTACCGATGTATAGTAGCACTTGGCGTTCCGTGGGCAGTAGCACCTGGATTCGACGTCCGTTTTCAAGAAACTTTAACAGTATGGCGAAACACTGGCAAATCATGCGTTGTTTCTTGTTGTATACTTGCGAAGGAATTCTTGGATTTGCTTGTTGAGATATGCGAGGTCTTCGTAGAATACGAGCTGACAATACGTGCACAGGTAGGTGAGACGGTGAGGGAGATTGCAGCTGCAGGTTCGGTCGAAGCAAAACGAGCAGTGGAAGTCCTTACACGTCGGTTCTGGCATTACCGCACGACGGCTCAGCACAGACTGAAGTGAAGGACGGGCGTGCAGATATACTTAGATGGCGGAAGGGCTAATTGATGTGAGAGTTATCACAGGATATCTGCAGGAAAACACTGGTGGGGTTTATCACATCCGGCGGAAGCGAGTTATCATAAGATATCCGCAGGAAAACACTGGTGTGGTATCCGCCGGAAGCCAGTTATCACAGGATATCCGCAGGAAAACACTCGTGTGGTTACTCACATCCGCAATAAGCGAGTTATCACAGGAAGCAGGATATCCGCAACACTGATAAGGGTTTACCACATCCGACGCTTGGCAAAGTTCCGTGGGAAACCGTCTGTTTTACCACCAACTTTTGCTTTTCAAATATTTGATGCCGTGCTTTCGTCTTGCTCTTGGACGAGAACTCGGTTTTGATCGACGCTGAAGATCCAATCGCCGTATATGTGATCGGGCAGGATATAGAATACATCATTACTCAAATGCGCCGCTAAGCATCTTCCGTAGCAATGACGATCTTCGTTTAACATTTGCTGCATTTAAGCAGCGGTGATGTATTGTTGTTCGTAAAAAAACGATGTATAGCCCTTTTGCTGGGACAAATTGGAACCATTGATCTGGTGCGTCGTCTTCTTCCTCTTCGCCGCCGAGACCTTCATCTCTGGAACGCCAAGAGTCTGCTTTGAAATGGATGTCGTTGAAACTCATGTTGGATAGCACAAAATGAATCTTGTTTTCTCAGCTGTGCACTTTGACGGAAATGACCTTACCGTCGTAGGTGCTGTTGATGAAGCGAAGTGCGTAAGACGCATTTTTGTGTGGGTGTCCTTCCACTTCGTAGTTTTTAGACACCTTGATGCCTTCGCAGTACACCGATAGGTAATTTCTGTATCCCATACTGGAGAAACTCGCTGATGGAAGGGTGACGAATAACTGAGCGAGGTGGGAGTGGGACACGGGTAGAAATGGACTAGGGACTATTTTGTGATATGCGCAACGCGAAATTGGTGTTGAGGAAATGATGTACCTCGAGGAATGTTCTAAAATTGGCGCTTCGTATGTACTTGGTGAACTGTGGGCAATTTAGGTTATGCAAAGGAATGCCGGAGGGGAGTTTGTGAAGCATGTACTTGTAGTATGCCATGGTTTGATTTTGCACGTCCGTTTCTTCTTTCTTCTTCTGGTACATGATGTCGGTGATGGTGCGCTGCAGACTATCGAGCATGTGCCCCTCTTGCAGGTTGAGCGTGACGGAGACGCCTTGCTGGTATTTGAGTGCTAGTTTTTAGGTTTCCGAACACGTTCTTAAACACGATAGTGACGCTGCTGGAGAGCTAATAGTGTTGAAGACATCCATCGGAGCGATGCATGCGGTTGTGGGTGATGGGTATGGCGTCGACGAGTTTCTGCCACTCGGCGGAACACAGGACGACCGCGTTGCGTTGCCCACATTTTGCAATGGTGACTACAAGCTGGTGTGGTGACAGTGGTGAAAATCCAACGCTGGCGAATTTGGTCTGCTGTGGGTTGAGGAAGTAGCTGTCCGTCAGAGGGCCCACCACCGCGCTAGGTTAGATGTGCTGAGGTTCAGCAGAACTGCCGAGCTGCTGTGCATGATTGTCATCGGGGATGTGAAGCCTACTTTTAGCTCTGGGTTTTGTGGCTGCACTGAAACAGGGATACAAAAGGCATGTTAGGGAACCCGGTAAAAAGAAAAGATGGATTAGATGAACCCAGTGAATATAAGCGTGCACTGACCTGGATGGCGTGGCTGTCTCAGCGTTCTGCATGGCTCACTGTGAATGAAACGAGCGGTGACGGTAGTGTTATATGAGCTTGAGCGCGTTCTGAAACGACATACATGAAGGAGGTTAGTTGCGATGTATGGTACAAAATGGTACGTACTCACCCTGAGCGGTTGGAAGGTTTGCTGAGCATCTGAGCACTTTGCACGGAATACGTTTTTATAGGTTTTACGAATGACGTCATCGCTATGAGTGAAATTGCTGACGTGAAATTTGGAAAAGAACTTATGCTTAGACAAGCCTGAGCAGCGGTGGTGTGGTAGTCATTGACGTAATGACCGCAAGTGGTGCTGTCGAAACCTTGCAGTCTTCTGGCGTTGGTTGACCAACGCGTCCCGCATATTGAATTTAAGAATTGAAGAAAATGGGGCCAACGAGGTCCTATTCTATAACTGTCGAAATATTCTCACTGAGAGTATCTGTCCACAAAGATGCAAACCCAGTGTTGACCCGGTTTGGTGCTGGAGTCGGTGTTGGCCACCAGTGACAAGGAAAGCGTTTGAATGCCGTGAAGTGTGGGTAGTCTATCGCAGGGGTAGACGCCTAAAAAGTGGGATGAGGTAGAGGGGCATGTGGATAGAAACCGTTGGATTTGGAAAGTGTTCATGATACCAAGATATATCTGTTGGCGTCAATTTCGACGGTGCGGTGTATTTCCGCCAGTACCAGAAGAATAACGGGTTCTGTCAATTTATCGGCAAAACCGATGCTTATAGACACGGTGCCGTGGCGCTGACTCGAGATATGAGACTCGTTTGCGCTCATGTCTGTAGTGAGATCAAAAGCCATGATGGTAGCCTTCTCTAGAGATGGAGTGACCCTCGTCTTCGAAATGAATGCCTATTCCGTCTTGCAGGATTTGAAAACATTGCAAATAGTGCCCCTTTATACAGTCAGGTTGAAGAGGTTGAGAGGGAACGGGTTGTCCGTTCACATAAAGCTGAAAGAAGTTCATTTTAAAATGTCGCAAATTGTACGGATTTGTGTTAAAATGTCCGGAATAAGCCTTGTCGGAGACCATGGCAACGACCACTCTCCTGGAAATTTGTCCGATGAAGACATCGCTAAACGTCATTGCTCTCGCTTCTTTTGGGATGCTGAGGGCGTGAAAGCTGACATTCTTGAGATGGTATTTGGTGTTGCTCTTTGCGAGCACGGCCTGGTGCGCAAGCTTAATGTATGGCTAGGGGCTTACGGATTTTAAGCGCAGGGTGGCCGACACGATGTGGACGTAGCCCTTAAACCAGTCTACGTCGGAAAACATGTAAAACTGGGGCGAGGCAGGAGTGAGTTTGACGGTCATGCTGACGTTGTTTAAAAGCATCTTTTCCTGTCTAAACATAGCATTGGACAGAGGAACTATGAGTTGAACGACGTTCCCACCTTTGGTAAACCCGTGTCGCCACTGGAAACCCGCATTGGCGGGTTCATGTTTCCTTTCTCCAGAGAGAGGACTCTAGTTTGGTGCTCATGGCATCTTCGGAGTAATTGAGAAGAGTTTCGAGGTAGGTTCTGTAGGGGTATCCAGCGTGCGGCATTGAGACAATGACATTATTGAGGGAAACCTCTACCTGTTGAAACAGGGAATTTAAGGCATTGTTGAGCAGAGTGGCGTTAACCTCGTCCTTTATCGCCTGACCGTTGTCATCGACAACGCGGACCATGAGTCCGAGGACGACGTAAGTCAAGTCCAGGTAGTCGTCTGCTTTTGCGGAATAATAAAAGGTGATGGGAGCATTTTTCATTAACGTGTTTTGAGGGTTTAGGTATAAGAACCGCTACTCCTCAATGTTCATCTGAACGGGGACGTCTTGAAAGAGGTCCAGGTCGGAACTCATATGCACGTTTGCCATTACGAGAAAACGTCTTGCACCTTGCGCCTACGGTGTTTAAGCTTTGACTGTTTGCTATTTTTGGGTTTGACGCGTTTTATTCTCTTGAGTCGTCTCGCGCGCGAACCAAGCATGGCATCGAGCTTTTCGTTGGCCTTTCGCTTTAAATTGGACCCTGCCTCCTTGAGCCTGTGCTTAAAGCCTTCCTTTGGTGCCGTTCCCGCGGAGACCACATCGGAGAGCACGTGAGCACCCACCTTTAGGGCCTCCTTTCCGACCGCCTTAGCCCCGCTCTTTAAAAACGGTAGCACCGTTCGAAACAGTCCTCCAAGGGCTGAAAACAGCCCGCTACCTCTTTGGTAGCGCTTGCCGCTGTAAAGAATGAAATCGCGATCATCAAATGCGCCATCCGCCTGATTGAGGTAATACTATGTCACGGCGTGCACGTCCATTATGACGGTTTCGGTCGAAAGGTGAGAACTATAGTAGAGGAAAATCCGTCTGCGAATGGCAAGAGATAGCCATAACCGTTCCTTAAATCGATGTCGACCGTCTTGAAGTCTTGCCGAATCAAGGGTACCCAATTTTGAGGAAGGAACGTCTTTTCACCGCTCATGTAAGTGTTGTTGCTTCTTTCGTATTCAACGGCCACGCTCTCTATGACTTGCGTGAAGGTGTCGCCCACCACTTGAGGGGCCACTAGATTGCAATAGATGAACATTTCGTAAGGAAATCCCATATACGGCTCTACAGGGTGTTTAGGTTCTTTCTGAAGGAGGATGTTGGTGTAAGGCTCGTACCCCAGAATTATAGAGGGTGTTAGGAGCATGCTATGGATGCAGTGTAGCGGTTCCACTGGGTGCTCCGGATTCGAAATTTCCCCCTGACCCTCTTCCACCTCGCCCTCCTCTTCTGTTGATTCGCCTTTGTGCGGTTGCGAACTCTTGTCGGGTTTTGGTTTCGAAGAAAAAGAAGAAGGTTTTAAAGGGCAAGACGCACCCTGGGTGGGATTTTGCTGCCCCGAAACTGCGGGTTTAGGTTTCGGTTTCGGCTTCGGCTTAGGTTTCTGGTGGGGTGCATCGTTCAACACCATGCCGACCGTGCGCACCACATTCTGTACGAAGCCGTCGAATTCAGTGTCGGATAATTGTTCGGGGTGCGTGACGGCTGCGTTCTCGCTCGCTATTTTCTTGCGCTCGTCGAAGTGGAAAAAGTGTTCGACGTGCAGGTGCTCCAGTATGACCGCGTTGACGAGTTTCACGAGGTCTTTTGGATCGTGCACGATGCCGCGCGGCATTTCTAAGCTAAATTTGGAGTGCGTGGGAAGACGCGTGATGGTGTACTTGGTGACCACCAAGCAGGCATCATCTGGAAAGAGGTTATAAAATTTTACTGGATACCTGACCTTTTGCAGAGGGACTTCCCATTCCCCCTGCAGAACGATTCTCTCGGGCAAGATGTTCGAAACTTTTGATGTGGTGTTATCCGTAAAGTGGTCCATCGAAGCAATGCTGACCAGGGTGAGAGAAAAGGGTTTTGTCTTAATCATGCCGAATCGATCGTCGAAGCCAGGACCCACGAGTTAAATTTGGTCGGATACCCCGTCCACTTTACCAAGACCTGTTTGTTGCGTCCGCGACCTTTGGTTTGTAAGACGCGTTCGATCTTGAAAGTCTCGGGAAGCGCAACCTTCTGTAGCGCGGCCGCGCCGTGGCCGAGTGGTTAGACCGCTCTCCTCTCACCTAGACGGCCTGGGTTCAATCCCAAGCGAGCGCATGTGAGATTTGTGGTGGACAAAGCGGCAGAGGGGCGGGTTTTCTCCGGGTAGTCCGGTTTCCCCCGCCAACTCATTCCACCGGTGCTCCATCATCATTCATATATCATCAGTGTCACCGCTTGCGGTGCCATAAGTAGTTAAAGCGGGCGTTAAGCACTAGAACAAAAATCTGTAGCTCTTCTGTGTAGAATATTCCATCTATGGCTTCTCCGGCCAGATCCTTCAACTTATATACCACGGGTCGACCGCGCACCACCTCGGCTATCTGGAAAATTTCGTAGGTCCAATTTTGTTCGTATCCCTTGTCGAATGTCATTTTCTCTTTGGATATGCGCACGTGATCGCCTAAGGAATATCTGGACGCTTTTGCGGGAGGGAGACGTCTATGGGCGTAGGGATTGTGGTACACCTGTAAAATATTGGATTCGCTCACGTCCTTCGGCGCCATTTTATGGACCTGTGATGCGAGCTGTTGTACGACTCGAGTAAAGTCTGGAAGCACCTCCACGTATCTGTAACTGTTTTTAAGGGTGAAATATTTCCACATCTTGGTTTTCAAAGTGCGGTTAAAGCGCTCCACATTATTTTTGGTCGTGTAGTGCTTCACGTCGTGTTTCTTTAGAAAGTCGCGAAAAGTTTTGTTCGTAAACTCCGTTCCCCGGTCCGTTTGCAGGACTCTAGGAACCCGCTGAGAAAATATGGAGCGAAACGCTCGCACTACCTCGGACCCCTGCTTCGATTTTAGCGCGACGGCCCAGGCGTATTTTGAAAACACGTCCACGACGGTTAGAATGTAGGCGTACAGTTGGTTATGCACCCTCACGCTGTTCATAACGTTCAAATCGGCTTCCCAAAGATTGTCCATATTGGTCCCGTGATAATATCTGGTGGGAAACCGCTTTCTCACCGGTTTGTGCAAGGTGTAACTGTCCTGAGTTCGAAGGAAGGACTCGATATTAGCCCTCGACGCACCCGTGGCCTTGCGAAGGGCCTTCGCCGTTCCCAAACCGAAGTAATGTTCCGGTTTTTCATAGTATCGCCTTAACGCCTTCCATTCCTTCATCCTTCACTTGTACAGTGGTTGCCAGAGCCGCTTGCGCAACAGGTATCTCGCGGGAGGCGTCTTAACGGCGATAGGGGGTTCACCCTCTTGTTTTTGCGAGGCGAGAGCGGATTGATCTTTATGGTTCTGGGTTCCACCACTTTTTTCACCGGTAAGAGGTCCTCGTAATTGTCGTCGTCGACATCGTCGTCGTCAAGGAAGGGTCGTCTGACTTGTGTCCCCACATCGAGATAGTGTCGCAATTTATGCTTTACGAGACGCCACTTTTCGTCGGCCGAGAGTTTTGCACGCTGCACGTTTTCGATTTCTTTGGAAAGCCTCGAAATAGTCTTGTCGATGATGTGAAGCTTGTCTACGGTTTTTGGCTGCGGTGCAACGACGATCTGTCTTGCGTATTTTATCCAGCGAGTTTGGACACCAGTGCGCTACCCAGCGTAGCTAATACGGGGAGTAGAAACGCGGGCAGAAAGCCCCCCTTTTGAACCAATATTTTCTTCTTTTTCTTCGGCGGGACTCGTTTGTCGACCAACTTCCTCCACGACGCTTTTTGCCTCTTTAAGCGACCCAAGCCCTTTTTCGGTAGTTGCACGTGACCTCTGCACACGTTGAGCATACATTCGCAAATGGCCTTTACGCGATCTCCATCGGCATTTTTTAACAACTTTTTGCGCTGAGGAGCCTTTGACTTGGCCAAAACGGTCAAATTGCCGTGCTGTCTCGCTATGCGCGGGCTGCTTAGTTTAGCAATGGTTAACCTGCCTCTAGCCAATTTTGCTCGACAATGACCACCGCGTCCAAATGAAGCGTTATTTAACGCCCAAGGCGTGTTTCAGAGAACCGGGTATCGAACCCGTGACTTCTGAAAGTGGTTATTGTTTGTGAAATAAAGTCGCGTTAAGAGCGGTCTGCGTTGGGTAAGAAATACGACAAAGTTTCATCCGGCAGCACCCCGGTTTGATACCTGTATCGGTTAGGCGTATATTGCGTGCAGTCGAGCACAAGATATCCGTGCGGATGGTCGGTGGCCTTTTCGAAAGCCTCCAAGAGAAACCCAGAGTTTCTGGGTTCGATCTGCTGTCACAGTCTTTCGATCTGCATCTTATCCCTGTTGTTTTTGAAGACCACGATGTTGTTTGCATTCAGAGAGATGTTGCGATACTTCTGACCCTGCGGGAACACGTTTTACAGAATGTACACGATGCCGAAATGCTTGTGATGCGAGTCCCTGGTGAAAAAATTCGACACGTTCGAACCGCCGCCTTCCAGCATCAGATCGTCCAGGATGACGAGGTCGTTCTCGTCCACCGAGGCCAGTTCGGGGACGCCTGCGTGGGTCTCGCACTCCAGAGGCAGGACCTCGAGACTCGGCGAATAGTCCGGCGGGTGGCACCACATCACCTTTCTCGAACATCTCGCCGGAGTGACGGATCAGGTTTTTCACAAAGGTCGACTTCCCGCATCGCGACGGTCCCGCAATGAGCATCGCGCTTGGAAAATTTAATCGCATCGGGGCGCGCGGCATCATGGAGTCCTCGGTTCGAAATGACCTTGGGCTGTCATTGCTGCCCTCATTTATGAACACTCTTGTAGCCATAGGGAAGGGAGTCGTGGTCGTCGACGAGAATGCGCTTGTTCACCACCATCTTGAACGTCTAGGGTTCCGTGACCACGGTCCAAGAGGGCTTTCTCGAGATCTGGGTGCCCGTCAGAGTCACGTCCTTGCGGGGTCCCTCAGCACCATGTCGCGAATGACTTCTGGATTCACCAGCTGCAGGTTCCTCGAATTCAGGGTAATTCCCTTCACCTTGCACACCGAGAAGGTCTTCCCGGTCTCGGGGCAAACGATCTCAATGCAGTAACTCTTGGGCCCCGTGGAGGCAAACCGGGAGATGTAGGATCCCCGACCGTACTTCTCCAGCTCGTCCGTCGTGCCCCCGAGGAGTCGTCCGACATACGGCGTCCACGCATGCGGAGACGCGACGGTGACGACGGCGTCCACGCACGCGGAGACGCGACGGTGACGACGGAGTCGTTGTCGAAGTAGCACACCCGCTCTCCAAGTCGCTCGAGGTAGGAGTACAGCACCAGGCGCGCGTGTGCCGTGGTGTAAGCTGCAAGCACGGCGTTGGCCGTGGGGTTCACCTTGGGACTCTGCTCGCAGTACCCCCACACCATGTACATGAAGTCCTTCGTCACGGGTTTGTAGCACTGTACCTCTACCGCCGGGTCGTTGAGCAGGTCCAGCAGGCGGTCGCACCGGTCCACCAGCTCGCACGTGGGGAGTCCATCGCGCTGACCTAGCTTACCCCAGAAGCCATTCAGCATCAGTTTGGCTAGTTCCCGCCAGCCAGGTTTGGGGACGATGGCCTCGGGATCTAGGGGCACGCCTTCGTGCTCCGAGAACTCCCTCAAGTACC
Source organism: Hymenopus coronatus (assembly GCA_030762935.1). NCBI lineage: Eukaryota > Metazoa > Arthropoda > Insecta > Mantodea > Hymenopodidae > Hymenopus > Hymenopus coronatus. The sequence continues at coordinate 180,803,970 of CM060892.1, read as the reverse complement.
GTTCCTTTGCTACAGGCGTGTCGCAGTCCTTGGGACAGCCGGAGGCTTCGGTTTTGACCTTGAGGAACTGGTTCACGTAGTCCTTGCCTCCGGTGGCCGGGTCGTGCTACACCACTTCGTACTCTCAGATCTCGTAGACCCTGAGCAACGGGTAACCCGCCTGCAAGGCCACCTTCATCTCGTCGATGACCCAGGTGCCCGACAAGGCCCTCTCTTCCTCGTGTCGACATACTTTCTGATTCTCCGCCTCTGCACAAGCGCGACACAGCGGGAACATCAACTTTCCGTAGATTCGCGCCGATTCGCGCCGGTAGCACCGGGTGATACAGGCTCTGCGGCGCCAGAACCTTGCACTTCAGAAGGCCGCCCCGCACGTCCTCTAGGCGCGGAAAGCGATCCACGTGGATCTTGAGGTGACCCACGGGATAGGGCTTCGTCTTGTTCACGAACGGGTACAGGCTGCACACGTCGTAGTAGAATATCTTGGTGTCCCTTTTGGACTCGCAGTAGGTCTTATTGCAATTGGTGTGGCCGCTATAAAAGGCGTCTCTCGGGTTCAGGGGCTTGGGTATCGGGAGGTGTTTGACGTGGCTTGCGAGGTCGTGTTTGGCCTTTGTCATGGCGACGAACTCGCACTCCCACATCTCCACCACGGTGTACCCGGCATCTCTGATCCTTTCGGTGACCTTCTCGGTGCTTTCCAATCTAGAGGCCATGGTTTCGTTCTCCGTGTGGTATACCGCGGCATGGCGATTCGTAAAACATCGCCGACAGCCATGGTAGAAGCACCCGTGAAAGAAGTAAACGTACTGCGCATCTCCATCCAGCCTGAACCCGTCCACATTGTGGCCGAGAATTTTGACTTCCCGCCCTCTCATCGCGTGATCAATGATCACGTGGTCTTGTAACTCCATGCAAGTCAACCACATGCAGGCTATGCGCGACTGCTTGTCCACCATGCGGTATCCCCCCGCTGGTAAGAGGGCAATTTTTTTCGGCGGCATGAATCGCTTCCTATACACGCACATGCACGCCTGCGCGATTGTGACGCATTCTCTGAACGGTTCTATACCGTTCTCGTCTAAGAATTCCTTTGGGAATTTGGCAACTCCCTGACTAAGCAAAAATACGTCCATCTGGCAATACTTCACCATTTCTGCATTCATGTCGAAGACGTATGCGCAAGCCACTTTTTCATCGTGCCACAGTTCGAAAGCTCTTCGATCCTTTACAGACATGCCTCCGGGAGAGTAATACTGTTTTTCGGGAATCGAACCCACGTAGTTTTCGTTTTCCTTCGTATTAAAGAGTTAGGGAAAATACCCTTTGCACACGTTCAATGCGAAGGTCTTGGAAAATCGAGAGAGGGCCATGAATATGAAGTTCAGCGAGTCAAAAAACCTGACGTCATCATACCTCATTCTGTAGATCTTGCTTCCGTTCATGATCAGCTCCGGCGTCCAGCCTAAATGCTCCACCATGTACTTCAATAAGAACTGACCATCGTACGCTCTCAGGTTGTGGGCCACCACGAACACGTTCCAGGCTTCGATCCTCGCCTTCAGCATGTGCTCAAACAGTTGCTTCACGGGGTCGTCCATAAAAACCCATTCTTTCACGCCGCACTCTGTACAATACGCCATCTTGCGCGGCTCGTCAATGGAAAGAACGCACGCTTGATACAACACGCACAAGTTTGGGACATCCTTTCCCACTGTACCTAGTGTTTTGAGTACATTCAAAGTCGATGAACATGAACACGAAATGGTTTCTTTTGTTCTTTGAAGCGTACAGCTGCATGTAGCACATATGATCGGCGTTCAGGTGAGTCTTGCAATGGCTACAGTACCTTGTAAGAATGAGTACCGCACTGTTGGTGACATTTTGTACAGTTCAGGTCGCACCGATGATGTTCCTATTTGTGTGTTGAGGGATGATGACACTGACGACAATACCACTTACATTTAAAACATTTGTGTACGTCTACGACGGCGTTAAAGTGCCCTTCGTGATACATCAGATCAATGAGTTTATCGCTTTGTTTTTATGACGCGTACAGCACGAGCTTTCCCGTATGATCGCCAAACACCGTCAAAGCGTAGCCCTTTAACGCCTTATCAACATCTGATACGTAATCTATAGAAAACAGGTCTTCTGTTGTTCGGCCTATGCTATCGCACAGTGCCACGGCGTTCTGTTTCTGCAGATACTCGGACTGCGTCATCGTACTATAATTCACGTCACCATTCGCCCTCGCTTTACCCACGACAATGGCTCTAGGTAGGCACAGGTCGTCTTTGTTACGAATTTCTATAATGCCCTTATTACCCTCACAATCACTGCACGGTTTGTAGCACGAACCCGAGACTCTCTTTGTCCATACAAACGTGACTTTAAGCGGTCCTCCTAGCAAGAACTCCTGGTTACTCCGCATCACTTTTTGTATACATTGTACAATCGCCTCGGCGTTCACTTGCTCGACGCGCCTAGCACTCATATTGAAGGCTTTGGACGTCTGCTTGTCGTCCGATATGGATAGTCCTAAATAACCGGGTTCGTTCTCCAGTATCTCCTCTTTGGCAAAATTTAGAATATCCTTAAAAAGTGACAACACCCATTGCTCCGGGTTTGCATCCCTAAGCACCGGGTTCACAGTAATTTCGGTTTTAAGTATAACCAGAATAGAGCTTCTTCATGGTCCTCTGTTTGTGACTTATGATGTCGAATCCGGACTGCAAGGTTTCGTTTTCACTCGCCCCATCTCCCATTCTGCCGTGAAAGACTTATAAACAAAATGTGCACAATCACTCGACCTGCAAACTACTCTTTTTTTCCCTGCGTCTTTTAAGGTATATATATATATATATATATATATATATATATATATATATATATATATATATATATATATTCTCAAACAACACCTAAAGTCAACTGTGCGGTTTCTTTACGGCGCAAATCAAACGCATTGCTTTCACACGAATAATCGTTGGTACAGCGTAAAGTCATAAAGGTGTAAGGAAGTTAACCAACACTCGATATTCCTAATATTCACTTTTTTAGGTACATTCTCACTTCGGCCAGCGGCTTATCACCCACTGCTTTTATACACGGCTTATGGTTCCAGCAGTTTCCGGCTGCGCAGACAGTTAAAGGCCTCATTAAAATTCCCAACGCGTTATCGCACCGCAGTTTCCCAAAATGTAATCGCTCAATTTTCCGGAGTACTTCCGGCCTAGCCGTCTTGTCACCGCTGCATCCGGTTCTGATATGAACCAGTTTTTCCAACCATCGACCGCAATGCCACATTTAAAATATTTCGTGCTAATGAGACTTCCGTTCGCACGGTGATTTAACAAGTCCACGTGCATTTCGCAACCATTTAATCAACGCGGCCATGTTGTGACGCACGTCCCCTCCACTGATTACGGATTCTTTAAAACTTGCCACTTTGGCTCTCCGGCTTCACTCTCAGTCTTGTAGCAACACGCGTACTCACATCATAGAAGGTTTCTCTGCAGTAACAGTCAGCGAAGAAGTTTTTTTGTCTCCCTCTTCGGGATACATCTACCGTGAGCTTGTCACACGACAACCTATTCACTTCATCCACTACAGCCATCCTGAGAACAACATACACCAGTTCTGGCAGAACGACCAGCAACAGCTGCCACCTATAGGGCCTCAGCTGGCGCAAGCATATCTTCATCTGCCAGCTGCTAACCAAGATTTACAACATCAAGCTGCTTGGCCTCAGCCGGTAGAGGCATACCATCCTCTACCAGCTTTTAACGAGGTCTTCAAGAACCAATCTGCTTGGCCTCAGCTCCAAGAAGGAAAAGAATCTTCGTCTTCGGTGGAAGTGCTGCCCAACTCCATCGACGCCGACAGTGGGGTCTTTTCGGCCGCTGTTGCTTCAGCAGACACCATCTCGGAGCCACCTACATCGGCCTGCTCTCCTGCTTCCTCCCTCACCCCCTCTTCGAGCATCTTCCGCTACTCCTTTAGTCCTCCATATCACCACGTTCCACAACCCACCCATCCCCAAACCAGCTCCTCCTCCTCTTCCAGCGACCCTGAAGTGACCCCACTCGCCGCACCTCGACTCCTCTTGCTTCTTCATCCCTTCCTTCAGCTGCCATTTTTTTCCAGTGACGCACAGCTACCAACAACAACACCCCCACTTTCAACCCAATTCCCCGTACTATCCTCCACCTCCTTTCAATCACTCCTACACCCCCTATTCTACTCAAACGTATTTTTCCCCACACATTCAATCCTCACCATCCCCGCTCCTAATCCCTAATTACTCCAACATTTCCCCACCACCCTCCTCGCTGGTAGGGGTGCTCTCTTGCTCACCTAGCAAGTTCGCGAGGAAGCCAGTTCACCGAAACCTGTTCCCCCAGTGGGACAAGAGTTCTATGCTGCTGCAGCACAGTGCTGGATGGTGCCGCTTCGCCCCTGCAAGCAAGACGGATACGACCATCTGCTGGCCAGCATCCCGGAGGTTGTCCATGACCAGGAGCACTTGGCCGATTACGGGCTGCCGCTGCTAGTTCCTGTCACCCAATAGGCACGGCTGCGGTTGGCGCAGAGTCGGAACGCAGCTTCCACTCCAGCACGACATGCCAAGAAGCGTCGTCTCGCCAACTCGTAAGTGGTGGTGATTTTAGTGTTCATAGTGTGCAGTGTTTTTTTTTTCTTTTTATGTAACAAGCATTTTTACCTTATTATTATTATTGTTATTATTATTATTATTATTATTATTATTATTATTATTATTATTATTATGTTTTATGCCCTATACCATCTAAAATACTTTTCGGGCAGCACAATCTAAAATTGTTCATTCTTTTATGCTGTTTCATTCAATCATAATTTACAGTATGAAAAATAGCACTTGCTGTGCTTTGTTCGATAAATTTACAAACGATGAAGAGAAGCAGTACATTGTAACTCAATTGCCTTATATGTGCAACGATAGTCTTGTGGATATATTTTTACATAACGGGTCACCGCAAAAAGATGTGGATTGTTTTGTTATCCATGGTCTTATTTATCGACAACGATGCTTATTTTGCCAAGCCTACAAACAGTGTGTTATATTGAACCTTCCAAATCCGTACAAACATTTACACAAATTTTTCTGCAAATGTAAACCTTCCGATGTGCGACATCACTTGTGTTAAAATGCCTGCTTTCAACTGTACAAAGTGTGGACATTCCATGCACTCCGTGCAACACTGTGCTCTGTGTATCACAAAAAATTTTACTGTTTGGTATGCTACAAACACTGAGAGTGATGTATACAATCCTCGATGTTTAACACGCTTAGCGCTGCGTGCGTGTATCATAAATAATAAACCGAACTCGTATGGACACATATGCACACAGTATGTTTCTCTATATGAATGCAAACGCTGTTCATAGTACTGTCTGTAAATGTTCCTGTATATCATGTAAATAGTGTTATATTTAGTGCCACTTTAAAAAAGTTACCATCCCTTGTTTCATGAAAAAAATAATGGTATGTCTTTGTTATGTGTTCTCTCTCTCTAGATTTATTTTTATTCGTGTTTAATTTTTGCACTGCACACTCTCAAAATACACTTATAAAACAATCCTTTGTGTCTCCTTTAACCTAATTTTCATTATACCTAGTTAGGGGTCTTCCTTTCCTGCTCCTCATATTTTTCTTAGCAGTCCTAATAGTTCTATTAAAAAAAGTGAGAAATTTCTAAAAACAAATATCGTAATTTCAGATATCAAATTACTGCTATTGCAAATAAAAATAAAAACTTATGATCGCATTATATAGGCAGACCATTATAAAGAAAAATCACAATGATTACAATAAGTTATATTTTGTATTCTATTTCAGCTACCTTTTCATTTCGTCTCAAATTCCAACGCCTCTTCCTCTCTCACCTCCTCATCATCCGCTCCACCAACTTCCACTCCTCCCTCCTGCTCCTCCTCCGCAGGGCCTTCATCGTACGTTTCCTCGTAATTAGGAAATTCCTGCTCGCCGCGAATATACGCATTTTCCAATTTCCCAATCATTTGCTTTAATGTTTCAAACTCGTCGTTCAGTTTCACCACATTAGCTTTTATTCTGTCCACTAATTCCTGCTGCCTCGTCACATTCTGCTTTTTCTCTTCCAGTTCTTTTTCATTCTTTCCACCATCTCTCGCATTCCTCTTGAACTCTCCTCACATTCTCGCTTCTGCTTCTTTGCAAGGCCCATCTCCCTTTTTATCACTTTCTCCTTGCTATCGCATTCCTTTTTCACCTTCTGTTTCATCGAATTCAACCCCATCTTGCACCTTTCCGATGCCGCTTTTCTTATACTATTCACCGACACCTTCCCTGCTTCCCCTCAATTTCCATTACATTCCGAATTTATTTCAAATTCCCGTCCGCAGACCACCTACTCGCTCTCTTCACCCTTCCACTTACTTTCATCCCCCCACCCAGACTTAACTCCCATTCACCATTCCCACATTCACCGAATATGTATACAAAATTTTTAGAAAAATAGGAATTCATCTCATTCACAACGCTATAAGCCATGGCCAGCTCCGTCTCCTCCGGAGTCAATTTCCATTCCAAGTCCATCCCCTCCGGCAACTCTACCGTATCCATCAACAAACTACAGTCTATCATCTCCAAAAGAATCGAACTGTTGTCGCTTGTATACATGCTCGCCGGATTTTTATAAAATTTACACCTGTCTGCCTCCTCACTCTTCCTACCTTTCTCACACCCACAAGTTCCATTTACAACGTACCCCTCCAGACACTCCATCTGGCCAATCTTTACACCCCATACATCATACCTGAACACCTTCGCCCCTTCTGACATCTCGATATCGGCTTTAAACAATTATACACGTTCTTAAGTGTCCCCAGATTAATAAAATCAGATCGAAACCTATACCCACTACCCTTCCCGTATACGCACGTGCAATTAGGCAGCAATTCGTAATCCTTATCACACCTCGTCACATTTTCCAAATGCCCCGTCTCGTCATTCAACTCGAACCCACACCTCCCAAAAGTAACGCAGCTTTTCTCAGCGCTACCTAACGCCACCATCACCAACAGTATTACAAACACAATCATGTTTGCCATCTATCACCTTACATCCTCGCTTTACACCCCTTTTATACCTTTATTACCCACTACACTCATCCACCCAATCGCATCGCGTCTTATTACCACCAATCACAAGCTTCCATTTCATTCTCTCCACCAATCACAATACTTTTTATTTCCACTAATCAAATCATGCCACGTCACTTCCTCATACCATTTTTACAGCGTTCTTGCTAACAATTCCCCCTTTCCCTTCTCAACTCCCGAGCACATCACCTCGCTGCTCCCACGTAACTTTAGCTTCATCCTTAATCCAAATCCTCCAACCAAACATAGCCCGTCTTATTTTAACCAATAACACATCTCCACGTCACATCCTCATCGCATTTTTACCTCGGCCCACCATATGAAACCCTCCTTCCTACCCAACACTTCTCCAAGTCACGGGACCTTAATCCACTTCAAACTGGTGGTAATCCACAACCCAAATTATCCCATTCCAATAATCCTTCCGACATTTTTCAAACTTAACACCCTCACTCTTCATCCAGCCTTAATACAGCGGATGAAGATCTATTCTTGCGGTAATCCACATCCCGGATTATCCCATTGGACTAACGTTAATCCTGCCGCGGCGCTTTTTCAAACTTACCGCCCTCACTCTTAATCCATCCTTAATCCACCGGATAAAGGTGGATTAACAGCGACACTAGCGCCTTTAGGGGAAGGATTAACGTTAATCCACTTGGATAATCCGGGACTAATACTACTTGGAGGTGACCGTTTCCGAGATATTCCTTGTTACTGGCTTCAATTGTAAAGCACTTATACTTATCTTAGACAGGAACTGTCCGCTTTTCTTTTGCTCTACTCCTTGCCAAGCAAAGAAGCGATTTGCAATGACAATCGCATAACGACAGCTTTTAAAACATTATCACTGTAGCTTAGAGCATGCCTTTAGTTCCCTTACTTATAAGCAACTAAGTAATAAGAACATTTGCTAACGTTTATCTCGATTAACGTGATGTAGAAAGAAGAAGAAGAAGATTCTTTTGTAAGAAGTTTGTTTGTAGAGCAGCTAGAGAAAGTCATATTAGTGTAACACTTCAGATCCTTTAAATCAAAACATTTCGGAGAATTCTGCACCTATGAATTCAATCAGTGGGAAACATTTTTGTTATGGAGTGGTACAAGCGCTTAGGGATAAAGAAAGTTGTTAAACAAGCGGGAATCCTGTAACTTCTTGCATTCATTAACTCTGATAAAAAATCGTGCATCTTTCTATTGAACTCCAAGCGTGAGACAGAAGGCTGATAGTGTGTTTTGGTAAAGGCTAACATAAGTGATAGTTCATGTAGGTTATTTGTCTTGTGTTTCATCTAAATGACAGCTATGGAGTTATAGAAGTTTGGAGGAGACGAAATGCGTTAGATTATTCAAGTAGAATGAGTGTTAGTAAGGGAACACATGAAGCAGATAAAGCTACCAGATTTTCAGAAACGCGGTGTATAGAATAAAAAAGATAGGAATGAAAGGAGCTCTAGGGACGCCATTAAACAAAAAGTAAAAATGATGAGGGAAACGAAAACACGCTAGATTAACGCAATACAATGGAATAGTGTAAAACACAGTGCGTGGCAACGTTCGTTCTTTACTCTTCTAAATTATTCCATTCATCGGAACGTAATTTTGCCAGGAGTAAATAGGTAGGCTCTACAAAGTTAAAATATTTATCATTTTATAGTTCCATGCTTGATATCTTTTATATATATATATATATATATATATATATATATATATATATATAAAAGACGTTTCAAAGTACTAAAACTATAAAGAGGATGAAAAATAAACGTCTTGCAAAATCCTTAAACAATGCGCTGACATTTCGCTATTTGGTGATGTATCATTTTCAACAATGAGTACACCTATTGCGGCTGAGCACCAAAAGTTATAACATAGGTATAGGCATCAGTCTTTTAGACCTGAGACTAGAGGCGGTCAAAATCCGTGGCGCTCTCGCTCGTTACTCATAAGCCACCCACTTCCCGAGAGTGTGGCAACGAGAATCCCGTGCATCGAGAACTAGTGCTCACGAGCGAAGCGACTCGAGTATTCTCGTAATTACAGACGAGGTAGGTTCACGTATGATCCACAGTATAAACTGGTTACGTAATAACTATTAGGCTTTAACCTATTTTTCCCTTACACAAGTAGTACCACAAGTAGTAAAAGCGGGCGTTAAACTCTACCCAAAAGAAAGAAGAAAAAAACCTTACAAGTAAGTTAGAAAGTTTCAAAGTACGTTTATGTTTCAAGCGCTTGAATGTTAGTTTGTAAATCTTTTTCAACCAAAAAGAATAAGCCAAATGGGACTTTAAAACTTTAAGCTCGCTAAACTAAGTTTTATTATATTCTATTTTTTTACCTCGGTAGAAAATATATCATTCTTTCTCCAATTCATTTCAATTACAATGTTTGTTTAAGAATTCGTTTAGTTTTGTTTGGAGTGTACATGTGGAGTTAGCCTGGGAAAGAATTTATCAGGATTTTTATCTTGGTATAGGATTTGCGTGTATGACATATACGCCAGCGACATCTTGCGATCTTGAAATATCTTTTTCCAGCTATAGGAATGTATTTAAAAAAAGTCTAATGTGTTCCATTCACATGCCTTTCTCTACATCTCTGCAATTAAATAGCTTATGCTTCTTTACTTCATGCTAATCAAGAAAAGAAAAAAAAAATAGCAGGAATAGTCTTATTACTTGGTTCCATGCCAGAAGAGGGAAAATAAGGCAGTAGCAGAGGCTAAAGATGTAGTCAAAAGCTGGTTGCTATGTGACTGAAGTTCCTTTGTTTGTATGGATAGGAGTAGACAAATTGCCGTATGAGAAAGGTATAAGCCTTTTTAAAGCTGAAACCGTAACAAGGAATATCATAAAAACAAGCCACTCCACCAAAAACATTTTTGTCTATGTCTTACGATTTGCAGTTATGCAAAATTCCATACAATGTATTCAAAATAAAGTAGTTTCAGAGGCTATTCCCAGAAAATTTAGTATGTACATTTTATTTGTCAGGTAAATATCTTTAATGTAGGATATTTTAATCAAAATCGTTACAGCCATTTTAGAGAAAATCAAAATTTTCAAAAGTTTTCCATACAAAAGGTAGTTGAAGGTGGGAGGATTTTCTTGCAAATCTTCGTGTCGGATCCTTGGAAGTTTGGTATTTAACGGACTTTTCGTTTTTGAGCTATGCTGTCCACAGACACACACACACAAACACACACAAACCTTTTTCCAAAAAAATGCTTTTTTTGGATTCAGGAAGACCCAAAACATGTATCTCCCTTGATATCTGGTATTGAATTTTTGGGTGGAATGCATATACCTTCTCTATACACTATGTACGTGTAGAGAAAGTAACAATAGCAAATTTCCAAATGTGGCTGGTTGTGTACAGCAAAACTACTGAAATAAGAAGTTTGTTTTAAATGAGTGCTATATATTAAAAATACATGCTAAATGTTTAGTTAAAGTGTTTGAGCACGAGTATACTGTGTAATAAATTACCTTAAATTACAGTACATATTAATAGCAGGCCTCCGTGAAGTAATATAGTTTTCAAATGTTTATCTAATTATTTTATAAAAGGCGTTCGTCATCAACTTCCTTAAATAAGTAGGAACATTGATAAAAACCGATCTTATGTGTTCCTTTCACATGAATTTCTCTACATCTCTGCAACAAATTATTGCTAAAAGCTTAAGCTTCAATTTAATTCATGTTAATCGAGAAAAAAATAGCAGAAATAGTCTTATTACTTGCTTCCTAATAAGTAGCAACGAAATAAGAAAGTACGATAGCTTTAAGTAATAATCATTAGCTGGTTGCTATGTAACTGAAGTTCCTTTGTTTCTATGGACAGGAGTTGACAAATTCCTGCATGAGAAAAGTATAAGATTTTTAAAGCTGAAACCAATAACAAGGAATGTATAAAAAACGATCAACCCCACGAAAAAAAAATATATGGCACAAATTGTGTGGCTTATCATGATCTACATTTCTTGTGTAGAAGCTTTGCCTATCTCCTACGGTTTACCGGTTATGCATAATTCAATAAAATCATCCAGCATAAAAGTGTCTTTACAGGTGATTCCCAGAAAATTCAAGAAATACATTTTTTTGGAATGTAAACTTCTTAAATGTAAGAGATTTTAATAACAATGTAGCCATTTTTGAGAAAATAAAGACTTTTTGAAATGGTCTCCATGTAAACGATAGTTTGGGGTGGGGGAATTTTCTTGAAAATCTTTGTGTCGCATCGTTGTAAGATACCAAAGTTAAATACCAAGTTTGGTATTTAACAGTCTTTCCGTTTCTGAGCTATGCTATCCACAGGCGCGCGCGCTCACACACACACACACAGACACACACACGCACACACACACACGGAGCTTTTTCCAAATTTTTTTTTTTTTTGGATTCAGGGGGACCCAAAACATGTATTTCCGGTGAAATCTCAATTTTGAATTTTTGGGTGCAATACAATATTTTCTCTATACACTATGTACCTAGTATGTGTAGAGAACGTAAAAAGGAAGTAAGAGCCTAAGAAGAGCCTAAGAAGCCACATTTAAAAGCCTAAAGAGGTTAATAAAAGACTAAAATTGCATTTACAAAAAGCTAAAAATCCTGGCCCTCATAATAACACAAGATGACTCATTGTTTCACAGTACATATCCCAAATGCGTGCACAGTAAACGGTTTAAATAAGCAACATTAATCGTTAATGCCATTCCTATACTTTTTGTTAGTATGAATAATCATATTCAGATTACAACCGGAAATAGAATTACTTCTTGTAACATAAATGTCTTAGGAGTAATAAAGCTTATTCTTACTTATGTTTAATAAAAGTGGAGACCAGGTACACGTATCTGCAGAATCTGGGATACCACATTTCGTTTTTAACCCTTTCCCTAATGATGTCATTTAAATAACATCTCTATCCCGGTAGGATATTTAAATCTTAAATCTTTTAAACAGATGAAATAATATAACTTGCAGGACTCATTATGCGAGTTTCCGCGCATTACACCACAGTCTTGCTATTAATGAGACTTATGAGTCTTACGAGAATCGAGACTCCCGTACGCTCGTTGGTCAACCTCTCTCGAGCCGCTATGCGTTCAGTTGTATCTACTGGCTGCTTGAGGCGTGCTAAGCGGCAGCGAGAAACGAGCGAGTCTGAAAGTTGACTTAACCGGCCCTACCTGAGTCACATTTTAATACTTAACACAGAGCTTATTGATATTTCGCAGCGAAGCATTGTAATTGAACCTTTGTGTGCTTATTACACAGAGTTGCTTACTTCTAAGGGCCACTTTCGTCTCCTAGGGCGAGTTATCTGAGGTTCCTGAATGGGCATTTTGGACCACCCTTGAGTTGCGCGTAAATATTTAAACTGCATATTATTAATGGACTCCTTAGGTGATGACGTCAGCCGTTGCTAGGGTTTTTCCAAACAACTGGTTGCAAAGGAGTTTGTTCTGTAAATTCGCGTATTGCTTTGCGAGGATATTTAGAAAAGTCTATATTAATTATTTATCACTCTTAGATAATTGAAATTGTTAGGAATATAATTGTACTTATGTTCTGGAGCGGTTATTTTTAGGCATCATAGTGGTAATGTAGCCGCTCTTAATGGGCGTTGCATTGCGATATAACATGCTGATTTACAAAGGCCGAGTTAAAAATTAAGCATTACTCTATGTTTTACCCTACAAATGAAATAAGCAACGTTATGTAAATATTTTACTACCCATTGATTTAACAAAAAATCATATAGTTCTTAGCGAACTTACCTCAAATTTGCGTGCATTTGGTATTACATCTGAAGCAACGTTATCTAAATGCCTAGGTGGTAAAGCTTTACTTTTTGGACCAACACCTTCTACGCCTGTTTAAATATATTAAATCTAATGCTATAGGATTTATCTATTTTTTGTAGGTCCCACCTCAACTATTCTAAATATGGTGGCTGGACCCTAAGTAATTGAATCTGGTGTATCATAACATATGGCATATTAAAAATATTAATTATATTAGAGGCCTATACAAACTTGAATTAGGAATCAGAGTTGTATAGAAAGAGGTTTGTACATCTCCATGGCAACGTCTAGTTGTGATGTCACACTTAGGGAGTCCATTGTACTTGAGCTGCAGACTCTTGGACCAAGAATTTCATTGGCGAGTCTAAGTTTTCCTACCACACTTGAGGGCTTTCAAATATTTTAAATTTTCTTTTTCAGTAGATACGCTCATTATACGGAAAAGTAAGTACCTATTTGAAAGAAAATTAAAATATTTCTTTTCACAACATTTATTATTTGTACATGAAAGAGCATTGCTTAACCTATTTTGGCATAGTTGCCACATTTTTCAGACATATGTCATAGCGGGGAATCCACCTTTGTATGTCCTCTTCGGGGAAATCTGCCACCAGAAGACAGTCAAAGCTGCGTCGTCATCGCTATCAAAGCGCCTTCCTCCGAACTCGAGCTTCAGGTTCAAGAACAAGTGGTGATCAGAGGGCGCGTGAACGGGGCGAGTACTGCTCCCAACCGAATTGTTGAATAAGGTTTTGTGTAACACCAGCTTCACGGAGACGTGTTGCCATGAATCAATCCAATGCCCTGGCTGAACATTCCAAACAGTTTGTTTGGAAATTCTCAATACTTCACAGTGTCGTACTGCATTGATAGTTGCATTTCTTGGAAGCAACGCAACAAACAAAATGTCCCGACTGTCGCAGAACATAGTGCGCTCAATTTTTCGTGCCAACAAATTTGTTTTGATTTATTTTCTGTGAGTCCCCACTCCATCGACTGTTGGTTGATTTTGGACTGATATGACAAACCCAAGTTTCATCACCAGTCACTTTACTTAAGAATTCATCTCCGTCATCACCATCGGGTAATAATTAATTTCAAAACACTCTCCAGTCGCTTCCTTTTTTTGGACATTAGTAAGTATCTTCGGTATCCAACGGGAACACACTTTATGATAATGAAACACTTTGTGACACTTTTATGCAAAACAATTTTTGAAATTTGTGGAAACACATTACAAAGCTACTTGTTATAAACGACTGTTTTCACGAATTGCCTTATTCAAAACATTGGTGATAACAGAAGGCCGCACATTTCGAACTTCGTCATGTGCATCGGATCGTCCATTTATGAATTACCTAACCCAATTTGTTACTATTCCATTGGTCATTAATTTGCACCATAAATCTCTGCATCCTAGATGGAATGTCAGCTACCTTAACATTCCTTGCGTTCAAAAGCTGTATTACGGAACACACTTCATAATCAGCGGGATCAGAAATTGTCTTAAACATTTTGAACGATCACTACCAACGCAATATGATCCGACATGGACAGACATGAATCAGAAAGACAATTGTGCAGCGCGGACCTGCGACACTAGCGTTGCAGTGGCGGAACGGAATGGTGTTCACTTTCCGTACACCCCTCGCATTTTCTCATTTTTCCATAAAAGTTTTTGTACAACACACAACTCAAATATATCTGAGAGTAGTCTGACAACCGAGCAACTCAACTTGTGAGAGTGTCTCGTCACAACAACGATATAAATCAAAGCCTTATTTGAAATATTTATTATTCATCAACACTTAATCAACTACTTGTAGAGTTGAGGCATTATACGATAGTTACACTATTAAAAACAGACAGATCTGAAAGCAGAAGTAATTAGCCTAGAGATATTGCTATATTAATATTTCAGTTATTGTAATAATTATCTTGGCTAACTGAGGAAGCCTTATCATAAGATGGGCGAAACGTCGGCAGATTTTAGCCTTAAGACGCGGTCTACACCGGAAACTCTGGACCAAGATAATTTTAATATTGGCCGTGGAAGTTTACGAAAACATATTGTAATAATGTTACATGTTTATACTTTCTCTAACCAGTATGCACAATGTACTTCACCCAATAATTCGATATCGAGATGTCACCACAAATATAATGTTTTGAGATTCCCTAAGTTCTAAAAAAGCATTTTGAGAAAAAGGATCATGTGTGTGTGTGCGTGTGTGTGTGTGTGTGTGTGTGTGGGGACAGCATAGCTCAGAAACTTGGTATTTAAGCTCAGCATCTCCCAAGTATGCGACAGGAAGATTTTCAAGAAAATCACTCACCCCTAACTACCCTTTACATGGAACACTTTCCTAAATTTAGATTTTCTAAAAAATACCTGTAATGATTTTGATTAAAATACCATATATTTAAGATATTCACACCAGTAATAAATTGTATGTTTTGAAATTTATGAGCATAGCCTCTGAAGAGCTCTTTATCCTGTTTGATTTTTATAGAGTTTTGCACAACGATTAAACCGTAAGGGATACAAAAAAACCTAAAACTAAAAAAAAAAAAAAAAAAAAAAGAACATCTCGTTAAAACACATAATTTATGTAATACACGATTTTCTTGTAGAATTGACCGTTTACGAGATATTCATGTTTATTGTTTTCAATTTTAAGTTAATTAACTTTTCTCAAGAGGAACCATCCAAAGCCAGCCGAACCCCAATTGTTTTGCATACCAACCAGCTTAAAATATTTCACTATCGCTTTAGCCTAATTCTCTTCTATTTGCAAAGAAGCAAGTAATAAGACCGACTCTCCTAATGTTTATCTAGATTAACATGACGTAGATAAAAAAATAATCTTCTGTAAGAAAATTTTGTTTGTGGAAGAGCTAGAGAAAGTTTTGTGATTGCAGCAAATAAGATATTTTCTTCATGGCAGTTTTCAAGTGGATATCTCTTCCATAAGCATTCAGGTAGCGTTTCTACGTTCTCTATCGGTGCAGAGGAAGTAGACATTATAGTCCACAACAAATTTAATTGCCACATTTCTACGGGGATACACGTTTTGAGGCCTTCTGAATAAGGAAAAGCACATTTTGTAACAGGTGCTTAAACTGACAAACGAAAAAGTTGGATGAATACTAAACTTGGCATTTAAGTTCAGAAACTACCAAGGATGCAGGAGGAACATTGCAAGAAATTCTATTCACCTTAAACACATTAAAATGTTTCGAAGTTGTTTATTTGCTAAAATAATTCCTGAAACGGTTTTGAATAAAATATTTAAGATATGTAAATTAAATAAAAGGAATAAGAAGGCAAGAGTACTTTTTCGTTGACATCTGCCTTCTTCTTGCGTGACCTTGCAACCTCTGGTAAATTGTTTCGAAAGTGTACGCTAGTTTAAAGTCTTTAGCTTGACTTTCATTTTGTATTATCTTAAAATGACATCTGCTTGTGGTATTTCAAAATTAACCACATTATTGCTTACTATGAATGAAGATTTTCTCCCAGATATCCAACTCTGAAGGAGTATTAATGGCTTTCAATAATCTAATTTCCTGTTAAATTTCATAGTTAGAATTCCAAAAGCTACTGCTGATTTATCCAACTGTTTCAACTTGACATTCCTCTGATGTTCCTTTAAACTTGTTATTAAGTTTTTCTTGGTTCTACCAATAAACATTTTTCACAATCATTGGTAAATACCAGATTTATTTAACTTATCCACAGTTTTATTAAGTGGTTTGTTTAACAGATTTTTCAAATTAAATTTGCTACTAGAAGCCAATGTTGTGTTGTACTTTTCAAATATTTGTTTGAACTCTGGAAATAATGTTTAAATGTTTTATACTTTAATTTATCTTTTATTGATTTTAATAAGCTAACTTGTTTCTTCTTTTTTTGATCTTCTTGTTTATTAAGTATATTGTAAGTTAATTGGCTATTAAATACATTATTTTGAGCAACATTAATGATTAATGAAATTCTTTTCTGGGCTATTCTTTTGTTAAAAGTGCATTAATTAGTCTGTATATTAAGCTTTGAAAGACAGCATCTTGATGGCTTTTTGAACTATATTTATTACTTTTATATAGTTGTCTTCGTGAGTAGGCTTTGTGTGAATACCAAACTCTAATTCCTTATTATTTCTAAATATCTTGATATCCAAAACAGGAAGCATATAATTATTTTCAGTTTCCATAGTGAATTTGGTTAGGAATGATAGCAAAAATATCCTCCACATATATCTGTCTTACTTTGAATATTTCAGAATATTCTATAGTAACTTTAATTTCCAGAAAACTCATATATACATCTGCTAAGAAAGGTGAAAGTGGATTTCCCATAGTTCTTGTGTCTGTTTATACAATTTATTGTAAAGTTTAAAAAAAACTGATTGATTAATACAGCAATCTGTTCGAGTAATTACTTCTCCGATTATATTTTCATGAACGATATGAAAGTTAACCATTCTTCTAATAAGTTTGGTAATTTATGAGTAGATAGATTTGTAAATAAAGAAGTGACATTAAAGGAAATAAGAATTTCTTCTTCTATAAGTGTTCAATTTTGCTAATTAAGTGCAGTGAATTTTTAACATTCAGAGATTCATGGTTTTTAAGTGAATTAAACTTTTGTATGAACCATTTAGAAAGGTTATGGTTGAAGAGAATTTTTTGGTGCTCAAAATTTATATTATATTTTGATAAAAATGGGAAGATTAAATCAATGATTTCAAGTTAATAATTTAAAATCTTATTTAATTATTTTTTTGGTTATATTAATTATAGCTGGGAGAACGTATATTGTTAATGATAGGTCTCATGCTGCCAACTTTTCTATGTGTATTTGAGAGGCAGTAAAGGATTACTGATTTTTAATAACTTTTCAACCTCTGTTGGTATGAGGTTAGAGTTGGCTATTACCTGGTGAACAAGTTTAACACAAGTGTTTAGTGGATCTATACTTACTAAAGTATAGTGATCATTTTGTATTAACTGCAAAACTCTAGAAATATAATCATCCTTATTTAAAATTACTATTCGATTGTCCTTGTCAGCTTTTAAACTAACTACAGGACGTGCATTGAGCTGTTTGATTAGCTTTAATTCTGGTTTTTTCATACGATTATACTTGAATATTTAAGAATTTCTAAACATTGTAATTTTAATGTATTAGCCGCTGTTCGTGCAACTTCCCAGGTAACCTTATTTATGTGTGCTGCTAGTCACGAATATCTTCCGAGAAAGCCTAGCTGGTTTTGAAACATTTATTCAGCAGTTGTAATTCTTGATTGTTAAAAGTTTCACTAGATAGATTAACTATGTGGTTACAACGTTTATTATTTTGTAATTTTTGTGATTGAAAATAAAGTAATTATTCCTCTTTGAGATCGTTTAATTTCTGTTTTAAAGTCTAATTTTTCTTTAACATAGTAACATTTAAAAATAAAAAGTTTATTTCCTCAAAGTTTCACCGTGGTGGGAATTCTACTATACTTGACACCTTTAAATACAATAAAATTGATAAAGCTGTATATCTATTCTCTCTAAAGATTTATAATGTTCTTGCTTATCAGTTTTAATTGTGCATTTTTCTGGTATTTTAATACCGGTTGAAGTCACGCTACATTTTATTAAAAATGCATTAAATTCAATTTCTGTTTAAACTGCTTATTTAAAAGAATGTCCTCGTAAAATGCTCCATATTTTTGAGTAACCTTATATTCAGATTTACCCAATATCAGGTTGTGATCAATACAATGGAATGTTTTGGAGATATTGCGGTTTGAGTTCTCAGTTGAAATTTAGTTGTTTTTGCTTTAGAATTGCTCTATCATGCGTATAACATCCGAAGAGGCGAAAGGTAAAATTGTTTCTAAAATCAACACCTAAAATAGTTAAAGCGAACAACAGCAAATTATATGCTGAAAAAAATCAATATATGTGGGTACATTCAATTGCATTGGGCACCTCAAGCATCATCGGCAAAATTCTGGACTTTTTCTGTAAGTAGCATTTCAATAATTCGAGCAATAGAATTATTTTTACAGCAACGAATCGGCGCTTCAGCATTGCCCACTGCACAACATAGAAGATCTGAAGCAATTAAAACCATTATTACAAATTAAACAGCTTCTCGCTCTTCAAAGCATAAATACTGTACGCATAGGTGGACGGCTTCTTAAAATGAATAGCATTATGCGTTATGCAAAGTAATTTAAGTTTAAGGTAGAACATATTCCCCCAACGTCTCTTCAGAGCTAAATAAATAATAATTCCGATGTCCAAAAATGTACCGACTTCATAGACGTTAACTTGTGTTTCCTTTTCCGCAGTGTCACATCTCCCAGATGTGCCACGTGGTCATGTTCCTGCCACAGATGAAGGTTCCTGGGAAGGCAACTACAGCGATACAGACCTTTATCAGAAGCACGTGACCGATACGGGCCAATGGAATCGCTTGGAGTACCCTCCAGTGAGCAGCGCTTTGAGTCCGTTTTATAGTTGGATGATGCCAGCAAATACGTACCAGGGAAAACCTGCCTTGGTTTCGTATACATCGCACGACGGTTCCTTGGAAGGCAACAACAAGGAACCCAATGAAGACAACAGTTTAGAGGCATATCAGGGACAGGTGAACCCTGACCAAGGGAAGTACCCAAGATATGTTTCGAAAGAGGAAGGCCTGCAGCAGAACACGTTAATGCATTCAATCAACCTCCGAAAGAAGCCGTGGTTAGCTCCATATACTCCAAACGGTTGCCATAATACTTGGAATTCTGTGCATTCCCAAGAGTATAGTGACAATCATAATGCTAAATCTACACAGAAAACTTCACAAAGTTACGAATCCCATCAATTTTCTCTCAGCAAATAACTTACTTTTAGCAACTAAATGAAAATATTTTTAGAAAAATTGCCTGCAAAATCCAAACGGTTTCTTCAAATTGTAACTCGAGCTCACAATGAAAATAAATAGAATGTTGTTCATAGCATTAATCGTTTTGAAAATATTTTCAAAGTGCGCCTAAATTTAAATTTATTTTAGTTTGTCATTTATTTAACTGATTCAAAAAGCGCTGTTTTATACTTCAATATTTTGCTATTGTTCTTCCTGCTACACGAGTTTATTAAAATTCCTGAAACATGATATAAATAATTGATTAATGTTTTTACATCCTGCATTAATTTTAAATTACTTGTTGATGTTTATTTTAACTATTTTAAAGTGGATGGAAGCAAATGGCATGATATAGCTTAGTTGTGATCTGGAAATGTACTTCTAAGCAAAGTGTGTATAGCTGTTATATACTCTTTTCTCCCCAACAGTGTCAAGAAGAAATAAATACAGATATTAGGATACTTTTATTTAATTTCTCATAAATGCACAAGAGAGCAGAAAGAACAAATAAGATTACCTTGATTAATTCTAATTTTAAGGTGTAATTCATTTTAAGCCATTCAATATGCTTTATACATGGCGATGACACAGATTAATATTTCTTGAAATTATATTTTTAAGGAAAAATTATATCAGTTTGGGGCGAACAGAGAACGGGGCGGTTCTATCAGATTTAGGGGAATATACCCAATAAAGAAAACCGCTTAAGCTGATTTCCATGTACAGATTAAGAATGAACTCCAGAAAACTTTCAAATATAATATGGATATAAATATCGCCCATATTACGGCCGCGCCATAGTGGAGTGGTTAGACCACTCGCCTCTCACCTAGACGGCCTGAGTTCCATCCTGGGTTCGATCCGCATGTGAGATTTGTGGTGGACAAAGCGGCGCTGGGGCGGGTTTTCTCCGGGTACTCCGGTTTCCCCCGCCATCTCATTCCACCGGTGCTCCATCATCATTCATGTATCATCAGTGTCACCGCCTGCGGTGCCACAAGTAGTTAAAGCGGGCGTTAAACACTATAAAAAATTGCCCATATTGAACACTAGATATCGGTAGATGCACATTTCGATCAATCCCTGCTTATGCCTACTTGCCACGCAACGCGCACGGTAATCGTGGCACGAGGAGAGCAAAAGTTGGCTTTTCCTCTCCACATTGAGTAGTACGGTTCACAAGGATTTTAAATAAATCATTAGGACCGTTTTACAGCTTTAGCGTTTTACATATTTTTCTACATTTCTAGATTTTTTGGAAATTGGTAGATATTCTAACATTATTTTAATATAATGTTTCCATATGTCGGCCCCGTTAGCCGAGGTTCTTGTCGCATTTGGCGTTAACATGCTACCGCGAAATGATCGCGGGTTCGAATCCAGCTATGGGCATGGATGTTTAGTATTGTGCCTTTCTGTGTTTGTGTCATTCTCTCCTCCTGATGGCCAAATAGGTTACGCCTGAAGGCCGCAAATATGTTATAAACTTTTCGATAAGTTAGCTAGTGCTATATTCCTATATCTTTTCGACTGTTATATTATGTTTCATTCCAGTTTTCAAAGGATATCTTGCCATCACTGGATCAAACGCTAGATCACTTCTACAGGAGAAGGTATCATTAAGTTCATTGTCTTCAGTGCGATTTCGGTCTAGCTCAGTTGGTTAGACGCTATCTTTTGAACTCGAGGTCGTGGGTTCAAACCCGGCCCAGACCGATCGTTTTTAAGTCTGGTTATTAGCGACAGCTCCATGTCAATAGGTTTACTGGCATGCTAAAGAACTCCCGCGGGACGAATTTCCGGGACACCGACGGCGCTGAGATGATCCTGGCAATTGACTGCATCATTAATATACAAAATAAGTTTTTCAGTGCCATAACTAAAAATGGAAAAAACACAGGATAAATATTTATTATAATTAAAATAATTGAGTTATAGTTGTTTTTTGTTAAAACAAACATTTGGAATAGTTGTAAATAATAATAATAACAATAACTGTAGCAACATCAGTTTTCCAACCTGAACAGGTTTACAAAAGCCTTTAAACGTCGAAAATAGTTGAAATAATCCGAACACTTACAAAGTGATGAAGTATTATTTCGTTAGCAGTTGGAGCATACAAGAATGAAAAACTTAAATCTAACAGTGATAAGCAGTAGGTTGTGGTATTCATGCTTGAAATAACGCCTAGTCTCTTTAAAACAGAATCAGTTAGTAGGAGATACATGTTTCCCAATTTCGCTTCTCTAAACCCTCGCTTGTCTTGAATCTGTATAAGACAGACTACCTGCCTAGGCACAGGTTTCTCGCTGAAAACCTGTCTGCCCTGGCAAGTAGGTGCAGCTAATAAAATTCGCAGAAATATAGATGTTTGAGCCAGAGGTCGAAAATCTACTACCACACCGGTACAGAAAAAGTAGAGAAAGAAGGAAAAGAAGCAAAAGAAGACGAAGGTAATCTAAAATCGCTGGTTACTATAATACACTTAAAGTGGAAAACGCTTTCTCTCCTCGGCTTCCCATGAAAGAAGTTCGGAAATTTTGAATTTATTGTGTTATCAACCATTGCAAATTTATTTCGTGTGCAAACATATTGAGTAAACTTGAACATATTGAAGCTTTCTATTTCAAACAAATGGTGATTAGTGTGAAACACATTCCACGCACCCTGTGTTGAAGGAAGTTAACATTTACAGAAACAATCTTAGGATTGCCATTGAACCTCGCATTCGGAAGATCAAGGTTTCGAATACTGGCGTCGCTGGCTATTACCATGGGGTTTTAGTAGTTTTCCCTGGTCGAATTCTGAGATGATTTCTTCTGTCGATTCTCTCCTTTTCCCTCATTCGTTCTCATTTCATTTGTCATTCCTCCTCATTTCAGAGGCGTGTCTCAGTTACGAGGGTTGCTGTGCCGCCCGCCTGATAGCTCCCTAATGATGCCAATGTGTTCAAGCTTGGACATGGGTGGGTCCTCTGTGGGTAGTGGCTCTCTATGGTTCCTTCACTTCGTCCGTGCCTCTGGGGAAGGTTTAGTCAGTCAAGTTATTATAGATCCATAATGGTATCACAGTGAGCGAGGTGTCCCTCTTCGTCCCATTATCCTAGAATTTGCAATCAGTGGAATAAAACAGGTCACAGAATAGAAACATATGTATTTCATCCACTTAACCTTTGCTGTACCAGATGGCCCAATTTTAGTGTCTTAAAAGTGTTGCAGAACCCAAGTGAAAACCCGCTGGTGGAAAAGTGGCGGATTTTAACTTGAAATGGCCTAGTTGAGTTCTGCAACACTTTTATCGCACTTCAAGGACATTCAGCTGCGCCGCCTGGCACAATATCCTTTACCGTACTTCGTCTCACATTTTCAGACTCTTCCTGGTTCTTCAAGGATGCACTTATCACAATTGTTCTGTGCTTCATCGGAAGCTTCATAAGAACAGGGAACCGTAACAAAAACATCTAACAGTAACTTGTATGTTAAAGGAAGCACTAATAATTGAGAGGAAGCTTTCCCGGCATACAAGGCTTTACTAAGTTTCCGGGCACAGCAGTTAGGTCCACACTGAGTATATTAGATACTTGATTATAGAGATTGTTCTAGGTGGTTGTCACATGAAACTGCCTATGGAACTCTCTCTAGTCACATTTTGTTTTGTTTTTTGTTGTTGTTTTCTTTTTTAGAATTTTTACGTTGGCTACTCCGAATTGGGGGGGAAAAAAAAATTGCTTATTTAAAGCAAATGGAATTGCAAAACGCAAATGGGAATTTACATCAGGAGATCGACATGGTTATCGATATGCACTCCCGTTCTCGTTACCGGGCTATTTAGAACTAAAGTCTCGTATGCTGCATGCTTCCGGTTCTCGTTTCATGCACTCCCGTTCTCGTTACCGGGCTATTTAGAACTAAAGTCTCGTATGCTGCATGCTTCCGGTGCTCGTTTCATGCACTCCCGTTCTCGTTACCGGGCTATTTAGAACTAAAGTCTCGTATGCTGCATGCTTCCGGTGCTCGTTTCATGCACTCCCGTTCTCGTTACCGGGCTATTTAGAACTAAAGTCTCGTATGCTGCATGCTTCCGGTGCTCGTTTCATGCACTCCCGTTCTCGTTACCGGGCTATTTAGAACTAAAGTCTTGTATGCTGCATGCTTCCGGTTCTCGTGTCCGTTTTGGTTACCATTCTTGGGTTATTGTGAACAAGCCTTTGGATTTTAAATGGAAAAAACGTGTTTCACAGCTTTTGCGTTATCAGAAGTTTAAATTGCTTTCCAATAAGCCAACATAATAATAGAGCAGGGATATTTTATGTCACGGTTCTAGTAAATATGTTTAGTAATGTAGGAAAACCTTTGGTCATAGCTATAATGCTCTAAATGTGCTTCATAATGTTTAATATAACTGCATTTAGCGAGCTGTTATCACTTCTGTGCTCTAACACAATTACGAATAGTAGTAAGGATTATTCTAATGCTATAAGAATAACTTAACAGCGTACTTACTTCTGTTATATTTAAAATCAAAATAAACCGTAGAAGTAAAACATATGGCAGTAAAACAGCATTACCAATACCGCCCTACCACAGCACCACCACCACTAGCATCACCACCATTACCAACACCTCCACTACCACAGCACCACCACCACTAGCATCACCAGCATTACCAATACCGCCGCTACCACAGCACCACCACCACTAGCATCACCACCATTACCAACACCTCAACTACCACAGCACCACCACCACTAGCATCACCAGCATTACCAATACCGCCGCTACCACAGGACCTAGAACATTTGATATTGGACAGATTGAAAGAGGCTATTGAACACAATGGCGGTTTGTCCATTGCCCAACATGGCTTTAGAGAGGGTCGGTCCACTTTGACTGCCCTACGTAGAGTGCAGGAACTTGCCGAAGAGGCGAAAATAGTGTTTCGTGGCAAACGACGATTGTGTGTGCTAATCACTTTAGATATACAAAATGCATTTAATTCTGCCCCTTGGGGCGGAATTCTCAGAGAACTGTCGGCTCTTAATGTTCCAGCATATATATACAATATGCTCGCTAGTCATCTGGCTGATCGTCTACCTCTTGTGGGTGCGAATGGTCACCTACGAATGACGTGTGGTGTACCGCAGGGTTCAGTCCTGGGTCCCATTTTGTGGAATATCTATTATGATGGAATATTACAACTGCCCATGCCTCCGGGTGTCCAGCTTATTGCTTATGCTGATGACTTAGCCATAGTTGCTACAGCTGAGGATGTTTTACATTGGAACAGAATGCTAACCATGCCTTGACTGCAGCAACGACTGTTTGCTACGGAAGAAGCTGAAGTTGGCCCACTATAAAACTGAGACATTGTTGTTAGTAGGTGGCCGGAAGATCCACACTATCCGTCTGAAAGTAGGGGCTTTATCAGTCGTCAGCCAGGAGTCCCTGGAATATTTGGGTGTTTATTTGGACCGTAAATTATACATGGGATATAATGTACGCAAAACGGCAGAGAAGGCAGGGCAGGCTATTGCTCACATTAGTCGTTTAATGCCCAATGTAGTAGGCCCAAGGGAGCACACACGGCGCATTCTATTCTCCGTGGTACAATCTATTATTTGATATGGAGTACGTATATGGATTAAGACCTTGAGACGTAACATATATACTTCCAAGCTCCTGAGCGTCCAGCGGAAGTTGGCTATTCGCATCACTAGTGCATACAAAACCACTTCAACTAAGGCTTTGCTGCTTATTGCCAGAACCCCTCCGATTGTTCTGCTTGCTGAGGAACGACCTTTTTTGGAGGCACATACCATCGGAAGAGTGGAGGCTCGCACCCTATTGCTTGCCGAGTGGCGGGAACTTTGGGATGTTGATGATGGGCCTGCCCATTGGACAAAGCGCTTGATTAGAGATGTCGCCATTTGGTATAACTGCAAACGTGGGAATGTAAATTTCTGTCTTACTCAATTGTTGACCGGACATGACTGCTTTACTGCCTATATACATCGTTTTGGTTTAAGTGCTACATCCGAATGTTATTATTGCGGAAAACATGAGATACCTGAGCATACCTTCTTTTAGTGTGTTCGGTGGCATCATCAACGCCATCAGGCCGAGAGCCAATTGGGAGTTTTGACGCCCGACAACCTTCTGTCTAAGATGTTTGCCTGTGCACGGAATTGGAGCATTGTTTCTAGATTGGCCCGTGACATTTTGCTTAGTAAACGATTGGAAATGAATGACAGCTGAGACCAGCACACATTTTCCTAGATGATATAGATCAATAATACTTACCACCTTGAATCACTTCCCCCTGAAGTAATGCAGTTCCGAGGGGAATTTTACATTGATTCTTGCAGGGTTTTTTTTTAGTTGGTGAGAATCCAACTCGTCTAAGGCGTCTTTGTAAGATTTTTTCCCCTGCTCAAAAAAAATACAAAAAAAAAAACACAGCACCACCATCACTAACATCTTCAAACACACCACCACCACTAACACTAAAGCTGTCACCACTACTACCAACACTACTATCACCACCCACCACCACTACCACCGCCACCACCACCACTAGCATCACCACCATTACCAATACCTCCACTACCACAGCACCAACATCACTATCATCTTCAAACCCACCACCACCACTAGCACTAAACCTGTCACCACTACTACCAACAAAACTGTCACTACTACCAACAAAACCTTCACCACCCTACCATCACCACTACCACCAACACCACCACTACTAGCACTAAAGCTGTCACCACTGCTGCCACCAAAGCTGTCACCACTACTACCAACAATACCATCATCACCCTACCATCACCACTACCACCAAAACCACCACCACTAGCAACACCACCATTACCAACACCTTCACTACCACAGCACCATCATTACTGCCACCATTACTACCACTATTACCACCATCACCCCCAGCACCACCACTGTCATCGCTACTACCACTATTACCATTGTCATCCCCAGCACCACCACTGTCACCGCTACTACCAGAATTACCACCATCACTACTATCACCATTACCATTACCACCACTACCACTACCATTACCACCACTACCATTACCACCACTACCACTACCATTACAACCACTACTACTACCACTACCATTACCACCACTACCACCATCACTACCACCACCACTAACACCACCACCATTACTACCATTACCACCAATAACACTACCACCACTACGACTACCACCACCAATTTCATCACCACCAACATTAACAGCACCACTAACATGACCCCCACTACCACCACCACTACCACTACCATCACCACCATTACTACCATCTTTACCAGCGTTACCACCACAACTACCACTACCACCATCACCCTACCACCACTACCATTACCACCACCATTACCACCACCAATATCATCACTACCACCAGCAACAGCACTACCTTCACCACTAACACCACCACCACCGCCACCTGGCGGTAGTACATGCAGAAGAAGTGCCAGTGGATGGTCTGCTTACCTATTAATGTGTCAATGTTGTCCATATTATACTAATCAGTAGTTTCTCTTGTCTATGTGTGTGTTCGTCTAATGATACAGCCTTCTACTTCATTACTTGCGTCTACAGGTAAATACATGCAGTGAATTTTAGTGTTTTCGTACCTCAAATGCGTTCTTTAGTTATTATATAATATGACACAAATGTCATGGAATACACAACTCTTAACTTGTATGCAAATGTGCTTATTGGATACTCTCAAATGTAGTTCATACTATCTTGAACAAATCGTCATGTGGCTTTGCTCCTTTTCTTACCGAGCGATATGGTTCCGTGGTAGCGTGTGAGGCTTCCATTCGCGAGGTCAGATTCCCAATTTTAACCATGGGATTTACTTAGTTTCTCCAAGTTTTGGGGCTTTCTCTTCTTCCATGATTTTTCTATCCAGCATTTCCTGTACCCTTCATTTCTTTCATCATTAATTGGTTTAGGGTTAAAGGACCAGGTGACAGTGTTCGACTTGTTGGGGCTGGGCGGTGGACTTGTGAAGTAGGCCAGACCAATCACGGACCCAACTCCGGTTGCTCTTGGGGCAGACTCGGCTTTAGGAGACCCTCAGAGGCTCGGGGCTTGAGCGGTCTTGAATACATTCAATTTGGAAACGTTATGGTCTTCGTCTGCTTACGTCTTCTCTCAGATCTTTTCAGGTTTCTTGCCTCATTCCTCTTTCTCAGAGGTAATGTTAAACACTCAAGTGGTCTATGTGCTGTGTTCTGTCCTCCCCCGCGACATTACTTTTGCCTTTGACCTTTTATTGTTTCTTCGTACGAGGGGCATTTAATAAGTCTTTAGAAATCCAAGAAATTACACTCGTTGCATCGAAAAAAATTTGTATTTAGTAACCGCCACCTTTTAGTAGATGGTAGTTAAAGTTTCAACTATATATCCAGAACGTGGTTTTGTTGCCATAGGCGATTGAATCAACAACCTTGATATTCTTTAGAAAGATAAAAAAAAAAACAAAAAAAAAACGAGTTCCGTGGAGTGATTAAACAATTCTATTTAGAAAGCTTAACACCAAAAGAGGTAAAAGCCGAGTTGGATGAAGTTTATGGCGCATCTGCTCCTGCATTTGCAACGATTTACAATAGAATACATGAATTTAAACGTAAATAATAATAATCCATAAATAATGAACATTGTTCCGGACATCCCTTACAAATGAGTTCCTCCAAAATGATTGAAAAAATCCAGGGTATGTTTTTCAGTGATTGACGAATCAAAGTTCGCGAAAAGTAGAGGCTAGAGGTATATTACAAGGTAATATGTTCTCAATTTTGCACCAAAACTTAGGTCTAACAAAGGTCTCGGCAAGATGCCCTCAATGGAGAATAAACATAATCATGTGATTGATTAGGAAGCTTGGCACCTAGTTTGGCACTTTTCCGTCGCAAGCCTGACGAGTTCCTGCGCCAATACATAACTATGGATAAACAAATACAGAAAAACAGTGGGTTTTTAAGGACTCTGAAGAAGGTAAAGGTGGTGAAATCTACAGAGACGCTGATCATCTCGCTTTTTAGGGATGCACACGGAATCATCTACATTGATCACTTAAAGAAGAAAGAACGATATTTGGAGAATATTCTGCAAGGATATTGCACCTGTTCAACGGCAAAATCAAGAAAAAAAGCCCTCATCTGCCAAAGAAAATTATTATTTCCCATCAAGACAATGGAAGGGCGCACTACGCAGTTTCCATGGCAAGAATTATAGAATTAAGGTTCGCATTAATACAACATCCTTCGTACTTACCAGATTTGGTCTTCAGTGACTTTTTTTCTTTTCTAAACTTGAAAAAGTGGATCGACGGAAAAGGATTCACGTCTAATGAAGAGTCATCCTCCAAACAGATGCCTATTTTGAAGACCTTGCGAAATCTTACCTTTTGAAATGCTTAAAACAGTTGGAGAACCGCTGTGAAAAGTGACTTAAGAAAAATTATGTTGAAAAATAAAAAAATATCCAAAAATAATTGGTTTTTCCACCTTTTTCTAAGGATATACTGAACGCCCCTCATAACTATGCATCAACGGTGTATCTTAATGTTTCTCACTGCACTATATGAAACACATGGTTTAGTCCAAAACATGAACTGGGAAAACGAACGTTGATAGCTTTCCGGGAATTTAATTTAACTTAATGAACGTTAACTTTTATGATTACTATTTTCAGCTTTCGGTATCAATGTAATTATCCTGTGACAAGAGTATAAAATTAAATTAAATTAAGTTGCCATGGAAGAATCTTTGTTCGGTGCCATAATTATTTTGTACTTTTATTGTATATACTCTTTGTCCCGGACACTTTATTAGTATATTCTGTAAGCTCTGGGTTCAAAATTAGGATTGGGGTGATGTTATCCGTAATTTGATTTCACTTAAAGAGTAAAGGCCCAAAGCTTTGTGCAGCTTGGTCAAGTAGTGGCACTTTGTAATAAGGGGTTTAAAAGTGTGAGTTTGGGTAGCCTTTTGAATGTCTATGATCTTCTATAAATTATTTAACAAAACCCTATAGACCGAGTGCATCAATTTGTGCCCTGTTTGACGAAGCGATATACTTTTATCTTCAAAGGATTGAAAATAATATTAAAATAGGTTTTAAACATTACAAGTGCTGAATAACTCAATATTATATTAGGCGATTCTCCGATATTGAATATAACATATAATTTCAGTTGTATAATTCTGTAATATTCTGTCTATATGGCTTAAACGATACAGATTTCTGCATAAGAGGTTGAAAATATGGTAGGACAGCTACCTAGAGTTGTGAGCTAATTTATAATTTTCGTTGGTTCCTGTAGTATAAGGGTAGAGCGTTTCCTATAGATAGGCCAAAGAACGTAGATTTGCATGCTAGTGGCTCAAAATAGCAATTGAAGTAAAGGTAGCTCATTATTTTCTAATCCAAGTGCATTGATAATATAAAAATTATAACAAAACATGACTTTATAAAAGTTCTTTGAATCATGAGAGAAGTGATGTGAAACCATTACAACCATCCAACAAGACAATTACATTTTAAAATATTTTAAGCCTCCTCGTTTACCCCTGTCGCCATTCATAATCTGCAATATTATAAGTGTCAAAATGATATCCATATTCAACGAAACGGATGATGAATATGAAAAATAAATCTATCTAATTTTTGGGCACGCTCTCACACACACAAACACACACACACACGCACACACAAACGCACACATATAAAAACACAGACTCACACACTGACACACAAACACAGACACAGGCACATTTCCGCTCTTTATATATTAATATAAACATGATGTCAGCAATGTGTTACGTATTTCGTCTTGTTTAACAAAACATGAGATTTTTTTTTGCAAGCAGATGTGGTACACAATATTATCTGAAATTAAAAAAAAAAATGAACATTTATGCACTGCCAAATTTATTAACATAGCTTTACAGTGGTAATCGAATCGAAACGGGAATGATAACAATAAAACAAATCTGATGTGTTCCATTCACATGGCTTTCTTTACATCTCTGCAACAAATTACTCTTTTTTACTTCATCTAATTAGCAGGAATAGTCTTATTGCTTGCTTCCTTGTAACTATAAGCGAAATAAGGGAGTACCATAAGTTGAGGTGATAGTCAAAAGCTAGTTGTTATGTGACTGAAGTCCTTTGTTTGTATGGACAGGAGTTGACAAATTCCTATATAAGAAAATTGTGTTTTTCAAAGCTGAAACCAAAAACAAGGAATATCTAAAAAACGATCAACTCCAAAAAAAAATTATATAACATA
Source organism: Hymenopus coronatus (assembly GCA_030762935.1). Taxonomy (NCBI): domain Eukaryota; kingdom Metazoa; phylum Arthropoda; class Insecta; order Mantodea; family Hymenopodidae; genus Hymenopus; species Hymenopus coronatus. The sequence goes on along the minus strand of CM060892.1, from coordinate 180,772,731 downwards.
AATTGTTTGTTTTAACGTGTTCTACATTTTTTTGAGATTTAACTTTTCGTCCATCTCTTACGGTTTAGCAGTTACGCAAAATTCCGTAAATTTCATTCAGAATAAAGTAGTCTTCAGAGGATATTCCCAGAAAATTCAAGATATACATTTTATTTGTCAGGTAAATATCTTTAATACACGATATTTTAATAAAAATCGTTGAAGACATTTTTAAAAAAAATCAACATTTTCAAAACAATTCTATGTAAAGGGTAGTTTGGGGTGGGGGGATTTTGTTGAAAATCTTCGTGTCGCATCCATGGACGATACCAAACTTAAATACCAAGTTTGGTATTCTATGCTGCCCACAGACAGACAGACAGACAGACACACACATACACACACAGACATTTTTCCAGAAATGCACGCTTTTGGATTCAGAGGGACCCAAAACATGTATTTCCGGTGAAATTTCGGTATGGAATGTTTGGGTGCATTACATACCTTCTCTATACACTATGTGCATAGTACGTGTAGAGAAAGTAAAAATGAACGCAGGAGAAAGGTAGGCATCATGCTATTGAGTATCAGAAGTAAAGCATGTAAGAGGTTTAGAGATAATGTAATAAATTTGGGATTGTGCAGCACTTGAAAGCTTATGTGATTAACCATTGTTGACATTTATTTAAACTAATACCATTATTGGATAGGTAGAGTAAACTGAAAAATTCAATGCCATAGCCAGGATTTGCACCACCTATCTCCCGATACAATTCAATGCCATGCCGGCATGTTGCCATGGTAGCTCAGTAGCAGAGCAACCGGTTAGACATCGGGAAATCCGTGGCTCAAATCCCGGCTATGACATTGAATTTTTTAGTCTGACTCTACCTATCCAACTTCTGTCCTACACACGGCTTGTGTGAAAAACAATTAAAACCTATTACCATTATGTACTTATATTTATATTCTATTTATAAACAAATCAACATATCATCAGTTTGAGCTGAGCTATGGCACAATTCCTCACCACAGATGTAATCTGAAAAACAACTTTTTGAATCAGTAGCAATCGAACATATCCCACAGGTAAAAACGTCATCTGTCCCTAACATACATAAGCAAATGATGTACGGCGGTGTATATACCACTAAGGCTTTCCACATGCACATTTTGGTAAACTTTATTGCATAGGTATGTAGAACCTCTAGAAGGCTTCCATATTTCAAGTTGCGTGTAATCAGGTTTTGATTTCTAGAATAACACTTCCTGCGCTGACTTAGCTCACAACATTCGCGTCTGATGAAGCTTTTACTTCAGTTACTTCGGAAATAAGGTAAGTGTGTAGTTTCAAGGTCACAAGTATGTCACATTCTTGAATTTTATCCTTCCACCGCAACAAGTTCCCAAGGAAAACGAGTCTTGGAACTGGTCCCTATCAGTAAAAAATGATTAAAAAAGAAAACTGTTCACCATATGCTATAGGTACGGAGATCATGTCACGTCACATGCCTGCAGATTGGGGGGGGGATTACAACAAAAAACAAATATGATGTGTTGAGGATAGACCGTTATGTGCGATGTCGGTCTCACGGATCCGTGACCTGATGCACCAGGGCTCCTATTTTAATGGACTACAAAAGCTTGAAGAATGACAATATGTATGTAAATCTGATATTACTTTCCCTACACGCACCTAGCATATAGTAGGTAGAGAAAACGTTGCATTCCAAGATTTCACCGCAAATATATGTTTTGAGGTCCCCTAGGTCCGAAAAAACAAAAGCATTTCCAGAAAAAAAACATCCACCGCCTGTATGCCAGTGGACAGCATAGTTCAAAAGCGAAAAGACTGTTAAGTACCAAACTTGGAATTTAAGTTCAGTATCTTCCAAGAATGCGACCAGAACATTTTCAAGGAAACTTCAAACTACCTTTTATATGGAAATTTCAGTTGTTGTTTTCTTTTTAGACATGGCTCTAACGATTTTGATTAAAATAAAGTATATTAAAGATTCTCACACCACAACCAACATGTATATCTTTCTGGAAAGAAGTCTTTATTTTGGTTGCTTTTTACTTAATTTTGCATTGCTATTAAAACGTAAGACATACACTACAACTATTTTTCAAAACATGTACACCTCGCTAAAACACATCATATATGTAAATATTTGTTTGTTTGTAGAGCGAACCGTTTCCAAGATACCCTTATTATTGTTTTCAATTGTCAACTAAGTCACCTTTATCAAACAGGATGCATCTTTCCTTTGATTTCGCTTTTGTTTTACTTCACATAGCGACCAGCTTTTAAAATATTTAACTATCGCTTTAGCCTAGTGTATTCACGCATTTCCTTTCTACCTCGAAGAAAGCAAGTAAAAGTTAAACACTGCTCTACTTGTCTCAATTATCACGATTCAGATAAATTAATAGCATGATAAATCTTGTTAATTGAACACATCAACTTTTCTTTTACAAAAGTCAAGATAACCTTCTGCAGAAGCGATTTTGTTGTATATTTCCTTGTACGCACAATGATATAAAACATCTTTTAAGAGATGGTGTCTATGTAAGAGCTTCAAAATTCCGTTCTCTGTACTGACGCCTCCCCAAAGGAAACAAAAGATTAAGACTTACCATTATTGCATAATATACGAGCATTGCAATTGAAACAAAGACCATTTAATATCTTAGGAACTGTTAACTCTACAAGATATGAAGGTATTTGTTATAAATATTCTGGGTTTTAATGAGATATAAATTTTTGTAAATTAAGATTCTGGCTATGTTTCAAAATATACAGGGCTTCAGAAATATTCCCAGAAAATTAAAGTTATATGTCTCACTTGTTATGAAAACATCTTATAATATCGTACTTTAATCAAAGTCATTAGAGATATTGCTGATATAAACATTTTCATAAAATGTTCCTGTAATATGTAGTTTGAAATGGGAGTTTTCCTTAAAAATCTTCCTGTCGCAACTTTGGATGGCGGAGAACTAAAATACCAAGTTTAGTATTTAATCTATGTTTTTGTGTTTGAGTAGTGCTGTTCACAAAAGAAAAAAGAAGAAAAAAAAGAAGAAAAAACGAAGGCCAAAAACACACACAGAAAATGCAGACCTTTTTTGTAAAATTGTTTTTTTTTTTGTAGATTCAGGGCTTCATATTTCCACTGATATGTGAACATCGTGTTTTTGAGTGGAATAAAATACATGGGGATGTAGCAGTACTTACATTACTTACTTAATTTATTGATTGGAGCATTCAGACAATTATAAGTTATTGATCTAATTTTTTTTCTTCACACAAGCCGTCTGTAGAACAGGAGTTGGATAGGTAGAGTCAGACTGAAAAATTCAAAGCCATAGCCGAAAGATCCGTGGTTCAAATGCCAGTTATGGCATTGGATTTTTCAGTCGAACTCTACCTATCCAGTCATAAGTTAATTTATACGTGGATATAAATATTATAAAAGTAAAAAATATATGTTGATTTATATCGTTTTTGAAGAATTTGAAAAGATTCATAGGCTTGTTAGATACAGGTATGTTGCAGCAAATTCAAGCACCGAGTCCTCTCTCTAATGAGGAGTACCGTAGGTGATTGATTCTCTCTCTCTCTCTCTCTCTCTCTCTCTCTCTCTCTCTCATTAAGAGCAACAGTGTATTTTACATTTTCCATAAAGGAGATACGCAGTACCGTATTGTGAGCAGTTCCATTTCCAATGATATCGGCTGCGATATTTACTATCATCTTTTCCGATTTGACTGCGTTTAACGCTGCACTGATATACATCTCTAGCCCACGTGTAATACTGCCATACTGTAGTCCTTAGCAGCCATAAAGGTCACATAGTCAGCTGACAGCAGATCCTTACTGTACAATTTTAACATTTCATAGGGAGTAAGGGTTTAATGGAAGCCAAAGCAGTTCCATAGATAATTGTACCCTTGACATAGTGACCCTTTTTTTTCCCCCCCTGTAACTTAACGTCCTTTAACCTGGTTAAAGGTCATATCATATGAAATGATGTTCAAATGATCTCGGAGTCCATGGAGCTTAAAGTTGCTCCACATTCATCTTCTCAGCATAAGGGAAAACCCCGAAAGAAATCTTATCTGAGTAACTCACCCTAAGCGAGATTTGAACTCGTGACCTATTGAATGTGAGGCGGAGAGTTTACCACCACACTACCCAGGCGGGTTATATTGACCGTTTTATTAGTATCGGGAGGGAAAGCGATCCGTTCCATAATACTCAAGTCTTTGTTACTCTATACAGACCTCGGATCAGGTTAATAATTTGTATAGAAAGATGTATTACCTTTAAGAATTCCATAGATACACCTTATCGAAAGCTGTTTTGGAAATGAAGACTGATCTAAGTCGCTACTTTATGTTCTCTTCGCAACTAATTTATAGTCCACGTTAAGCAACGTTACTAGGTGGTAATCGTTCGTTGTGTTCGCCCGAGCTGTCTTCGGTAGCAGTACTATATATAATGCCATCCTCAAAGGTGTCGAAAAAAGATCTGCATTCCACAAAATCACAAATACCTTCATTATTTATAATTTGCCTGCACGTGCTATAAAATTCATAGAACAGGCCATCAGAAGAACCTGTGGACGTCTGTTTACTCAGCTGCGGAATGATGTCTAGCACTCCTCGTTCAGTAATGAGGCTAGTAAGCACCTAAGAGATGTCCTGCATTGTGTAAGCTGTAGACAATTGACAATAAGCTTACATATTCGTCCTGACCCTCTTGAAACAAAGTACGGAAATGATTCGGGATAAGTTGTCACTCAGTGTGCACTTCCAGTGGCGGCATCCCGAAACATGTAGACATTTTGAACGTCCCTTCTTCTATTTCCTTTGCAAAATAATAAAGTAAGCTATATATAATCATAGCCATATTCATAACTATAAAGAGCGTCCAAGTTTCTTTGAGAAAATATCAGGTTATTCACTCTGAGTAGCTGAGCAGTTTCTGTGTTACAATATTGCGACCACCATTCATTTTAATAGTCGTTATCTATCTTATTCTCAGATGTATTATACTAAGGAAGTATGATCACAAATGAACACCACAAGCAGGAACATCAAATATAAATTCCTGCTATCAATACCACTGCATTACTGGCCGGTTTCTTATATCCATTTGGAGAAACCTTTAGCGGATGCTTTCCTCGAACTTCGAGGGTCATCAGAAAACACCTCTGCTTGCCGTACGAGTGCAGTAAAGTGTGGTGTGTCCAATTTCTGTCTCCACTTGGACGAACCGTGAGGATTGAAACCTATAGTTAGCACTGCTGTTTTTAAAACTGCATGGTCCTCGGTTGTCCATTGGCTGTCATCTGGGGACTATGTTATAATTTGCATACAATCAGCCTTGAATCACACAAAAATCTAGGTCCCCATCCCTTAGGATGTCAGAAGATATGTTGAATTGGGTCACTATAGCGCGGGCGATAGCACCAAATTTCGTAGCCATGTGAGCGTCATTCTGTGCATGGCAACTATCGTAGAGGTGATCAATTTTCGCGTCCTCTTCTGTAACTCGGAAATCACAATAATACCTGATTGCTCCTTCCTCCATTAGATAAAGGCTAAGCGACACAGAAGGCTAATGTGCGCTCGACGTAGCTAAAGCCCCTGACTGGCAATGACTGTCCATATGCATTTTACCGCAATGTTCTGCCACTCGATTTCTGTATCTGTTTCTCAGTCAGTTGTTCATTTATTCTTTTTATTTTTTAACCAATTTTGAGAAAACAAAAAATTTCAAAGAAAGTTCCATATAAAGGGTAGTTGGGGTTGAAGGATTTTCTTGAAAATCTTCGTGTCATATCCTTTTTATTCCATCTATTTGGTGATTAAATTATTTACACCGTATTGTTTAATAAACAAAGAAATTAAGGCTTTTACTGTGTTTCGAAGAGCATTGCATTTAATGAAAGCATTAGCACTTTAAAATCTGTTAAGTTTTTTTTTCTCGGGCATGTAATTTTGCTTAAGCTAACCACATAGTCAGTATTTCATAGTGCTGAGGTGATAGTCAACAGAGGGACCAACACTATTAGTTGGTAACCTCAAACCGTGTGATAAATGATCGCATATCGCCGATAAATCCGGACTATCAACTTCCAGCGTTCTTGTCTCAGGAAGCCGAAGTAGTTTGCCACAGTGCCGATATTCTTTTTCAAGATCCAGTGGAGTGTTTCCGCTGCCAACCAAAACACACATCATTGTAGGAAGGTATTCAGAAAACGAAATTCCAGGCGCCTGTGTTTCTCCAGCCACAGCAGGGCCTCCAGTTGACACCATTGAGTTAAATAGCTATTAATCACCATCCAAATGCCAGCAACCCCGACAAGGCGATGCTCCAAAGTATCAACGTCAGAGCAGAGTGCACAGAGGTTAGAATGTGCTCGTCTATGTCGCCAGAGTTTTTCTGCTGTCAGTATGGTCTCATTTAACATTTCATAAGCAGTCTCTTGCCAATCAGTTGAAATATGCTTACAGAATAAATTCTGCCAAATATCATCTCCGAGCATGTTTTCTTTTTTTCAGTCTTGGGTGCAAGCGGAGAAGAGTCAACAGACGGTAATGGTTGCGGATTTGCTCGAAAATTATGGTCTCCGTGCTTGTGTCAAGAAGGCGCTTCAAATCTATGACGATGGGTTTAAAGCCTGGAAGTACCGTATGGGGATCCTGCAATTGCTCCTCCCATAACGCTCTGCCGATTCAAGAACCATTACCACAGAGTGACCGGATGGCAGTTTTCCCAAATAATACCAGACATTTCTTTGTGATGTCCAATAATCCACATTCGCTCTGGGATCGTGGCAAGCGCAGTTAAGTTCTGTTCACTCTGTCTGCTTTATCAGTGCATAAAAAGTAACTGATACGTTTTCTGTGCGTCATGTTTGGTAATCAGCAGATTTCTGTGCTAAATACCAAATTGACTGAGACCATAGGTATTTATAGTTCCGAGTCCCTTCAATGGATGAGGAATACCGTAGGTGGCTGATTTTATCCCTCCAGCTAAGAGTAATTGTGTCGTCCACATTAACCCATGAATTAGAGACCCACTATTCATATAGGGATAACAAGTTTCATGCCCAACGTATTAAGTGGCTCCAGTCAGTTTCCTACTACCAATATCTCCAATTTTGCCGCATTTAACGTTGCAACTGGCATTCCCGTTTACACCTCCAACCCATGGTGTAATTCTGTCATATCTAGGTCATCAGCAGCTACAATTGTCAAGTCGTCAGCATAGGCGGTGGCAGTGAAGCGCTTATTATACACAGTAACTCCTCGTAGGGTGTCTTGAAGAATCTGGATTAAAGAATTTAATGATAGGGAAAACGTTGCACAGATAACGAGCAACCCGGACCCACTGACCGACTGATTAGAATCGGGTTAGATAGCTATCCGTTCTACTACATCCGAGACTTTGCTGTTCTGTAGATACCTTGAATCAGTTGAACCGTCTGCCGTCAAACAGTTCCAAAAATATTGATGGCGTATTCTATCGAAAGTTTTTTTGAAATCGAGAATGATCAAAGCCGCTAATTGATGTTCCTTTCGGAGCTGTATTAACACATTCCAAAGTTCCGCTTACATAGAAATTATATTTTTCTTTGACCTCGCCGTCTGATTGTGGTTTAATATTTAACATAAGCACTTTTCGCTCTGTTAGCCAAGACTTTAGCTAATAATTTATTGCCTGTATTGAACAATATTATTGGGCTGTAATCATTCCTTGTGTTTACCCGAGTTGTCTTTGGGAGTAATACTTTAGTGCCATCCGTAAATGTGTCGGGAAAACAAGCTGCCTCCCACAGTTTCACTAAAATTGCCATGATTGCGTGCTTTATAATTGGCCAGCACGTCCTATAAAATTCATAGGACAGTCCATCAGAAGGGCATCTAGCACCTCGCGTTCGTTGATGCGGCTGGTAAGCATCCTAGAGGTGTCATGCGAGACGTCAGTTTTAAACAGCTGACGACCAGCGTACTGATTCTCGTGAAACTAATCCTGGAAATGATCCGAGATATGTTGCTCTTGTCTCAGAGCATGCCGTTTCCAGTAACAGCATTCTGAAGGGTTTCTGGATATTTTGCACTCCCCTTCTTCCTTTCTTTAGCAAAAGAATAAAATGAATGCCGTTCGTCATCCTATATGTGCCGGACCTTAGCCCGTACTTTATGGCCTTCTAGGTGTTGTAATTGTTTCATTCTAATGTATTTGATCGCTGCCGTCACATCACAACCCTCTCGGACACAGGTCCCCCAGGGCCACATTGTAAAAAAGGAGCAACTCAGATCGCCGGTTTTGCAGTTTCAGTCCACGAAACACTCTTTCGTGGCGCGGTTCTGAAGGAGCTTTGCAGCTGGTTGTACTTAACTTTAAATTGCTCCAGGACTTCTGTATCCTCTAAAATGGCATTATTAATCTTCCAGGAACCCCGGTCTGCCTTCTTAATGCTGAGTTTCAAAATCTGGAGTTGACGTATTACGGCATGATGGTCATTAAACGCCAAAATAACGCAAATTTTGTGTACAGCAGTAGATATCCCTGGAGAAACATATATGCGATCTAAGCGAAATGCGGAGGTGTGACGAAGAAAGGTAAATGTTACAGCTTTGCCTTACTTTATTTCACATGCATCCTGAAGCTGGAGCTGCGTCATTAGCTGATGTAAAATAATGCTGAATTGGACGAACCCTTTTGATCCTTAGGATACAGCGCGCAATTAAAATCACCTGCGAGGAAGCATTCCTTAGCGTGCTGTAAATGTGGAGTTGAAAAAAAAAAAAAAAAAAAAAAAAAAAAAGCTCCCGCTCCTGACGAGGTTTTGTAGGAGCGTATATATTCACTAACACCGTATCATCCAAGGTCGCTGAGATGCTCCTCCTAGAGGGGTCCAATTGAAAATTTTGTAAGTAAAGACCTTGCCGATAGACAATGGCCGTGCCCCTTCCGTCTGATCCCAGATTGAGTTTATAGTCATAACCATAAAGAGCATCCAAATTACAAGTGTTTACTTCTTACAGAAAAAACAAATATCAACGTTATTCACTCCGAAGAATGTGTTGAGCAGTTTCTGTGTGACAAGATTTCGACAACCGTTCACGTTTAAAGTCGCTATTGATCATAAGTAAACCATACAAAGGAGGCACTCGCACAAGAATAGTACCAGCAAGAACAGCATAGTCAAATACCTGCTATTAATACTACAAGCATTACTGGCTGGTGTCACTTTCTTCATCTGAAGGGGCATGTGGTGGATTTTGTCCTCGAATCCTAGGATCACCAGAAAAACTCCTTCATCCCCTCCAAATGGAGGAAGAAGCAATGGGTCCGATTCTATCTTCACCGGGGCGGAAAGAGAGGGTGGGTCACACCGGTCGCCATTGCTGGATGTAGAACTGCGTACTCAGCGGGAGTAGACTGGCTACCTCCTGAGTAGCTGTGTTGTAGTTTGCATACTTTGAGCCGGGGGTCCCGTACAGAACAAGACCCCCGTCCCGCAGGTGAAACTGTGTCTCGGATATCAGCAGGTACGTTGGTACCACTGGCCCTGTAGTGGGCCTCTACAGTAGCCTCCGCTGGCAGTTGCGCAGCATTCTGCCCTGGCGCCAGCCCTACACCATCGCCACAGTTAGAACTTCCTACATCCCCTCCAGATCTCGGGAATCGCATGAAGGCCTGTTTGCTGTTTCCTCCATACTTAGCAACTCAGAAGACGTTGTCGTCTGGGAGACGCTCAAAATAGCCAGTGCCACTGGCGTTAATAACAGTTGCAGAAGGTGTTCTGCCGTAAGATTGTTCTGTTGTTCTGCCTCCACTTCTTGCTCCAGTTCCAGCTGGCTGCTCCTGGGTTAATTTTGCACCACTGGTTTTGGGTAGCTTTGCGCGATTACCACGCAGTTGTTCAGTCGGCCGTTTCTCCACCCTTGCAGCTAAATCAACCACTAATAGACCAGGGCCGACTTGCTTCATTCCCTCAGAGGTGGGCGGAAAACTCCGTTTACCCGCGAAATCGCGGAGCTCAGTTGCATACTCCCTATGCAGCTCAAGCATGGACTCATCGTGGGCCAACTCATCCATGTTGCTGCGGTTCACTTACTAAGGAAGGCTATACACGGACACTCAAAAGTGGGAAACTTTCACTTTGCAGACCAGTTACCGGAGAAACGGGTGCCAGGTCGTTCCGATCTCCAACAGCCACCGGGCGCACACTGGTGAAGCGGTGGGGGCAGGCTTCCTTCAGATGTTCCACACAATTACAGACATAACATGAACGTGGTTATTCAGCATAAGACACGAATATTCTGTAGCTGCCAATGACAGAAAAGCTAGGAACAGTCGTCTAAAGTTGCATTTAAACCGTAGATATACCGTTGAACACCGGAACACGATAATTACGCCCCCTTGTTCTTTTCGGACAACATATACAGTCCCGTAACGTTGCAGTAATTGCTTTAACACTTCGGTAGGAGGTTCTGGTGGAACGTCAAAAACACGCACAGATAGCGCATTACCGGTCTCGTGGCCTATGATCGCTTTAATTACTTCCCCATTCATGTAGGTGAAAACTCGTTTTGTCCGATAAAGTATTTATAATCTTCTCCAATAGGAGTGCTGATATAACTTTTACTTAGGCTGCTCTTTCACTGGGCATTAACTGTATAGTGTTCACTTGTTCCGCATTTAACAGTAAGGTATCGGCAATAAAGTCATGAACCTTATAAGCCGTCGGTCTCGTTGCATTCAACGCAAATTTAACTCGATTCGTATTTTTCCGGAGGTACATTTCCATGTTTTACAGAGAAAGTACTCTGTAATACACGATAATATATACAAAAGTAGTCACAAAGGGTTGTAGACTTGCTGTCACTACAACACCACTTGTAAACACTAGAGCTTCCTGGCAACGTGCGCTCGGACCAGTCACACAAACTAGACTACGTCATCAGTGAACTCTCTATGATGCCATCCAGAGTTGGGAAACTTTCACTACCCAGGTCGATTAGATTACCTGAGGAGAGGGAGATACCCGTATGCTCTTCCGATGCCAAGGAGTCACTGGGTACGCATTTTGGAAACGATGGGAGCACAATTTTGAGCTCTTGTAGACAAAACAGGAACCCTATGGTCTAGAATAGGAATCAATTACCTGCTGTATATTTGTCAATTACGAAAGCATTTTAACCGTTGATGACAGGAAGTCGATATATGACGGTCAACTTCGGATATCATACATGGTCCCGAAACGCTGCAATGCTTGTTAAAGCCTTCGTTAGGGATTTCTGGTGGAACGTCAGAAACGCATACACCTCTCAGGTGTTCACTGATCACTTTCGTTATTTCCCCATTCATATACGCGAAAGTCGTTTCTTCTCCAGTTAAACTGCTGATATGTATTATATAAATTGCCCTTTCACGTTAATTAACTGTATCGTTCAGCTTGTTTCACATTTAACCGTAAGGTATGGACCTCTTAAGCCGTTGGCCTCGTTGCACGCATGTAAATTACTCCGAATGGTGTTTTTCTTAACGTATACTTCCATTTTACTCAGGGAGTGTACTCTGTAACATGCACTATTAGGCGCAAAGGTAGTCCCAACGTTTCGTATCGTCCTTCTTGCACTCGCTCACTGTCGCTACAACATCACCTTGTTAACAAAACCGGTTCTGTTCGCACAAGCCTGGTTGTTAATTTTAGTGTTTACAATTTCTATATTGTACATATATCCTTTTTTTGTTTACCAATTCGGAGAAACCGAATGTGGAAATACTAATTATTGTGTGTGAGCCCACTTTTGCTACTTGTGTCACCGCAGGCGACATTCTGTGTGTGTATATGTCTAGGGACTTTTCGTTTTATTTTCTCTACAGGTACTATATTAAATGCATAGTCTGTAGAAAAGGTATTGCATTCCACCCAACATTTCGATGTGCAGATTTTACCGAAAATACACATTTTGGGGTCCGTTATATGAAAAAGAGCATTTTTAGAAAAAGGTACATATGTTTATGTGTGTCGTGTATCCCGTGTCTGTGAAACACGAAAACTCACAACCGAAAAGTTGGTAAAATACCAAAGTTGGTATTTAAGTATTTATGCTAAGCCCTAATAGTGATAAATGCACTGAAATAATTTAAGTTATGGAACTTACAACTCAGAATAACTACAGCATGGATATACGCAGGGATGGGCACGAAGTAGGTGAACTTTGTTAAAGTTAAAATCAGAATCCAAATCCAACACATTTACTTTGTAAAGTAAAACAATAATCAAAATTAAAAATGCACAGTATAAATTTCCCCAAGTTTAAATTCCAAACTTGAATAAGTAACGCTTGCACAGAATTTACAAAGCTGGATCTATAATGCCCTTAGCTGGTTCTGGCGATTAACGTACGCTTTTCTGGATGAAATTGAGATTGAACATTTTGTCAAGCTAAGAGCAAAATTTACAAAAAAAGATAAAATGGAATTTGAACAAGCCGAAATATGCTCGCATCAGAGCTAAGAGATACGGCTGACACCCGCTGTTATCCAAGAAGACTGGCGTGGATGCGCGCTGCCCTCCGAGCTCCTGGTTCTGTCCCCCAGGTGTGCCTGGTCATGCGGGGCTGGAAAATGACTCCAAGAATCATAATTTCTTGAAACTTGTCCATGGAGATCGCAATACAGCTGGCGCTTCGGCTGAATAATCCCGTACTGACACTAAGGTCAACTTAGAGTCATGACCCCCCCCCTCCAACAGATCCAGACGGCTGGTCAGGAGGCGTAAACAAATAACGCATCTGGAGCCAAAATGCAGGCAACAGTAGTATGGCAAGATACCTTGGCTACGGGCAAGCAAATCCAGTGGGCAACATCTGCAACATGAAATGAAACAACGAGTGGCCGCGATTATTGTGAACTAAGTGATGCAAACAATCAGATACCGGGCCCGAAATTGCCATCGAGTTTACAATGTGCTAGTCACCAATTTAGCAAAAATGGTAAATACATGTTAAATATGATCATTAAAGAAAAATTTCACTTGTGCAAGAAAAATTTAAAAGTTTCATAGTAAATTAAAGTACGAAGTCCTACAATGATATAAGAGGAATTATTTTTAACTTGCGTTTGTGAGTTTAACATATTATAAATATTTGCTCATATGGAATATAGAAAATGTAAATCAATAACATTTTAACAATAGTGTTACAATAAGTTGTAAAAGAAAACACAATTAGAAAAACAAACAATCCCAACAGAGCCCTCTTCAAGATACTAACTCCATTGTGAATAAACAATTCCCCCAATTTTTCCAGAACTCTTTAAGACCTCACCTCCCCCCCTTTCCTCCGAGATCACGGAAATACATGAGTTAGACACTTACATAAACACAAAAGAAAAGACACAACAAAATCTCCGGGAGGTAGTTAATATGCCGAGGTGGACAAGAAATAAAACAATATATATATATATATATATATATATATATATATATATATGTAAAAGTCATAAAGGGAAACAAATCTCAATTTTTTTTTTTTTTTTTGTAGGAGTTTTGAAGTCTCACTGGAAAGCATTTGCGGAGGACCATACGGAAACTTAATGGCCGTAAGGCGACACCAAAATATTGGGATTCTAAACACTCCAGGAAGGTCTTTTTAAGGGGCACATTAGTACAAGCGCATATGAGCCACACCATTCTGAATACCTTTAATGTGTCGAACTATAAATTTAAATTAACCAAGTTTTAGTGTCCACCGTGGCAATTTTCATGTTTTCCAGGCATGAGAAAGCACCCATGTAATTTCCTGGTGTTTGCAGTCAAGTAAAAAGTGCTGATGTTCCAGAAATTGCCTAAATTTTTCAACTGCTGTAAGAAGAGCTAATGCTTCTAACTCGTAAACGGATAGCTTACGTCCTGATTGAGACGACACTCGTGGAGCATAAGCAATCGGAGAGGGTCCATTCGACAATTGCTGCCAAAGGGAACTAGCATAGGCGGATTTCGAGGCATGGTTTTGTACTGTATATTGTTTAGTAAAATCAGGTATGGCTAATATGGCGAAATCATAATTGTAATTTTCAATGATTCAAAAGCACTTTGCTGTACTATTCCCAATTTAAAGGACTTATTCTTGCGTTTGAAAGCAAAAAAAGATTCTGCTATATCAGAAAAATGTGGTATAAACTTATTAAAAAAATAACCATACCCAAAAATGAGGCTAACTCTTTTTATTACCGATGTTGGAAGTTTGCAGACTGCTAATGTCTTATCTAAGATCAATAATATTTCCTTGTGGTGAAAAAATATGCCCCAGGAATAAACTCTGTCGAACTGAGAAGCTAGTTTTACGAGGAGCAGATACACCCTAGTTTACGCAACGTCTTAAAGGTTAACCGAAGGTATTTCAGATGAGATTGGCAATCAGAAGAATAGATCACCAGGACGTCCAAATAATTATATATATATATATATATATAAGCTGTAATTATATATAAGCTGATATTAGATAATGTGCCTAACACATTATTTAATATCCGTGACAATATCTGCGAGCCAGTTGAAATCCCAAAGGAAACGCAATTAAAGGTAAATAATCACCATGGTGTTACGAATGCCACCAATAGCCGCGAACCACCATCCAATGGTATTTGAAAATACCCCAGATTCAAATCTAGAGTGGTAAAAAATATTGCTTCTCGAAAATGAGCAGCACCATGTAAATCAGGAATTGGAGTAGCATCTTGTCGTATTTGCTGATTCAACTTCCTATAATCCACTACTAAATGCTGATCAGCATTCGGCTTTGGTACTAAAAAACACGAACTAGAATATGGACTATCTGATGTCTTAATAAGCGCAGCCTAAAGCATCTCACCAATCTTATTACCTAACAGTTCCATTTTAGAGCGCGTTACTTTAAATGGTACGGATCAAACTGGACAACTGAAAACTATAAACAACATTCTTTACAATTCCTAATCCTTCAGTAAATACGCCGCAAAAATTGTTTTAAAGGTTTTATAATACCTTTCGTTGCTCTAAAGCAAGATGTAAAAAGGCATCAGGTGAAAACGGCAACTAGAAAATTCAGTTAAAAATACAGCCCAAGGCAAAATGCATACAAATTTGCGGCGCATGTGCAAAATATAACGTAAAATTTGACAAATCCAGTCGTAGTCCTTTCTTTGTGACGAAATGATTTCCCAAAATCGCCATGCATGGCAAATTCGGAAGCTCTAAAAGCAAATTGAAAGCTCTATGAAAACCGGCCAAATTTGACACGCAATTTGGTTTCTCTTACCAAAGGACGACATAAGCCTGACGCTGTTACACATTGATCACATTTACTTGCTGTTTTATTTCAACACGTAATTTACTCGATAAAGAGTTTCATACTTCAAAATTGAATACATTAATTGTACAACCGGAATCTAAAGGAAAGTTCAACTTTTGCCCCGCAATATAACGCTGAACTACCGTAAATTTACAAACCCATGTTCACAAATGTTTGGTAGCGTGGCAACTAAATGCATTTGTGATCGACGTGTTAGTCATGTAGGGTTTGTATTTCCTTGCGGAGTTCTATTGTGCTGAAAGCAATCATTAACAGAATTACCTGATCATTCATAAAAGGAACATCTTCTTTATTGATTTAAGGGTGAAAGCACGGCCGACGAAATCATGTTGTTGAAGCTTAACTTGCGACTTTTCGTAGTTAAAAAAGTGCTCTGAACACTAATTACATCTCTGATCAGTGGTGGTTGTTTATAGATGCTTCAAAATTAAGTCTCAGAGCTGTATTACTGTATAATCACAATCAGCTGCCGTCAATTCCTATTGGTTACTCCATGCTTTTGAAGGAATTATATGGCAGCTTGAAACTCTTTATAACACGCATACACGGAAAATGTGGAGACTTCAGAGTAATTGCAAATTAACTGGATTCCAACAAGGCTACATTAATTGCTCCATCACATGTGAAACTAGGTCTCATAAAACAACTTTACTAAAACGTTGGACCGAAATGGACTGGCATTCAAATAACTAGTGACGTGATTTCCTAAAATTAGTGAGACAGCGTAAAGGAAGGAGAGCTTGTTGGCCCACAGTTTCGTCGTCAAATTTATTAAGATGAGATATTGGAACATATTTTAAATGATATTGGGAAAGGGGCACGAATTTCTTTCAGAGAAGTCGTAAAAAATATTTCGGCAAAACAAACTATGGAAACAATGAGGACCTTGTTACAAATTTACCACAAAATGAGATACAACACGTCCTTTAAATTTCACTTTTTACACTCGCATTGGGATTGTTTCCTGAAAGTTGTGGGGAAGTAAGCGATGAACATGGTGAGCTTTTCCACCAACAAATATTATTAATGGAAAAACGCTACTAGGGAAAGTGGAGTGCCAGAAAGCTTGCTGGCTGCTGCTTCACAGTCAACAGGGATGCTCCTCAACTCGATGCAAACAGAAAGCACAATTAGTAAAGGTAGGTAGTGATCATAACTCTGTTTTATTGCACATTTGACAGATTTTCGTTGAAAAAATTAGTATCGTATTTTGTTTTAGTATTATTCTCAAACCTGAAGGAATCTAACATTTTTATTGACATGTTCGTATTTAGCACAGTGTAAGAAAAGCGAGATTTTATTCATGTCGCACACAAAAGGTCAAAATTTGTTGTCCAGTGTAACCTTTGACATAAGGCTAAAATTACTGACTACCTTGGAATATGAAATGCCGTCCCATTTCCCAAGATTAATTAATTAGTTTCATGTAATGCCCACAAATTATCGGTAGGCGATCTATATATTTATCAATGTATATCGCTATAACTCGAACATTACCAAAAAACAAAAATAAGTACAACTACAATTTAAAAAGTGTCAAGCGCTATGTACGCATGGTTGAAAAATTAACAACGTGTCGTTGTGCATTATATTAACTTCATCTTATTTATCTACAGGAGGCTCGGATTTATAAACATAATTTTACGGCCCAATACGACTAGTTAATATATTTTGTCGTTCTTTTGCTTCGTTTTTACTGTGTTTTCTAAATATAACAATTTTCTGAATAGTATCTTCTATAGGAATTATTAAATGTCTCCAAAAGAAAAAAAAAAAAAACGCAAGGTTAAGGTGTAAATGCAACCTATATCTAAAAGAACTAAACTGCAGCACCTCCTTAGTTTTGAATTATTACTTTCTCTGCGTCGTATAGTAGGTACGGAAAGTATTGTATTCTACCAAATATTGGATGTGGAAACTTCACCTTAAATAATTATTTTGAGGTACTACAAATAAAAAAGAAACAATTCAAAATCTTCTCGGGCTTCTAGCCAGATAAAAACTTGGTTCAGGTTCACCCTGAAGACGAAGAAGATGCACTTCTTCGAAACGTTGGTGTCAAGCCAAGTTTTTACCTGGCTAGAAGCCCGAGAAGGTTTTGAATTAATACGTCGCCAGGAAAAGTTCTTATTTTAAAAAAGAAACAGTTTTAATTTCTCTACACGTACTATGTACATAATGCATGGAGAATATATTGCATTCCACCGAAAATTTGATACCCAATTTTGCCGGAAATAGTTTTAGGGTCCACTGTATTCAAAAAAAGCATTCTTATAAAAATGTCCTTGTGTGTGTCTGTGCACCCCTGTGTCTGTGAACAGGATAATTCATAAACGAAAAATCAGAAAATACCAAACTTGGTATTTGAGGTTAGAACCTTACAAGGATGCGACAGGAATATTTTGAGTAATATACCCGATACCAAAATTCCCTTTACATGAAAAAATTTCGAAAATTTCAATTTTCTCAAAATTGGTTGAAACAATTTTGATAAAACTATGGTATGTTAAGTATATTTACATCACAAATAAACTGTATATCTTGAATTTTCTGGAAATAACCTCTGAAAACGTTTGTTCTGGATTAATTCTGCACAACAGGTAACCCGTAAGATATAGACAAAAACATACTATAAAACAAATGCAAATCTCATTAAAATTCATAATTCATGTCACATACATTTTTGTCGTGAAGCTTACAATCTTTTTAGATCTTTCTTGCTATTGCTTTCAGTTTTAAAATACTTGAAATGTTCACATACGGCAATTTTTGAACTCTTAGACGGATTACTTTCACATGGCAACCAGCTTTTAAAAGTTTTGACCATCACTTTAGCCTTTTTATTCCCTTATTTACCTTTTAATTACAAGAAAAGAAGTAATACGACCATTCTGCTAATGTTATCTTGATTAGCTTGAAGTACGAGGTTTGAATGAAAAGTAATGCCTCCAACTTCGTTAATTGGGTTTGGATGGGAATATTCCAATAAATCAAACGCAGAAATATTTCTTAAGGTGCGATCTATAATTACCAATATTCACTTTTCCACATAATCACCAGCCAACTGGTTACATTTCTGCCAACAATGAACAAGTTTTCTGAAGCCGTCACGGAAGATGTCGACACAACCACAGTCTGACAGTTCTCTCAACGTCTTCATCAGAAGCACAATGATGTCCCCGTAGTTCGTATTTCATTATTGGGAACAGAGTGAAGTCAGACGGAGCTAAATCTTGACTGTATGGAGGATGCCGTACGGTAGTGAGATTCAGTCCCTGAAGTTCTGCTGTGGTGCTCCGTGAAGTGTATTGTCATGCTGCAGGAAAACATTTTACTTTTCCTTTCGCACACTTGTTAGCCGTCGTTTCAGAGTTCACAGCGTTGTGATGTAACGCTCTGAATTTATTGTTGTTCCACGATCAAGGTAATCAACATGGATAACATCATCTGCGTCCCAGAACACTGTGCCACGATTTTTCCAGTTGAGGGCTGCGTCTTGAATTTCTTTTTCTGGAGCGAGTCTTTGTGCCGATATTCCACAGACTCACGTTTCGTCTGCGGGTCGTAATGGTGTACCCAAGTTTCGTCTCCTGTCGCAATTGAATGGAGAAAGGCGCCACCTTCATTCTCGTAACGCGAGAGGAGTTCCTGGCAAATTTCGTGTCTGTGCGCTTTCATTTCAGGAGTCAGCATCCAGGGTACCATCGTGCCCAGATCTTCCGATAGCCAAGCAAAGCAATAATGTGACACACACGTTTTTTGAAATGCCGGTTGTGCATGCAATTTCTCTCTGAGTGATACGACGATCGATCTGTCAACATTTTGCTTGTGAAACTCGAAGGTTGCTGTCACAGGACGTCCAAATCTTTGTTTGTCACACAACTCAGATGTTCCCACCTCAACATCTTTAAACTTACTCGTCCAACGACGCACAGTACTCAGATCACTATAAACTGCTTTCATTCTCTGATGAATATCCTTTGTGGTGACACCTTCCGCTGTCAAGAATGCAATGACTGCACGTTACTTAAATCCCATCTGCGCAGGGTTCCATACTTAACATTGTAACAACACAACCGTTCAATGCTAAGACTTCCCTCCAACTGGAGCTGTAGAGAAGAGGCTACGGAGCAAGCCAATATCTGCCACATACTAATTCTGCCATCTGTTGAAGAGTTACGAAAGTGGAAGCATTACCACAGAGTAAGCTTTCTTAACAGGAATTACTTACTGAGATATAGAGAAAGTGATGTAAATTGAACTCATCAGATTTTTAGAAAAAAATCAGTGCCAGTGTGTATGCATCACATGGTTGAAAAATCTGATGTATTCCATTCACATGACTTTCTCTACAACAAATTATTGTTGAAAAGCTTATTCTTCTATTTACTTCATGCTAATCCAGAAAAAAATTAGCAGAAATCGTCATATTACTTGCTTCAAATAAATAAAAGGGAAATAAGCGAATACTATAGGCTAAAGTGATATTCAAAAGTTGGTTCCTTTGTGATTGAACTTCCTTTGCTTGTATGGACAGGAGTTGAGAAATTTCCGTATGAGATATGTATAAGTATTTTATAGCTGAAACTAATAACAAGTAATATCTCAAAGACGATAAATTGCACGGAAAAGTATGTAACATAAAGAGTGTGTTTTAGCGAGCTTTTGAACATAGATCCTGTGTTGTATTGAACCTTAATTATCAGAAATAGTCCTGAGGAATTTCTAAAGCCTTGTAGTACCAGTCTAGAAAGAATACATTAACAGAGTTACGGAGGATATGGTTGTGCTGTTGTAATAAATGCTCTACAGAAACACAAAGCTGTTGAGCTAATGGAACCGTCAAATCAGGAGCAACGTCAAGTGTTTCAGCTAGTTAGAGATAGTTTCGTGAATAGCCTCTGAAATCATCCTCATTCTGAATTACTTTTGCATATCTGGCAAACCAGAAGGGTTATACAAAATCTTACTACACAAAAAATGTAGATCTCGTCAAAACACACAAAATATGCCCTTTACACTTTTATTGTGGAGCTAACCGTTTCTCAGATATTTCATGCTGTTATGGCTGTTTCAGTTTTATCAAATAGGAAGTCGTATGTGTTTCATGTTTTACTTCTGGCCTTGCAAAGACTAGAATTTCATTGACATTGACATAGTAACAGCTTATCTCGTTTAACATGGAAAAATAATCTTTTGTAAGAAATTAGTTTGTAGATCAACTGGAGAAAGTCGCATGAAAAATTCTTTTTACTGCATTAACCAACAATTACTTTTATTTTTACGAAAAACAGTTTGTCGTAGTTTCGAAATGATCACCATTTTATTGCAATACACTCATCCTTTTACGACTTACTGTCGTTTTGTTCTAATTTCCAAAGGCCTCTTTCATTGACCTTTAAATTTACGACGAAAGAGGTGTTAGAGCTTTTTTTTTTTTTTTTTTTTTTTTCTCCGTATATGAACGATACCAGCATACAGGGCATACAGACTTTTCTGTTGTAGCTCAATGGTAAGGTTGTAATAGAGCATTTCCGGTTAAGCTATAGTTAGGATTTAAAATGCCGCCAATAACAGTTTCTTAAGAAACAGCAGAGGATTTCAACATATCTCTATGTTACATTTTATCGCTATTTCTTATAATTACTCACTTTATTTCTTAACAGTTAAAATGTATATCCCATACTAAATATCTCTAAATTCTTTAAATATAAACGAGATTTTCAAAAGTGGAAACATTGGAAGGCCCAAAATAACGAATTCCAATTCATGTTTCTGAAGAAGCAAAAGAAAATCCTAGCTCGGAGCCGATGTGTTCATGCAATTTATTTCATTTTACGTGTGTTTAATTCGTTATTTTATCGGAAAACACTGTTTTTATGTTCGTACATTTGAATATCAACATTTGCGGAACTATTTTTGAGATAGCTTAACACAAAAAATAAATAAGAATAAACATCTGTCAGGTTAGATTTACATGAATTTCTTTGCCCTTTCTTTAGCAAACTAATATCAAAAAGTTTATTCTTCTATCTATCTGTATCACGTTGTTTAAGATACCTATTTGTAGAATACTTTTATAGGTATCTATTACCTTAGACATACTGAGAATACACTAGGCTCAATCCATAATCAAATACTTTAAGAACTGCTCAGTTTTTGAATGTTGCAGGTTTTTCTTCCCTTTGATACGGAGACGAAACAGAAAAGAGGAACAAAAACCGAATAAGGACTTTGCATTTGAGAAAATTATAATTCTTTTAAAATTGAAATCTATACCAAGTAATATCGGGGAAATGGCTAAAAATGTTATGCTTTTTTATAAATTGTGCTTTTTAATGAGATATATAGTTGTGCTTGGTTAGGTTTTGCCTATTCATTCGGCTTAGCAGTTATGGAAAATTCGTTCGGCACGAAGAAATCCTCAAAAAATTCTATATGTAAATATTGTTAAGAAAATATCTCAAACGTATGAAATTTTAATCAAACTCGTTAGATCCAGTTTTGGGAAAAGCAAAATGTTTAAAAAACTTTGTATAAAGAGACTAGTTTGAAATGGGTTGAGCATACTGAACCTTAATATGAAGTTTAATATTTGACCGATTTTACCTTTCTGAGTTATGCTGTTCACAGCAGACAGACATACAGACAAAGAAGGAGGTTTTCTAAAAATCAATTTTTATACAACGGACTTTAAAACTTGTATTTCCAGTGAAACTTCGGTATCGATACCTTCACTACCTACTATATAAGTGACAGAGAAAATAAAACTGAACAGCGTTCAATACTGGGGAAAAAACAACATTCGAAGCTTGAACCCACTTACGTAGTGGTTGTAGGGCTCAAGCATTTCTATTCAAGAGGTGACGTGTTCTAATCTCGGTTAGGGCGAGTTACCTGAATACGGTTATTCCCAGGGGTTTTCCTCGTCCCGAAAAGGCGAATTTTTGGTCTGATTATGTTCTATCAGCCTCAATTTCATTTCTGCAGACATCTCATTCGATGTGATCTACCGGGTAAGGGAAGTTAAACCACACCCATTTATATTATACTTTATTTAAACACTTTTAGCCTTGACAAACAAAAGATCCCTACATTCCAAATTACGCTTTACAAGGAAACAATTTGTACATTTTATTTTATAAAACATGCATCTGTTTTGATAAAATAATATATGATTCAGATATTTGTGTAAAAAAATTAGGTGTATATCTCCAAATCTCTGTGAATACTCTATGAAGTCATTTTCCTTTCTTAGATTTTTTAAAATGATATACAACAGGGGATAAACAAGAATTTATAGCAGGGCATTGCGGAGATTTTTAAAATATACAAAATTCTACAATATGTAGCAATAAACACAAAACCAAATTATATAAACGAGAAAGGCGTGTGTTTGTAACGCATTAGCCATTATTATAATCCTTTTGTAATGCATGAATGAATTGAGAGATAGAGAGAAAGAGAGAGAGACATCTTAGAAAGGCTGATAGAACATAATCAGACCAAATATTCACCTTTTTCGGGATGAGGAAACCCCCTGGAAATAAACCTCATTCGGGTAACTCGCCCTAACCGAGATTAGAACACGTCACCTCTTGAACAGAAATACTTGAGTCCTACAACCACTACTAGGTGGGTTCAAGTTTCAAATGTTGTTTTTTCCCCAGTGTTAAAACGCTGTTTATTTTTATTTTGTCTGTGGGCCTGCAGATTATACTGTGAAGTACTGATTTTTCTGTTTTTTTTTTTTTTTTTTTTTTTGAGTTACATATTATGGTTTGAACTGAGAGTGAACAATTCAGTTTAATATTTGGAATACAAATGAGCAAAATCAGTAGAGTATAGATAAAATAAACCGGTTTTTATTATATTTTCAGGTGTCAGAAAGACAGAGGGATATTGCTTGAGCCACCGACTACTCACTTTCTCTGTAGCTTCTAGCGAATTTCTGAAGATGTCGCGATAGACTGAGGAGTGTACAGAGACACTATAGACAGCGGTGAGCTACAAACGTAGTTACAGGGATTGACCAGTAGATGTCACACCGTGAAAATGAAGCTCGTTCTGCTGAAGCAAGTTTCGTGTCCAGCTGCCATCTTGTGATTAGAGACAATACCATATACACCATAGGCTACGTCTGTCAAATTAATTGTTTTTTCCAAGTTTTTGAAGTAAAGAAGAAATGACAATGGAAGAGGAGAGATGTTTAGTTCAGGGAATATTTAATACAATCACAGTTTTGGCCTGTCAGAAGTTATTGTTGACAAATTGGTATTATTGCAGTAATCATCGCGGCAAGGTCATATCTTAATTTTATTTTAATTTCTTGATATAAACCTGAATATATATGATG
The DNA here is from genome assembly GCA_030762935.1 of Hymenopus coronatus. Taxonomy (NCBI): domain Eukaryota; kingdom Metazoa; phylum Arthropoda; class Insecta; order Mantodea; family Hymenopodidae; genus Hymenopus; species Hymenopus coronatus. The sequence continues at coordinate 180,749,006 of CM060892.1, read as the reverse complement.
TATGTACATAAACACACACGCACACACATGTTTGGGAAAGGCTTAAAATCAATTTTACGTGAATACTTAAAAAAAGGGGTGACAAGTATCAGAAACTTTCGCAAAGATTATAATGACTTTCACTATGGACTGCATGTATTGCATTCTGAGTCCGATAAACACGCCCCCTAATCTCACGGTTCTGTTATCATAAGCACATAATTTCATAGTAATTATTTCTCGCGATAGATGTTAAGTGGGCGAATTAGCAAAAGATTTCTTACAAGACAGAGTAGGATGGCAATTTTGCCTGCGAATTTCCGTTTCCTTGTTTTTGCTTCTGGTATTCGAGAAACTAGAACAAAACATCACACACGTATTGCCCATCATATTAATTGAAAACTTACACTCAAAATATACTGCTTAATTGAACATCTAGCACCACAAAATCATTTTAATAAATATGAATTGAAAGATTTCATCTCCTTACTTTTTCTTCTGCTATACGAGAAACCACAACCAAACACCACACACGTATTCACCATTATACTTGTTTGAAACCTACAGTCCAAATGTACTGCTTAATTGACATTTAATACCACAAACAAATTTTGGGTGCATATTTAACCTACACAAGGCTTACTCACCTCGTAGGAAATGTAGGTTCCAAAAATGGCGGCTTGATAAAAAAAGTGCTTCATCAACCACAATGCATTCGGATAGGGCATTTCCTATCTATTCTCTCTATATCTGTGGTAGCAGTAGAGCCACTGTATGTTAGCAGAATAACTCCATCCAAATCATCAAATAAGTTTTTTAATAGTGTTTAACGCCCGCTTTTACTACTTTGGCACCGCAGGCGATGACACTGATGATAGAGAGAATGAAGATAGAACACCGGTGGAATGTGATGAAGCGGGAAACCGGAGATAAACACCCCTGCGGCGCTTTGTCTACCAAAAATCTCAAATGCGGTCGCTTGGGATCGAACCCGGGCCGTCTAAGTGAGAGGCGAGCGGTCTAATCACTCAGTCACGGCGCGGCCAATTTAATACGTATAACTCAAGATGCTGCACATAATTTAATTGCTCTACTTCCTCTTTTTCTTTTTTTTTTTTTTTTTTTTCAGCGTTTACTTAGCAAAGTAGGGGATACGTCGTATTTCGATATGATTTTTCACTAGATGTGAATTTCTGGGACAGCCTGAAGCCCATCCCCAAGAAAAATCTTGTACTATCTTTCACGTAAGTAAATGGGTCACCTAACTCTCAGGCGTTGTCCAAAAGAGACGTAAGAGAATAAAATTTGCCATATGCTTTCCTTCCCTTGGTGCTCAAATGCACATGGCTGCCATTCACTCACCTCGCCGTTTTGGAAACCTATATTTCAATAACCATTGTAGTCTAACGATAAGTTATTGCAAATTCAATGTTAATACAGTTGCAGAAAATGCGCTGTTATTGTGTTTCGATTAGATAAAACACCTGAAGTAAACGCTATTAGCGTTAAGTGCTTTGCTTACAAAGACACGTTTAATCAGCAGCAACTCCGCCTGAGATCAGAACAGTGGCGGCCGGCCTTTAGGGGAACAGGGGCACGTGCCCTCCCTACAAAAATTTCATACAGTAATTTCTGTATTATATTATTGGGTAAAATGCCATAATCTATAACGCATTTTGTATAAATGTAAACCTACTATGCACACTGGACAGTTGTAGTGAAGATGACTGTCGGAAATAGTAACCGACCGCGTTTTTCGGACACAAGCGCTTTTGTGGTCATCCTATGCGCACGCGCAGAAGAATCCAATGCTTTCAGATGCAGTTAATTTGTGGGTGCGGGTTTCAAGGGACCGAGAGGAGAAGTATCTCTCAGGACACGGAAGCCTCTGTGGCTATTTGCTGAGCATGCGCAAAGAGAAAATAAGAACCGACAATAAGCAAAAGTTAAAGTTATAGTCAAAGCCCTGACACAATGATTTAACCAAAGATATTTCCACGTGAAAGAGTGTATAATAAAAACATTTCTTAAGTTTGAATGTCTTTTTATTTGAAAACAAAATTGACCTACAAACCTCCCGAACGAAACATACAAAAAGAAGCTTATGTGGTAAAAATGTACAATGTTGGTACTTGGTATTCTCTCCTCCCTGCCAAGCAGACGACAAGGTACGCTGGCGCGCTAACCCTCAAGGCGTACAAGCAGTGTGTTGTGTAATTACCCTAAGTTTACTAGGAAATAGATTCGCGGTACATTTGAAGCTTCACTTGAAAACAGAAAAGGTCAAATAACCAATAGTTATTGAAAAAATGGACCTTACTTGCGAGAGGTGATCAGTGGCTGGTGTTTTGAGAATGAGTACTGAGTAAGAGTAAACTGATAAGTGTGAAACAGTGCCTTGAATGTATTTCACGTGTTATGAAACGTAATCTGAATGCGCTGGAGAATAATTTGGTGAAATTAGCTGCAGAATAATATGCCGATTTTTCAGTTGCTAGCGTTCAAAGAAACCGCACTGTTAAAACTCCCTTAAGAGGGAAAATCCTAAACATTGCTAGGCGATGGTTAGTAAAGTTTACAATCGGTTATAAAGAAAGTGCTTAAGATATTAATATCACGATTGCGATCTACTTTACTTTAAGGGTAGTTTTTATAATTTTCTGAGAGAAAAGCGAGCTTCATTGGTGAAAAGAAACATCGTGAGCAGCAATTGACATACATAAGCTATTAAAGTGTAAGCTAGTATCGAAGACTGGAATCTTAAACTCAAGTGCATCAGCCATTAAGACGAGCTATGCATCAATTTACAGCAGGATCACCTCTCTGATAATGTTGTTGACATATGATAAACAGTGAAGGTGACGGTTCGTGTTCAGTTATAGAAGTATTTTTTCAAACAAAGGATCGAAGAATGGGCTTCATCTACAAACAGAAAGATTAATGCTAATACACAAATTAGCATTTCATTTCTACCGATATGTTTTAGTATCCACTAATTTTAGTCTGTCGTCATCCGTGATCTAACATGTTAGCCTCTGGTTCTCAAGGTCGCGGGTTCAAACCCGGCTGATTTTTTTTTCCATACTAAAAATCCCTTCCTTCGTAAGGGAAGTAAAGTCGTTGATACCGTGTCGTAGATTTACGGCACGTAAAATATAAACTCAAGCCTGATTAAGAGGCCTCTGAGCATTATTAAGCGGTGTTTCGCGCCCAAAATAGAATGAGACCTCAGAACCGTAGCAGTTAAAGAGCGTCCATAAAAACATTCAATTTAGTTTAATCTTAGTCAATCTTAAAATTGTGCCCGACAAGATAATTTGGCTACGAGCCGCCACTGGACTAGAATAGCGGGAGTGGTAAATGCGAGTTTCTGCTGAATAAGAGGAAGTTCGGAAACTGGATCCAAAACTTTATAACGCGCATTATTATTATTTTTTTTTTTTAGTTTAACGTCCTTTAACCTGGTTTGGTCTTATCGGACGATGAATACAATTCATGATATGATGCTCAAATGATCTCGGGATCCATGGAGCTTAAAGTTACTCGACATTCGTCTTCTTAGGATAAGGGAAAACCCCGAAAAAAACCTTACCCGGGTAACTCACCCTAAGTGAGATTCGAACTCACGACCTTTTGAACGTGAGGCAGACATGCTACCACCACACTACCCAGGCGGGCTTATTATTATTTTAAATATTTCTTTTCGTGAGATGTGCTAAATACAAATTTGACAAAATAATGAAGCTTCTTTCTGATAAAACACCTTCCATAAAGCAGCAGGTTACATAGTTCTATTTCGCATGTTGTTGTGGTATTTGCCGCCGTGTTACGAACGTTGCAATGCGATTGAAATGTTACAACCAAATGCTTTATAAAACAAAATAAATATTTTCTTTTAAATACCCACATCCAACGGCATCTGTCTGTAATTTTCGATTACTGTTAACAAAATAAAAGATTTATTTCGACCACTCATTGCTGATGTTTATATAGCTTACAATGGATATAAGGAAATATTTATATTTCCTCCATGTTAGAAGGCTCGCTAGATAGGAAAGAAATTAAAGTGTTACATCCACAAAAAGGAAAATAATTTGTTTAGAATATTAATTGAGCTCAGCATAATTACATTCCTTTAAGGTAAATTATGCAGTATTGCGACACAAACACATGCTCTGTGAGAATAGGGCTCAAAAATATCAGAAGAAAATGTATACACTATAGGGGAGCATTTAATAGAAAAAAGTTGTTTGAATGATCACAAAATGCTTTCTAAAAAGTAGCAAATGCCAGTGAATAAAGTAATTAATGATAGATGTATTAAACAACGGTGCTTGAACGGGAAGCAAATTTTACATTAGCAGTGTTGCCATCTTGTTTATTTCCAGCACCATACAATATTGCCATGTCCCCATTAACTGACTGTCTAGAGCTCTGCCTTTGTCCTGATTCTCCATTCCGCTTCAGAAAATTAGTACAGTGAATGATCCGTGAAATCCTCATCATTCTTATTGACTTTATAAATGAGTCAAAATATAAACATAAAAGACTTACCTCAGAAAAGAAATATGTGCTACACATGGCTTTCTGTATCTGCTTTGCAAAGAAACTGTACTTGCAACAGATTATTCTTTTATTTACATCATACTAATCGAAATAAACATTAGCAGAAATGTTATTTTATTTGTTTCCTTGTAAGCAGAAGGGAAATAGGGAAATACATAGGTTAAAGCAATACTTAGAGGTTTTAAAAACTATCGTAATGCGATTGACATTGAGAATCGGTTCTCTTTCTAAGGCCAGGAGATATATGAAACTAGTGTGGACTTCTTGTATGAGAAAAGTATTTCAAAACTGAAACTAATAACAGGAAGTTGTTAATTCCAGAAACAAATATATATAACATAGGTGGTGTGTTGTAACGATATCTACATTTTTCGCGTTGTAACTTTTTGTCTGCTTGGTTAAATCTAGGATTTTTAGCTCTTGTTTGTTTGTTTGATTACTTTCACTCTAATCCCTTACAGTTTTTTACCAATTGCGCAAAATTCATTCAGAATGAAGATGAATTCAGAGGCTTGTCCCGGACAAATCAAGATATACATTTTAATTGTGATGTAATGATTTGAGAAAGTATTTTGTTAGAGAGGAGGCCATGACATCCTGATCTTGTCTACGAGTTCTCTCTCTCTGGTATCATAAATTAAGATACAGCGAACGGCTGTTATAAAAGTAAGTACGAACACTAATTGTTTTATTTGTCTATATAAAAACGACGACTGTAATCCGCAGTAGCTACGGCTAAAATGTAAATGGAGTTTTATTTATGGGCGCTCTTTAACTGCTATGGTTCTCAACGTCCCATTATACACTGGGAGTGAAATACCGCTTAATTTTGCTCAGAGGTCTCTCTACCAGGCTTGAGGTTCTTTTACGTGCCGGGACCCACGGGACCCACGGTTTAACTTCCCTTCCGAAGGAAGCCATGCTAAGGATTTTTACGCCCGAAAAAATCCATCGTCCTCCGCCGGGTTTGAAGTATATACCTTGGGTATATACCTTGGGTATATGAAGTTAGAATGGTAACCCCTACACCACGGAGGGTGATATTCACAGGGTCAACTTGATCATCCAGGGCAAACAGGAGCATCAATGCCTCAGCCTGGAGAGCCACATCTAGTAATCCCTAGACGCCTTAGCCCTTAGAGAGACGCAGTTGGGTATGCACTATGTGAATAGAGCTTTCCGATCCAAATAAAATAACCCATATGTTCAATTATTTGGCAATAGCGTTTCGTCGGTGGGAAAACATGAACAAGGAACCAAATTCTGCTCAACGCAAAACAGTTACGGTACCATATACGCTGTATATAATTCAATATCCCTGGTTTCTAATTATACATGACACCACGTAATGCGAGATGTCCAGCTGTATTTCCTCATGTCCGCTCATTGTCACTGAACTAGATTCTCAAAATATTCGTTCACTTTACAACAGGAATGCCTGCCTAAACATGAGGCAGATGGAGGCTGTAACAAAATTAGTACACCCCAGACTTCCACAAATTAAATATCATTCCAGTACTATCCTCATATTACTGAAAACAGTCCGTCAAGCGAAAAATATCGCAATATGTGGTAACCATCACAATAATATCATCTGCATAGGTTCGTACCGCAAGTGGCTGCCCATGCACATCGACTCCAGTAAGAGTAGACTGCAGCTTCGAGGTAATGGATCAACACACAAGTCGGACAATATTATCAACATGGAAAAACCTTGGCGAACGGAGCAATTAGCTAGTATAACTGCCGTTAAAACCCCATTGCTTACTACTTTGGATGACGCAATATCATATAGGTTTCGGATAAATTTCGAAAGCTTTTCAGGCACTTTCAAATCCGCCAAAAGTTTCGTAGCCCCTCTGAACGAACTGTCGAAGGGTTTTTCAAGTTATAAGTTTATTATAGCAGCATACTTCTGTCCCTGTGTACGATACAATATGCAGTCTCTCAGCAGCCAATGTATGGTGAATGGTCGCTCCTTTATGTACCGCAACCTGAAACTCACCAATAATGTGTGTCAGTATTGTCTGCAAACGAGTACAACAATTTCTAATCAAGTTCAATACTGTGATCGGCCTAAAACCCTGTGGAGTCTTCGGCTGAGCACTCTTCAGAATCTGAAGGATTATCCATCCACAAAAGTGAGCGGTGCTCTCTCTGCGTTCCACATTTCCCTGAAACCTTGAAGAACTTCCTTCCAAATATAATGCCAACAGTTCTTGTAAAATTCATATTGCAGGCCATCAGGTGCTGGGGATTGCATTTTGGACGCCTGAATCACTTCCAATAACTCGATGCCGTAATTGGTAACTAATTCTGCGGGAAAACGGAAACAAATTCTACATATACCTCTCTGCGGTGTGGGAGAAATCGTGGGTACGGACAATCGTTGTCAATAAAAGGTTGGCACATCATTAAGAATTCCTGCCGAGGTGGAAATTTTTGTCCCTCCCACATGTAGTTGAGTAATAAGCTACCCTCGACCACGTTACGTTCCTTTGCCAGTTTCAATCTGACCTTTGCACTACCTCCACCGAATTCACTCTAGCCAGTCTCCTGTAGCTTGGGTGTTTTTCGAGCCGTTATATGTTCTTGGATGCCTTTCACCTTGCTGCTGGCATAGGTGAAGCTCATGAAGGATAATATTCCATTTTATTCCTCCTAGCCAGAGTTCGTCGGCAAGCTGCAGCTCGAAAGAAGTGATTTAGCTCAGCTTTGGCTTTACACATCCACCAAGAGGCTTTATTCGGTGCTAGCAGAAAGGATTCCCGCAAACGTGACCAACATACCTGGAAATCGGACAAAACTTCCTTATCCGTCAGCAAGGAGAACTTAAGCTTCCAGAAGCCAGTGCCTCTACTGTAGCTCGTAGCCCTATCTTCAATAGCATGAACGAGTGCGTTATGATCTATAAAAGATACAGGTACAAATTCTGTGCGCTGATTGCGTAGTAGCAGCTCAGACGGAGCATACATACGGTCCAGCCGCGAAGCTGATTGCATTCTCACGACGGTAAACTGGACTGCGGAGCCATGTGTATGCTTCCTTCAGGCTTATTTGACACACCAATTTTATTGCTGCAATGTGGTACACCCTTGAACTTTGGCCGTCAGCCAAAATCACCCAAGGTGCAAAGTTGCACCGAATGTGATATATCAGAAGGTCTTTTCGAAAAAAAAACTTGTTTTCGTTTATAATACCAGCAGGAGCATAGATATTCACGAAGGTAACGTTATCAAGTTTTGCCGAAATAGTCCTACCGGAATGATGGTACTCAAAGTATGTAATTATAGTCCTTGTGGGTAAACAATCGCCGTCCCAGTACTACCAAGTTAAAAATTGTTCTCGTAATCGAAGCCATACAAGAAGTCCAGATTACAAATATTCACCTCCTGTAAAAGTGCATATCTATGTCATTATTTAACAAGAAGTCACTTAAATTGTTTTAACCACCTGTCGCTGGCCGTTAACGTTAAACGAATACCATATTTGAAGACCTGGGGGGAGCAAAAGGAAAGAAGTTGTATCCGAGATGGTGCCAGATGAGAAGTATCAGTATCAGTAAGCACTACAGTCAGTTTCCAGGTACGAGTCATTCTTAGTAGGTTTAGATGAGTGTTATAGACCCGCAAAACCATATTATCAGAGGCTGTTTCTTTCACTTTGCTATGAGCCGGAGTGTTCCTAACAGTTGTGGTACGTCGTGCCGAGATACATTATCCCTCCAGTCACCTGTGCTAACCTCGCAACGGAGGGTCTCTGCTAGCCAGGGAAGAACAAACCTTTTGCCTCAATTGCGGTATCTCACTCGCCAAAATCCCGACGTCCTTATTACTTAAAACCTCCATGGCTGTGTCCTGAGAAATGTCCTATGGAGCGGTTACGGAAGGCATTTCCAACACATCCCATGGCTCAACAGTAAGTGTAGAGTGTCTATTCACATGTGCATGTTCGGACTTCTCATCAACGGTCGGTGTCTTCTCCACTGCAAAAATGGTACATTCGACAACTGAAGGTTGCTTAAGGCATTCACGTCGCTGGTTCTACGGCGGAGGATACCGTCGTAATGGACGATAGTTCCTGGCATCCAGCATGAGAAGATGTGATAGCACCCACCGCCTCATTGAAAGTTCTAAGGAAGTTTCGTTGCACGAAGCGGACAAATTGCTTTCAAATGTGTAGTGTCATAACACAAATGACAAGCTTGTGGTTGGCCGATATAAATGATGGCCACCAAATACGTATCTATGATCAAACAAGCCGGTATATTACGTTTCAACCGCATCTTGAATGCATAGCACGCCTTTGTTAGACGGGAGAGGATTCTGGGAATTTCATTTTTCGCGGCATATGTTATACACTGTACCGAATTTACCCAATTCCTGTGGTAACACTGTGAGCGGTTCCTCGGACGGCAAGTGAAACATTCAAATATTAACTGTTTGCTGGTCACTTAGCGTAATTTTTAAGTTCGTGATTTCGCCGGAGGCGAATGTAAAATGGTGTTCATCTTTATAACGAGCCATAAGAGTATAACACAATTCCGCTGATATCAGTTTCACATACATCGCTCTTTCTCTGGTATGAAGCTGGAGACTGTCCACTTGATCTGCTTGCAGTCCTAGGAAGTTTACTAGCCACTGGTGGATTTCTAATACAGTTGGTTTAATCGCCGTTGTATCAAACAGAATTTTGATAGTATTCACTCGTTTGTAAACTGTCAGAATTATCATTTAAGATCCAGGAAACCGGTATAAAAGTATGCCCAATTTAACAGGCGTGTACACGATACATTGGCACTGAGAATGTATGCAGCAGCACACAGAAAAGAACGACAACTCGCAGTTCCACACAGAGGGTAGCAACCTCACGGTACATCAGACGCTGCCAGACTGGCCATTTCGGAGGAAGTCACTTCTACTGGACGTCCAGAACGATATTCATCATTTGTAGATATACAGCCACGTTTAAATTTATTTATCCAGCTGTAAATTGTTGCACACCCAAGAACAGATGTGCCATGATCGTTATCCAACTCGGCTGTTATCTCTTTCGATGTTAAGCCTTTTGAACAGAAGTGTTTAATCACGTACGAAACTCTTTTATATATATTTCTAAATAAGCACGAGATTGTTGATTAAATTTCTTATAGCAATGAAACCCCGTGATGGACATAGCTAAAACCTTAGCTGCCATCTAGTAGGAGAAGACGAGTGCTAAATACAAACTTTTTTCGATGCTACGAGTGTTATTTTTTGGATTTTCTAAGGACTTATTGAACGCATGAAAATGCAATTAGTTTATGAAACATTTAATGCGCTTTTCAGATGCTACGTCGTAATATTTAATGAAGTTTAGTTTCATTACAAGAGTCGGTATAAAGTTAGTGAACGAAAAATGTAATGTAAGGTCTATGTGAGTAAATGTTTCGTTAAAAAGAATTGTCTACAACGTTAGAAAAAGTAAATCAGTGCGTTAAAACTATGTGAGTGTTTCGTTAGAAGAAGTAATTTCAACGAAAGAAAACGAAAGTGGTACATGTGAATGTTTCGTTAGACAAATTTGTATCCAAATCGATGAACGAAAAAAGCGAAACGAATGCCTCCGAGGTCGAGTGGTCAGCGAGCTGACTTCTCACCCGGAGGTCTCAGGTTTGATTCCCAGCTGTGGCGGGGAATTTTTCTTTAGCCGCAATTAATCCCTATTCCCCACAGAATCTGGAAGTATGTATTTGAGAGTGAGTGAGTTTGAGAAAAATAAAATTATTTAAACCAAATGTAAAAGAACCTACAGACAACGAATTGTTTCAAGTGCAAAGACCCCGATATGACCTTAGATGTTAAAGGGGGCTATATAAATGAAACAATAAAAAAATGTAGAATCTAAAGAGTTCGTGAGTGTTTCGTTAGAAGAATTTGTATAAAAATTAGTACACGAAAAGCGGAATGGCAGTAACATGCAAATGTTTCGAGACGAATTTGAATCAAAGTAAAGAAACAAAAGCGCGGGATAGTATAATGTGAGTGTTTCGTTAGAAGAATTTGTATGAATGTTAAAGAACAAAAATGCGTGGTTGGATGCTTATAAGAGTTTCGTTGGAAGAATTTGTATACCATTTAAGGAAACGAAAAATGGAGCGGGAACAGCAGTGAAAGTTTCCTTAGAATACCTTGAAGTTAGGCAAAAAGCGGGGTAGGAATACTGTGTGAGTAAATCGTTAGATGGATTTGCATGCAAGATAAAGTCTTTAGAGTCTATCCCCAGAAAATGCAATCCATACATTTCATTTGCTATATAAATATCTTTAATATACGGTACTTATTCAAAATCGTTACAGCTATTTTTGAGAAAATAAATATTTTTGCATTTTTTTTCCATATAAAGGATAGCTTCGGGTTTGGGGAATTTTCTCAAAACCTTCGTGTCACATTCCTGGAAGATACTAAATTTAAATACCAAATTCTTTATTTTACACTCTTTTCGTTTTTGAGTTATCATGGTCATAGACACACGGAAAAATGAACACACACACACTCACACACACCATCACACACACACACGTATACCCTCGGATCTTCTTATGAAAATACTCTTATTGTATACAGGGAACTGCAAAACGTCTACTTCCGTTGAAATCTCGGTATCGAAGTTTTGGTTGGAATGTAATACCTTCTCTAGACAGTATGTACATAGTACGTGCAGAGAAAGTAAAAATTACTATGGTGTTTCGTCATCTTGTTGAACAAAGACAGAAAGATGGTTCCATATTTATTTACCGAATTTCATTTTGCATAAAAAAAATGTCGTATCACGCAAGGTCCAGGGTTCAAACCTCGGTAAGTGACAATGTTTTTATACTTGTTTATAGTATTTATAAAGTGCTAATACCTGTGAAGAGTTGATTTTTAAGCCTAGCGGCGGGCGAGCGCGTGCAGTTAATTGTTTGCAGCAGTGAATTAAATACTTTATTTGTAACAAATTGTTGGTTTAATAAACGCATTGGTCATAATTATATTGGTAATGCTCCTTATACTGTGTAATGTTTTTTATTATTTTAACCAGCTGAAAAATGCAATGCCTCTGCCGTATTTGAACATGGTTCTCCCGCTCTCCGTGCGGTTGCGCTAACCATTGAGCTATTGTGACAGCATGATGGTATGACAGTCAATCCTCCAGCAGAGTCATGTATTTTTACCCGGACATGTCTCTTCTTTTAGAGAGCACCTTGATGGTGAATTAGATTCGAAAGTACTTAGTATCCCTATTGCCAACTATCAAGCTATTCGTAATGCTTTTACTTTCTCTAGCCCGCATGTACATTCATAGTGGACAGAGGATCCGCCCAAAAGTGCGATGTCGGCATTTCATCGGACCTGAAAAAAATAATTTTTAGGAAAAGGTCCGCGCGCGCGTGTGTGTAGATCAAAATCGAAAAGATCGTTAAATATGAGACTTGGTATTTAGATTTAGTATATTTTAAGGATGTGACAAAGATTTTTAAGAAATCCCTCCACTACCACAGATTACTCTTCAGATGGTGAAAATCTTGAAAATTTTGATTTTATTAAAAATGGCTTTAACGATATTGATTAAAATCCCGTATGTTAAACATATTTACATTCCAAATAAAATGTATATCTTGAACTTTTCGGATCTAGCCTCTGGAGATCTGTTTACGCTTTTGCCGAATTTTGCTTAACAGAGATAGGTAATATGGTAGTGCTCGGTAAAATGACTAACAGTTGGAGTACTGAGTGTCATACCGCCATGTTATCACAATAGCTCGTTAAACTCACAAAGCAGTTAGGTATATTGCATGTTATACCGCTATGTTATCAGAGTAGCTCGTTAAACTCACAAATCAGTTAGGTATATTGCATGTTATACCGCCATGTTATCACAATAGCTCGTTAAACTCACAAATCAGTTAGGTATATTGCATGTTATACCGCCATGTTATCACAATAGCTCGTTAAACTCACAAAGCAGTTAGGTATATTGCATGTTATACCGCCATGTTATCACAATAGCTCGTTAAACTCACAAAGCAGTTAGGTATATTGCATGTCATACCGCCATGTTATCACAATAGCTCGTTAAACTCACAAAGCAGTTAGGTATATTGCATGTTATACCGCCATGTTATCAGAGTAGCTCGTTAAACTCACAAAGCAGTTAGGTATATTGCATGTCATACCGCCATGTTATCACAATAGCTCGTTAAACTCACAAAGCAGTTAGGTATATTGCATGTCATACCGCCATGTTATCACAATAGCTCGTTAAACTCACAAAGCAGTTAGGTATATTGCATGTTATACCGCCATGTTATCACAATAGCTCGTTAAACTCACAAAGCAGTTAGGTATATTGCATGTTATACCGCCATGTTATCAGAGTAGCTCGTTAAACTCACAAATCAGTTAGGTATATTGCATGTTATACCGCCATGTTATCAGAGTAGCTCGTTAAACTCACAAATCAGTTAGGTATATTGCATGTTATACCGCCATGTTATCACAATAGCTCGTTAAACACACAAATCAGTTAGGTATATTGCATGTTATACCGCCATGTTATCACAATAGCTCGTTAAACTCACAAATCAGTTAGGTATATTGCATGTTATACCGCCATGTTATCACAATAGCTCGTTAAACTCACAAATCAGTTAGGTATATTGCATTTTATACCGCCATGTTATCAGAGTAGCTCGTTAAACTCACAAATCAGTTAGGTATATTGCATGTTATACCGCCATGTTATCACAATAGCTCGTTAAACTCACAAAGCAGTTAGGTATATTGCATTTTATACCGCCATGTTATCAGAGTAGCTCGTTAAACTCACAAATCAGTTAGGTATATTGCATGTTATACCGCCATGTTATCAGAGTAGCTCGTTAAACTCACAAATCAGTTAGGTATATTGCATGTTATACCGCCATGTTATCACAATAGCTCGTTAAACTCACAAATCAGTTAGGTATATTGCATGTTATACCGCCATGTTATCACAATAGCTCGTTAAACTCACAAATCAGTTAGGTATATTGCATGTTATACCGCCATGTTATCACAATAGCTCGTTAAACTCACAAATCAGTTAGGTATATTGCATGTTATACCGCCATGTTATCACAATAGCTCGTTAAACTCACAAATCAGTTAGGTATATTGCATGTTATACCGCCATGTTATCACAATAGCTCGTTAAACTCACAAAGCAGTTAGGTATATTGCATGTTATACCGCCATGTTATCACAATAGCTCGTTAAACTCACAAAGCAGTTAGGTATATTGCATGTCATACCGCCATGTTATCACAATAGCTCGTTAAACTCACAAAGCAGTTAGGTATATTGCATGTCATACCGCCATGTTATCACAATAGCTCGTTAAACTCACAAAGCAGTTAGGTATATTGCATGTTATACCGCCATGTTATCACAATAGCTCGTTAAACTCACAAAGCAGTTAGGTATATTGCATGTTATACCGCCATGTTATCAGAGTAGCTCGTTAAACTCACAAATCAGTTAGGTATATTGCATGTTATACCGCCATGTTATCAGAGTAGCTCGTTAAACTCACAAATCAGTTAGGTATATTGCATGTTATACCGCCATGTTATCACAATAGCTCGTTAAACACACAAATCAGTTAGGTATATTGCATGTTATACCGCCATGTTATCACAATAGCTCGTTAAACTCACAAATCAGTTAGGTATATTGCATGTTATACCGCCATGTTATCACAATAGCTCGTTAAACTCACAAATCAGTTAGGTATATTGCATTTTATACCGCCATGTTATCAGAGTAGCTCGTTAAACTCACAAATCAGTTAGGTATATTGCATGTTATACCGCCATGTTATCACAATAGCTCGTTAAACTCACAAAGCAGTTAGGTATATTGCATTTTATACCGCCATGTTATCAGAGTAGCTCGTTAAACTCACAAATCAGTTAGGTATATTGCATGTTATACCGCCATGTTATCAGAGTAGCTCGTTAAACTCACAAATCAGTTAGGTATATTGCATGTTATACCGCCATGTTATCACAATAGCTCGTTAAACTCACAAATCAGTTAGGTATATTGCATGTTATACCGCCATGTTATCACAATAGCTCGTTAAACTCACAAATCAGTTAGGTATATTGCATGTTATACCGCCATGTTATCACAATAGCTCGTTAAACTCACAAATCAGTTAGGTATATTGCATGTTATACCGCCATGTTATCACAATAGCTCGTTAAACTCACAAATCAGTTAGGTATATTGCATGTTATACCGCCATGTTATCACAATAGCTCGTTAAACTCACAAATCAGTTAGGTATATTGCATGTTATACCGCCATGTTATCACAATAGCTCGTTAAACTCACAAATCAGTTAGGTATATTGCATGTTATACCGCCATGTTATCAGAGTAGCTCGTTAAACTCACAAATCAGTTAGGTATATTGCATGTTATACCGCCATGTTATCAGAGTAGCTCGTTAAACTCACAAACCAGTTAGGTATATTGCATGTTATACCGCCATGTTATCACAATAGCTCGTTAAACTCACAAATCAGTTAGGTATATTGCATGTTATACCGCCATGTTATCACAATAGCTCGTTAAACTCACAAATCAGTTAGGTATATTGCATGTTATACCGCCATGTTCTCATAGTTGTAGCAATCGCACGGAGAGCGAGAGTACCGTGTTTAAATCCCGGCTTTAGCATTGGATATTTCAGCTGGTTCTAGCAGTAAAATCATTTGTGGGGTATTATTGCAATAAAATGATAAATAGAATGACATCAGGTCACGACCTTTTTGCTCAGCCCCAGAACAGAACAGGGATTCTCCCAACAAGTCAATATCACTTTGCAGACCTGAGACCATGAGTTGAGCCCATTTTAATGTATGCCCAAGAACATTCAAAAAACAAGGAGTATCTGTAAATGGTACTGGGACGTCAGGAAAGTTTTGAGTTCACTCTATAATATTTAATGAGTAACTGTTTTTTTCTATGGTTTCCTTCTGATGTGTTATGAAATGCTATTTTTTATTGAGTTCATAATAGAGCCATATGTTACAACAACATTACAAATATAACAGCTTTTTCTTCAGAGTTTGGTCATCGGCGCCTGAACGCATCACTCAGCATAACGTGGAAGATGTATCTCGTCTTTTCAATATTTGCTAAAGAATATGGTTAATAATTTCACTATTATGCGGTTTTATTCTGTGTTTGCAATGCTGTTTAAAAACAAAAACTCATGAGTTTAGTGAAACTGAGGGGCTATCTGGTGCTGAACGGAGTAATTCAAAAGTGTGTTTCTTATAACGGGTCTAGTTTGGTAGGTCTTCGGCTTATGTCAAATAAAGGTCTTGAGGGCAAGCGCTAAGCCAATTAATAATCACTCTCACATCACAAAGGAATGCACATGATTATGATGTGCTATAGCCCGACATATTAGCTATGAAATATTACATTGTTTGTTGACTGTAATCTATGATTTCGACAATTGTATGCACACGAACATATTTGAAAGTGCTTAAAGTTCCTCAAAGATGGCTATATGTATATTGGCTGGTATCATCAAAGCCTTCTTAAAATATTCCACCATGATGTGTTTCGTTTGACTTACTTGATTTCGTGAACAAATTCTATTTACATTTGTTATTTAATTATTTTGTGACTTATTGTTTAATTTTTTACATAGTATGCTTCACTTTAGCCTATTTTTTATATTTTTACGTTACACAATTCGCACATAGATATTTATATTTTAAAAACTTCTGAAGTCACCGATTATCAATCGACTGGTGTTTTTAACGATTAAAAAAAAAAGGCAAAACTAAAGAATATCACTTATTTAACAACATATTCAGTAACATATATAACATATTCAGTGAAGAAAAAAGAATAATTAAAATAATAGAACTCTTTTGCTACCTGGTTTCTAAACGGAATTGAAGCTTTATTCTTACGATCGGAGAGGTAAGAAGAGTGCAAACAACGGAACTGTGTTTGTGAAGAAATATAGGAGTACAGAGAACAGGACCAATTAAAAGGTATAAGAATAGTCATAAAAGGAAATTTAAGGGGACCCACAAATGCTTTTTAGCCATTTTTGTAACTAATGTATATTTTTTAATTTCTGATGAAGAAAATGCACCCTACTTTAAAGTGAATATTTGCAATGTCTGATTTTCTTAGGACAGATGTAACATGCTTTAGACGCTATATTAAGGTGCTGAGCTCGTTAAATGATAATGTCAAACTTTAATGCTAGTTTTCTCAAGTTCAGTTTTACTTTTCTTTTTGTTTTCCATATTCAAAACCTAGCTTCTCACAAAAATATGTTAACCTAGATTCTGAAAAGTTTCCACTACGTACTTAAAAATACGTGCAAAAATTATGTAAGTATTGGAAATGTTATATTAGTCACCGTTTAATTCTAAAAGAATATTTAACATACCTAATTATAATCTGGTTTTGATCAGTTTTTTCAGTTTGTGGTATACAGTATATTTTTTAAAACCTATCAAATATGGGAAAATTTCGGTCTAACGTTTCGTTGCAAAGATGTAAAGGAAAGTAGTTTTCAAGATTCACGCTTTGGGTATATCTATTTAAGGAGATAGATTTTGAATGTTGCTTATAAAATGGATATAAATTAATTAGTAGATCCAGAATGAGGTTACATAGTGTACTGAAACGTGGTATAGATACTTCTTTTATTGCCAGTAATGCCTGTGCAAAAATCAAAGCTCTGCCTCTAGTAAATCAGAAAATTACTTTTACTGCTTCATGTGCCCATAGAAGGTGAAAATATAAATTATTACTTCTTCTAAAGGAGGAAATAATATAATACATAAACAAGTATGAAAATACGATATTGACACTGGCATAATCTAGTGGAGGTAGCAACTGGGAGCACCCAAGAAAGAAATGGTCGGACCAGTCTTTGTTGAAAACATAATGTTGAAATTACGAAAACATAATGATACGTAATGTTGAAAATATAAGCTCATGAATAATGATTATTATTATTACTAACATCAACATTATTTCTATTGTTATTGTTTTAACCGATGATAGTTGAATTAAAATATTAACATTTTTAAGTATTAGTTTTGCTTTTTTGTAATTCAATTGTCTATAACCAAATAGACAATATAGAAGGAATATTAAGTTTATTTATGAGCGATAATAATTGTTCTTTCACGTTGAAAATCAGTGTAATCTAATAGTGTAGGTGACAAGAGACCCGAAACATTGTATTACTTCCAGCGTTGCAGGTTATTACATTTAAGATCTGAAGGTTACCTTTGAATCTTATCGAATTTATGTAGTTGTCGACACGTTTTTACAATGTATGACTAGTTAAAGCACTTCAGGACAACTCACTCATTTCATTCCTTAAAATTATTTGTATATATATTACAGACATCGGATGAGAGCGTTTAATATGCTCTCAGGTTGGCATCATGACAGCTCAGAAATGAATATCGACATAAAAAGCGGAAGATTCGTGTTTTGAGTAATAACCCTGATATTGAATATTTATTTTCTCTACTTCCTCTTCTTATTAGAAGTAATGAACAAATGTACCAGAAAATTCGGTATCGCCATTTGTTTGAAAACACACTTTGTGAAGCCTCCAATTTTCTGTGTGCTTGTGTGTGTGTCTGTGGTGTCGGTGTCTGTCTGTCTGTGAACAATGACCTAAAACTCAAACAATCGGTTAAATCCAAACGTACCATTTTATTTCAGAGTCTTCCTGGGATACGATACAGAATTTTCAAGAAAATCCCTCACACAAAATCCCACTTTTACTGTGAAAACTTTTCGCTGAATGTTATTATCTCAAAAATGAATAATTATTTTTATTAATATGCCAAATGATAAATATATTTGGATGACGTGAAATTTATATCTTGAACCTTCTGAGAATATTCTGTGAAGTCCTGTTTATTCTGAATTACTAATTTAATTTGTAAATTGCAAAAAGCCATAGATAAAAGCCTACCGCAGAAAATAGTGGATATCGTTAAAGCACACAATTTACTTAAATAAACTGTATGGTATTAATGTATATATTCTTTCATATTGTTTTGAATTTTAAAATACTTGCAATTGTTACAAGCAGCTAACCGATATTCCTGTTTTCTGATACCTATGCATATAGCATGGAAATTCAAAGTCATCACATAGACATCCACTTTTTAAAACTCTGATGTGTCCCATTCACATAACCTTCTTTACCTATTCTGTAACAAACTATTCTTTCAAAAGCTTATTCTTCCATATACTAATGAAGCTAAATGGGAACAAAAATTGTCTTTTCCTTGTGGGTACAATGGAAATAAGAAATTACATTAACGTAAGTGATAGTCAAATCTTTTAATAGCTGGTAGCTATGTGATGAAGTTGAAGTAGATTGTATCCCTTTTTACATGACAAAAAAAAATTAATGGCTTCTTTCCTTTTGCAAAAAATAACTTATACTAAGACAGTTAAGAATTTTTAGTATAAGTCATTTATGTGCTTTAACGATCTCTCTCTCTCTCTCTCTGTGTATATACATCTCAGAGAGAGAGAGAGAGAGAGAGAGAGAGAGAGACATCTCCATTTTTGTGCACTGATTTTGTCTCTTATGGTTTACAGCTATGTGAAAGTCATTCAGAACATCGGAGGTTATTCCCAGAAAATTGTCAGAAAATACATTTCATTTGTCGTGAAAATATCTTAAAGATTATGTATTTTAGACAGTGTCATTAGACCCATTTTTGAGAAAATAATATTGTTGAACAATATTCCATGCAAAGGGTAGTTTGGGGAGCTATAGTTTCTTGAATATCTTTGTGGCGCGTCCTTGAAAGATGTTTAACTTAAATTTCTAGTTTGGTATTTAGCCGACCTTTTGTTTTTGATTCATTCTGTTCAGACACACGAACATATACGGTGTCGAAAAATACGTTCTTTGATTCCAGGTATCTCAAAACAGGTATTTATTATGAGTTATTTATATAAAGTTTATTAAAGGAATAGGCACCTCAAAACACTTATTTATTGTGACTTATTGGTATAGAGTTTATTAAAGGAAATAATTTCTCTGCCATGTATTGTTGTTATACATATGTAATGTTTGGACACGCCGTGGTCGACTGGTTAGACCACTCGCCTCTCATCTGGCGGCCCGGGATTTGTGGAGGACAAAGGGGCTCAGGGGCGAGTTTTCTCTGGATTTTTCGGTTTTCTACGCCATTACATTCCACCGGTGCTCCATCTTCGTTCCATGTATCATCAGTGTCATCGCCTGCGATGCTATAGTAGTAAAAGCGGGCATTAACCACTATCACAAAGATATATATCAGCGTTTATCTCGTTTAACAGGAAGCAGACATGAGAATACAGCAATAGTTTGTAGATGAGTGAGTCGAGCTATCGTTTATATCTAATATTTAAACATTTTGAAGGCTTATTCAAATTTCTGTTACATTTATTTCATTCTAAGGGCCCCTATATGGCCTTCAAGAAAAATAAATGCATTTAGAACAAGCGCCCTTACAAGATTGACTGGTGGGCCTAAAACTGAGATTATTATGTTATTATAAAAAAAGTAGATAATGAGTCAAGTTGCACTAGCATGTATAATACTTATCGGGTCATACACTTCCTTAAATTACACAAAATTACTGACTATGCCGAAATCAACAACGAAAACCATGGAATAATAAATAAACAATCAAAGCTTACTTTTAAAATCAAATACCAAGCGCTTGCCATATTTGGAGGTGTATTGCTGTTCAGTTTCTAATGTAGCAGTAATAACTTCGCGCTGCTTGCGCCAGAAAGATATCTAACGCTGCATTACCTAATAAGGGCTCATCTAAACGAATTTGTAAAAGTAGGTACGGACGTAGGTGTTAAGTAGAACAATTTAAATATTATGTCGGCCGCTTTTAGCGGATATTTCCTACTTTTCTGTGCCAGAATTTGCAAACGACCAATATTGTTACTTCTCGAAAGCTGATAATGTGGGTCAGATAAGTTCATTCCAACCGCAAAAGCGTTGTTGAAAGTGCGCAGTAGTTATCTTCAGGAAACAAAATAGCTTTCTATCTCTCTCTCTTTCTCTCTCCCCCTTAGATTTCGATAATATAATGGCTTTCATCATTGGCGTACATAAGCATTTTGTGTTTTTTGTATTAAATTAATTAAGCTTGCGGTTGTTCGATTCTGCTGAAAGAGTATGCAGCGTCCGGTATTGCGGTTATTTCTAATTTATGATGAGAGAAACGTTTACTCCTCATTGCAGTCGCTCCAAGATATACATCTGGCAGTTCAATAGGTATCCATGTTTCCAAATAAATTTACCATCGTGAACTGTCACATCAACAAAACAGATTTCTTACTAGACCCTTTTCACCAGATGAGTTTGTCCTCGTGTAAACAAAGCACAAAATGTACTCATCCGCTTACTTGCTCTGATTGAAGGGGTAACCACGTGGAGCTGTCGTCGCTTTCCTTCTACCCGTTCTTCTTCGCGGGGTAATTTAGAAACACGCTACTGATTAGATGACATTTGCTTACAGCACTCCGAACTACAGATAAATAAGAAATATAAACACCGCTATACGAAAACAAATACGAAATACATACTTCATCTGAACCAAAATTCTGTCAAGATCGGAGTTCTGCCCCTCCCCACACCCTTCATCATTTTGCTTGCGTTTTACTATTAGTGGTGATATCTAGGAAGTTAAGTGACCTTCTACCCTTATTTCGTTGAGAAAACAACAGCTTCCGCTCTTCCTGTCTGTATGCGGGAATTTAACAATGCATCCTCATGATTAACAATGATATTCTTACCTTTTTTCTGGAATCCAAAATCAATGTGAAGTAACGGTTTATAAAAAGACATTTGTTTGAAGATAGGAAGGCAGGAGTCACCGTTCATAGACGCAAGTCGTTCCTTGATTGTAAACGGCTCGTTAATGGGGATGAATTATGACCCGTTTCACACACTGCACTCCTAAAAATTCGTGACGCTGCATTTCTAGCTCTAGCTTATTACGTTTCCTTGATTTTGTGGGTGTAGCTAACTTGCGTATTTTTAACCTTTCGCTGCGCGCGTAATTGATATTTACTGCACTCATACACACTTGTCACCTTAACCTTGATGGTCAACATGGGGTATTTCTTACATAGTTTGTTTCACAATTCCAAATTACACCTTTCTCATCACTCATTAAAAGGCTTACCTCTGCAATGTTCTACAATGTTCTGTATTTGTTTGGTCATGATGATTTATAATCTAACGGCCTCATCTTCCCGTTTCCAAAGCTCACCAGCAGAAGGTAGTCTGCGCATCCTGTTTGCTCATTTTCTAAGTCCAATTTGAATGCTTACTTTAGATTTATTTTGCTGCAGCTCTGCATAACCACGCGTTAAACATATGCACTATTGTTACGTATTAGATAGGAACCCAGTAGTGTTTGCAAGTGCTCAGCGAACAACTTTGTAACCGATGTACCTTGTAATGCGCGGCATCAACCAATGACCGTACACTTGATTTGTTTTTGTGTGCGTGTTTCTGTTTACATGAGTACCTATGCACTCGGTGAAAATGATCTAATTCATAGCTTAGTTTGGAGTGCCTGAAAAACTCCAGTTAGTCGATTAAAGGTGTTTTAGCTAAAATGAAAAAAGTACAATGTCGTTCAGTGATTCGCGTTTTACTTTGAATGGGAAAGCTTCTTCGTCTTCTTCTTCTTTCTCATTTTACCCTCCTGGACTTATACCCCGGGACTTACAAGCCAGACACCTGTAGAGGAGAAGAGACTCTCAAGAGAGAGGGCAGGATGGGTGATCAGTCCGATTGTTCCTAATTTTCTAGGAATTACAAGAATGAAAAGATCATATCTTTATAAACGGATAATTTGCAGTAAGAGCTGAAGCTTTCCTGACCACGTATTAACTCTAAATGTTCTTAGGCTTCATTAACAGTTAAACAATTTGCGTTTAAAAATAGGTTCTGCTTTCCTAAAAGGGGTACTTACTGAATTGACCTCGTATATTTCTATTGTATGAGAACGTCCTTTTACTTTTTATTACATGCTTTAATGGATAGAGGGAGTATTATACTAACTCAAAAACTTGATGTTGAGATTTCGTCAAAAGTGTATAAAAACACATTTCTACAAAAAGGTCCATTACTGCCTGAATAGAACATCTGAAAAACGAAAAATGCAAGAGATAAAAAAATTGGTTTTAAAGGATAGTATCTTTCGAAAATACGACATAAACATTTTTCAATAAAATCCTTCTCTCCATCAAACCAACCTTCATATCAAATATGTTTCGCTAATTTTGGTTTTCTCTGAAAATGCTGTAAAGTTTTTGGTAGACAACTGTTACGTTTCATGTTCTGGGAATAGCCTGCGAATTTTATGGGCTAACTATAAGGACAGTTAAAACTAATACAAATACATAGAAACCTCTTTGAAACACACCATTTTTCTGTATCGTCAGCTACTTCCTAGATATCTATTATCATTTATTTGAACTTTTCAATATTTTATCATTTTCTTAAAGTGCTGTGGTGATTCACTTGTTTCTTGCAAACTCATGGAAACAGTACGGAATTTCAAGGTCAGGATATGTGACATGCTTTAAAACATATTAAATATCAATTCGGACTCCTCTTGGCCCTTTATATGTACAGTGCAACTATTTTTGAAAATTTATTTTTGTTAAAGTTAAGTATACAAAAGAGAAGGAAATAAGGATAAAAGAAACTGTAGAAGCTACAAAAAAAATAAATAAACGTTAGTGAGTAGAAAGTTATGTAATAAGAACGTAACAGATCTGTCCATACGTCATTGAATTACGTACTCTTATTGCTAATCATTGAAAAATTCACAGCGATAGCTCTGTCCGTTGAGTTTTGGCAGCCTGTGAGAGTAGAATGTGTTTCATCATCGCCTCTAAACATTGTCATGACTGATTTTTGTGAACAGCGTTATGCAATAAAGTTTTGTGTTCTCTTGAAGATAAACGCTATCGAAACCTACGATGATCTGAAGAGAGTTTATGGAGACACTACAATATCTCATAGAGCATCATGCTTTCACGACTCACTGTGAGAACAGCTTGGGGCATCAGTTGGGAGCACTGACACAATTTAAACGCGTATTTGCAAATGTCTAGGATCTGTGCACGATGGATACCGCGACTACTTACTCCTCAGCAAATGCAGGCCTGTGTTCATGTGTGCCGCCATTAGAAACAGTGTGTTGAGGACGAGAGTGATGCTTGGTGGTAAAACATCATCACTGCTGACGAAACTTGGGTGTACTGTTATGACCCAGAGGTGAAGCAGAGCAGCACAGAATGGGTGCAACATGGTCAACCCCCAGCACAAAAGTCTGCCAATAAGGCCATGGTCATTACCTTTTTCGAATACCAGGGTATGGTGTACACTCACACAGTTCCAAGACACACCACAGTCACCGCAGTTTACTACCATAACATCCTCAAGCAATTGATCAAGGATCACATCCCCAAAAAACGAAAGAACCTGATAGGGAAATGGAAGCTCCATCACGACAATGCAAGGCTTCATGCTGCTAATGCTGTTACTCAGTTCCTGACCCAAAAAGGCATCTCTACGGTACCCCATCCGCCTTATAGTCCCGACCTGGCACTGTGTGACATTTTTCTTAATCAGAAGACCAAAAAGGAACTTAAGGGACGTCGGTTCGAAAACGAAACAGAGGCAGTGAAAGCTTTAGAGGCGACCCTGAAGAAGATGTCAAGCAATGGCTTCCTGCACGTCTTCCAGGAGTGGCAAAGGAGGTGGGACAAGTGTATTGCATTGGAGGAGAAGTATTTTAACGGGAAGAAAAGCTTGCATCAGTGATTTTTTGCAATAAATTGTTGTATGAGTATTAGTGCCTGTCTTTATTCAACATCCCTCGTATAATATACCAATGGTAACCCATTTCATGGTTTCTTTCCACTGAATTAAAACTCTTTTTGAGAAATTTGAACTACTTATTGAAAAGAAACCAAATCAATGAAAGGCCCGCCTTTATCTTCAGTTCCACTTTATTGGGTATGGATTGGACATATATAAAATTATTAATTGAAGAACATTTGTTTATATCAGGTTATTTAAAATATTACATAACAATTTAAAATAGGAAAGAAATACAATAACCACTCTGGTGCCCAACACCTGTATTCTCTGCACAAATCACAGGAAAATATTTTTTTTGTCTCTCGACACCATTCTGTTTTTGATGTTATGTGTAGCAGTTTTGAGGCAGTCTTAGAAGTTTGCCATTTTATTAACCTTTTTTAATTATCTGGGTGGAGGATGAATTTACTCCCCCTAAAATATACGAAACAAATATTCTAGGTTGTTTCGAAATACACTCTAATTTTGGGAAGTAAATTATTACCTTTTGAAAATCCCGAGTTTTGGAGTGTACGAAAAGCAGTAATTTTTTACGCCAATTGTAGCTGATAAAAAGAAAATATCCATTTGTAAATTTATTTTTCATAAAACTATATTTTTTTTGAATTGACTGTTTTTGAAAGTGCATCATGTGGCGCATTTTTATTAGAACAATGAGTTTGCACAGTAAAGCTATTATTTAAATACACATAAAAGATAAATTTAGTAGTGTAAAAAAGTGCCATTTGAATGTGTAAAAATTTCAATACAAAATCTTACACACTATGGGTCCTACAAATTTCACATGTACATTACTTTGAAGTTAATCAAAAATATAATAGTAATTCTTAGGTCTTGATGAAGTTTGGATCGCAGAGAACTCCTCCAGTTCAAAGAGTATTTACTTATGACGTCATAAAGCCTGATGGAAAAGCAAACTATAAAGACAGGAGAAAAGAAAAAACGCTTGAGCAATGTTCAGGATCCTGAAGAAGAGGAGGATGTAACGACTGTACGTAATGTTGAGATGCTTACGTCTTCTAGTACAGGTCAACTGAAAGATTAAGCTAAAAAAGATACCCTCTCAGCGAATGGACTAATTTCACGCTAAGCTTAGAAAGCACATAAAGATATTGCTCTAAACTCAATATGTAGATAAACATACTTTGAAGAGGGATAACGAAAATAATATAATTCTGTACAGTATAAGAATGAAGGTATTAGTACCGTCCAAAATGATAACGCAGTACCAAATAGGAAATACTCACTAGACTACATAAAGGCAAGAACCCTCCCCCCACTCCGATTCAAATGGAGATTTTTCCTATCATAAAAAATAATGAAGACTGCAGATCCAATAAACGATGACGATGCAGCAAGTAATAAGTTTGTTACACATTTTAATGGAAAGAAACTAAATGAAGCGCAATCAAATGCAAACATACCCTCAGCTCCATTGGTCAAGATGTTGTTACAACTTAGGTAAGAATCTTGAAACTAATGGCAAATAGACAGAGCTCGATGAATAAATGCCTAATCTCATCAACGAATAACCTCAATATTCTAAAACGACAAGCGAGCATCATATGCGCATTTTTAGGACATATAAAGTGCCGGTTCAGTGTGTCACTGCAAATGAAGCGATTCAAAGGAAACCCTCTCAGATATACCTACATTAATGTCGGAATCCAAATAGTGCAACACTCCTATAGACGACAGGTGACTGCGGTATTATATCCGTCTACATTCTTCCATAACATCTGTTCAATAACTGAAATAAAACTGTCATCGGTTGAAAGTTATCCTACACCAAACAAAATATGAGATAGACTAACCTTCACCTTCAATGGCAGGGCCATTGCCAAATATGCTCAACTGAAGGCTTCAGAGTTGAGACGGCAGTACGTGAAACAACATATGCAAGCGTACCAAGTACGATGGGACATCCACCTTCGAAGTCTTCCGAGGACAGTTTGCCCCTGTCGCCACCCACAACCGATGGTCAGCAGAAGGAAGCCCCATAACTGATAGCAAGCCTTCAGGGAGGGACGGCAGAAGTAATGAATACAATCCAGACATGAGCGATTTGCTGAGAAATCTGGAAGGCGCTAGAGAGGCCATCGCCTGACTGCAGCATACCGTAGTCAATCGATCCTGCAACAGCCAGGGGAGACGATGCAGGAGTTAACCCTTGCAATTGAAAAACCTGTGAGCAAAGCCCTGATGAGCGTACCACTTAGTTCCGTGTCCCAGAAAGCTGCCTACTCCTTCGTCGACGAGATACGAGACGCCGATATTCGACAGTACCTGATCTTCGGTTAATTTAAGGCAACCCACGAGGTTTTAACGGCAACACCAAGGATGTAGCCGGTCAAAATAAGAGCTGCGTCCATCTCGAAAACGAGGAGTATTCGCTACGACAGAGAGAGAGAGAGAGAGAGAGAGAGAACCTAGAGAGATGACGATGGCGATCTTCAAGCTGTGTGTTCTGGGAGTGTGGAGAATAGGCAGAACACGAGTATGAGCCGGCGTTGTGAGGGGCAAGTCAGGGGTAACGCCTCTTGCCTTGTACAGAAGAGTGGACGACAGCCGAAATGCAGACGGCTGGATACAAGGAAAGCTAAACTGTGTCCGATACTAGTAGAAAGTAATGAGACTTGATGTGGCGAAGGCTTATGCGGGCAAGAAAACCCGTTGGCCGTACCAACTAGTGACGGCGTCGGGCGACATCTTACCTTCTGGAGTTGATACTGGGACGGAGTACTGCGAGACTATGGGTGTTAGTTGTGAGGGTGGCTGACGAAATGATATTAGGACTAGCCCTAAGGAGCTACGAGGCGACGGTGGACGTATTCCTCAACGAACACTCGGGGATCAGTAGGGTGATCCTGAAGGAAAAGCAGTTGCACCCGCAAGAAGCGAGATGGTGGGAGGGAGTATCTGGAGGACCAACAGACAGGCCAGTTTGTCGGACATTGTTGCCTTGTCGGGAGGAAGTGCCCGTGAGAATGTTGAACCCAAGGATAGAAATTTGTTTTTGTTGTTTATTCATTGCATCACTGCTGTATTACATTTAATGTGTTGCCTGGTAGAATAGAAGAGAAGACCTTATGACCTTAACTACAACCAGGATAAATAAATAAAATCAAGTAAATACTTAAAAATAGAGCAGTACAAGAAAAGTCTATGTTTTATTCACCTCATCCATTATACACTTCAGTGTTAGCAAGTTATAAAACCACCAGTTAGCAATTACTTCCTTTATTTACTTCACCCAATATAATAAAAACGTATCAATAAACGCGAAAAATGTTTTGGCTTCATCTCCAGTCGTTGATGAAAGCTCTCGTATAAAAGCAGTGACCGAATTTAACGACTAACGCAAATAATTGCTTCCTCCTTCCTCTAGAAGGCTGAAGTATGTCGTATTGTTTTAGGGATTCCTCGTAGCGTAGGGTCATTTATGTATGTGTAGCAGGGCCCGATCTGGGGGTGCTTTATCTGAAAACTGCAGGGACCCTGTCATCGCTGTCCCCGCTCCTGGTTTCAGGTGTATCCTCTCCTGTGGGACGTTGATACAACATGCAGTCTTCTCTGAGGTGTATTTGATTAAACTGTTTCTTTTAGCCTCGGTGTGGAAAACTTCAGCTACAACTTATTTGGGACAGCTAAGATACTAGATTATGTAACAACACCCAATTTCATCCAAATTTAAAGTCTGTAAATAAACATTGTTTAACCTTTCTTGCATAACATTTCAACTCTGTGGGTGCAATGATATTTTGTAATTAGCCCTGCATTCTCTGAAATTTGCATCGTATTGAACTAAATTTGAAATGGGCCGACAAAATTTCTTCAAACTTCTACATATAAAAATTGAGCTCAATATTTGTAATTATTTTCGATTTTTAATTTTTCCGCCACTTGAATATAATAAGAGCAGGAAAGAGTGTATTAAACCCAACAGTTCACTACCGAGATTTAATCGGAAATTGTGCTTTGAGTCTCCCTTAATATATAACGAAAAAGAAAAAAAAACAACAAACAAACGTTTTTTAGAAAACGGCCCTGTGCCCGCGCCTGCGTGTGAGTGAATAGCACAGCTCAAAAACGTAACATGAGTTAAATGCCAAACTTGACATTTAAGTTCAGCATCTTCCAACGATGTAACACAAGAAAATACACTATCCCAAACTATCCTTTTTTTTCGAAAATTTTGATTTTGTCACAAGTCTCTTTAATAATGTCGATCATAACGCCTGTTAAACCCATTTTTTTTTTAATTTGACCATCTCGGAGATAATCCTTTTATTTTGATTTCCTCCTTTATTGTAAGATTGCTTCATGGAGAAAGCTTAACAAATACAAACATTAACAAAACACATATAAATGTTTCAATATAGCATTAAGAAATAGGGCAACATTCAATATTAAAATTAAAGTTATAAATTTACAAATGAAGTAGTGGAAGAAATTGAGATACTCATTAAATAGCAATGTCATTGATGAAGACTATAAACGCGATTCCTTAAAAGATCTATTGAGTCCTTTAAAGCAGATGTACCAATTGATAAAATATCTGTGGTGCGTAAGCCTAGCGTCTTCAAGCTGACGGCGAAGATCTTAGGGAATTGTTCCACGAACACTTGACCTAACTGTTCAAATACTTATGTTTTAATCAATTAGGAACCCCTCAGTTTTTCTCTCGTCGTCATAAAATAACATGAAGTTTCCACCATTACACATCGATAGGGTAAAATTGGTAAATATGGTCACCAAAATATTTATTTGGAAATAAATTAAAAAAAAAAAAAACTTGGTACTTGGAACTTGGAACTTGGAACTTTAACCTTTCAAACAGTGTACGAACCAACATCCGTCTGTATACAATCTAGTTTCACAGAAAATGGCCATATTTGACAAAATGTTAAGGTAATATGGGCTGTGGGTTTTTATTGACAAATTACAAACATCTTTTGTTATATTAACAGTTTATTATCAGAAACGTCTTAGCAACTGTATTTTACGACACTTAAAAAGCAGCAAATAAACACTGAAAGTAAACCAAATCTTGGCTAAGGAAACCTATAAGTCGATATATAGAAGTGAGTTTTTCCCAATGGAACAATGCAAATTACTGAGTTAGATTTGAATTATGCATAGTGTTAACAGAACAGCAATTATTTTGAGAAATCGAAATTGCCAAAGTTTTGTTTGCTACACTCATTACAATAGAAGATGTCGCTGATCAACTGAACGTATTCCTAATGGAACCACAGAGAACATGAGCTAGAACACTGCACCTACTTCTGATCCTGATTTGCACTACAATAACTACGTTACAAACGAAAAAATGTAAGGAAACTGAGAATTTCATACGCTTATTGTGGTTTTTCGTTTTGCTTCTATACCTCTCCAAAGTTTAACCCTTTTCTTTTCTGAATTCAAAATTCTGAGCTCCTCAACTTTCTTGCAATTTTCTTTTTGCTCAGGCAATTACTAATGTTGGTTTTTACTTTGGGAATTGGATTCAATTGCTGTAAAAGTTGTGTTGCTAACATCGCAGATACAGCATAAGAAGAAGACGAGGTATATACTGTCTATTTCGTTGTCATTTGTAAAAGCTGATTCATTGAAGGGAAGATGGTTCAGGAACATAAAGAAGGACCAAGTTCAGAACGTGAGGATAGTGCGGGAACAGCATGTAGCGAGAGGACGCGGATGTGAACTTGAGGACTCAGCAGGAAGCGAATTTCAGCAGAAATGCACGCACCAATAACGAACGGTTCATCACAAGCATAAGGAATGCATCCTTGAATTTTAAATTCAGCAATATCTGTTGTAAACATTAAAAGAGTTAAAATCGATACTAAAATTCCTTAGGCATAATGTAAAGATGAAATCCGCTAATATCGGTTATGCTCATAATACCCGTAACTACACAGCCTTAGTGTAGTTTTCCAGAAGTTGGTGCTACAGAAAAGAAGCAACGCCCAACCATACCCCCTCGCGCGGCAAATGCTTCTACACTAACCAAAGAATGTTATTACCATTTTTCTTGAAAAATTTGCACATTGAACATGTGAGGTCTTAAGATTGTAAACTGAAACATAATAACAGCCCTAATATTGCCAAGCAATCGTACTTCCCCTCAAACTTATTAGTAAGGTCTTAAGTTATCGGCACATTAAACCGCATCTAGCATATATAGGTAGTTATCATGACACTTCAGCATGACCAGCATTGCACAACAAATGTTCCAAATCTATAACTTTGCTTTAAAAATGGTAAGTTGCTTAATGTGCCCATATTACCTTAGTGCCCATAAATGCTAAGTTTACCCTACACTGTTTAGAAAAAGAAATGAGTTTTATTTATGAACGCTCTTTAACTACTGCGGTTCTCAGCGTCCCATTCTATACTATGCATGAAAGACGACTTAATTTGGCTCAGAGGCCTTTTTATCAGGCTTTATGTTCTTTTATGTGCCGTAAATCTACGACACGGGATCAACGGCATTACTTATCTTCCGAAGGAGGCCATGCTAAGCATTTTTATGATCCAAAATCCATCGACTTCCTCCGAGTTTGAACCCGCGACCTTGGGCATATAAGTAACCATGGTAACTACTACATCACGGAGGGCGGCACACTCTTTAAAAATCTGAATATCGCTTTACCTAGTGTATCCTACAACGGAACATGTACGCAAACAAGAAGCAAAATGTGTTTAGATTAAGAAGCAGCAGATCGAATAGTAAGGTTTTGTAAGATTAGTGTGTGGAAAAGTAAGTCGAGATAGTCATGCGAATGTGACACACAAATACAAATGTGTGTAAATACATATATTATAATATGCTTGGAGATACAGACGGATAAACTGGACATGGGTGTTGTTTACTTACACCTGTAGTGTTATTACTTTATGTTGGGGATACTGAGTTTATGGCTAATGATTTACGAGAGCAATACGGTTAAACGCTAATTAATTGGAGCATTTTGTGGTAAAAGCATAGTTCCCATGACCATAGTGTTATAGTCTGCTGCGTTTGGTTCATTCTTTCTCGGTTCGGAAATATTTTAAACCGCAAAAACCTAGACCTGCTATATCCGTGGTTTGATGATCCGATTTAAACGAGCGTTTGTCACTGTTCTGTTTGCTTAGAAATGTATAACTTATAACCTCGTTTTCATTTGTTAAGTTCCACCTGCTTTAAGGGATTCAAATTTCTGTATTTCTGAATAGATTTGGCTGAGACGTTTAATGTGTTTGACTACTAAATTTCATTCAAATTGGATCAATGTTTTGAAACATATGAATTATTTCATAAGCTGTATTATGTACATATGTCACATACTCAAAATGTTTCAGGCCCCTCAGTATTTCAGAAAAGTGGTTGGAATATTCTTAATTGGTGCTTTGAATCACACACAAGACTTCATATAGGGATATTTCAACAACTTTGATTACTGAAATGTTAAAATGTTTAAGGTTACAAATTTTAATTTAAAAAATTAATAATTTTTCACAAAATTATATTTCTTGAAAAGATTACGATTAGTGCTAGGATAATATTGTCCTTTGAAGTTTTACAGTACATACTTTGATATGCTCTGGAACATTTTAGTTGTATTTAAAGAACAACTGAACACTTTGAAAATGTAAAAATGACTTTGGAGAAAAGCCCTGTATAATGAAATAATATGTTAGAAAGCAGATGTATTGTACAATGTTTGGATGACTTTAGAGATCGAAGATAGGGGAGAACGGCTAAATGTTGATTCTCTATAGATGCCCAAAGGTTGTAACGACTATTTGTAATCAAAGAGCAAATTTCTATTATGTGATACATCGTAGTCAAAATTCACTTCCAGTATTCCTTTAGCTTTACTATATGAAAGATTTTAAAAAGCAGCATTATTCTAACTGTTGTTTCATGTTATACCATAAATTTCCTAGTATAAAAGTAATGAGCCAGTATACCTGGTCCAACAAATGAACATCGCTTTCACATTCATGTAAAATTGGCGCTTTGGACATTGAAAAATGTCATGTGTCCATTCATATTACTTTATCTGCTCTGTAACAAATTGTTGTTGTAAAGCTTATTCTTCAGTCTACTTCATATTAATCGAGATAAACATTGGAAGAAATTGTCTCATTACTCGCTTTCTTGTAAGTACAGGGGAAATAAGGAAATACACTAGGTTAAAGTGATAGTCAAATCTTTCATAAGTTGGTTGCCATGTGATTGAAATCCATTTTTATATGACCAGTATTGACAAATTACCGCGAGAGGAAACTTTTAAGTATTTTAAAACTGAAACCAATGATATGCATTATTCCGAAAATGATCAATTCCACGAAAAAATGTATATGACATAAACTGTGTGTCCTAACGAGACCTAATTTTCACGTAGTAAGTTTTTGTCCATCTATTACGGTTTACTAGTTATGCAAAATTGAGCAAAATTCCGCTCTTCAGAGACTACCCTCAGGAAATTCAAAATATATATTATGTATATTATATATATTAGTATTTGTTAGGTAAATATCTATAATGTTAGGTGTTTTAATCAAAACCGTTGGAAGCACTTTTGAGAAAATCAATGTTTCCGAAAATGTTACCATGTAAAGGATAGTTTGTGTTGGAGGAATTTTCCCCCAATTTTCGTGTCGCATCTGTGGAAGATGTTAAACTTAAATGCCAAGTTTAGCATTTTACCGACTTTTCTTTTTTGAGTAATCGTGCTCACAGACACACGGGCACACGGACACACGGATAGTTTTCTTAAATATTTATGTGGATACAGGAGACCCTAAAACCTGTATTTTCGGTGAAATCCCATATCCAATTTTTGGGTGGAGTGCAATACCTTCTCTACCTACGTACTATGTCGAGAAAGTAAAAAAGAAAAGGAGGAAAAAAGAAAGAATCTCAAGACGCTTAGGAAAGATGATAATGATCGGAGCTTAAGGGTGCTCAACTGCATGGTTGTTAGCGTTCTTAAAAATCAAAGGAGAGACATTAACAACAATATAAAACTAAGTCATGATTAAAACAGGGCCAATGTCACAAACAAAAACCTAGAGTAAATAAAATAATATAGGTATGCTAACGGCCATAGAGGGAGCTAAAAGCCAGGTCAAAAAAGAAACATAAAAATAACAACAGATCTAAAAGTAAACAAAAGTACGCTAAAAGTGACAAAAAGATAAAATCAATAACGATGAAATCTTTAGAAACGGATTCAGCAGTGCAATATCAACCTTATGAAGAAAGTTACTTGGGATAAAGCGAAGAAGCCTATCTATGCGTTGTTGTCATCTCCGAGGACCTCTGGAAGGAAGACCGAAAGCTGAAGAGTTGCTCGAAGGGCGGATAGAGCAACACACTCCAGCAGCACATGGTGAACTGACAAATGTGCTTCACACAATGGACAGATTGGTACAGGTAGGTGTAAACAAACATGATTAATACGCAAACAAGGCAAAACCACTTCCTCACGACGAGATGTACGAGGGGAAGTTGACAAGTGTACCGGAAGATGCTTCACTACTCTAGCTTATTACCGCTGCATGCCTGCACGAAAGCAAAGCTCTCCGCACAAGCCCAACATCTTCGGCTATCGAAAAACTAACTCGCACATCTCAAGGAAGAAGATCGTAACTCACTTTTCAAAACCTTTCAGGAGAGCGAAAACAAAGTTTGAAGAACAATGAAAAATCAGAGCTTTCAGATTTGAGTCTCAGATAAATGTAAATGTGTTAGTAGTTCTTATGTATCTCTTAATGCAACCACGTCAGAATTCAATTGCTGAAGGTATTATCTTTTCTTAATTACAATGTGTAAGGTTCCTTGAGTTACAATAGTTTCCCACTCAAATTATGAATAAAGTCAAGTTACAGTAGAGACTTTTTAATTAAACAGAAAATAAATAGTCTCTATTTGCGGCAAATAACAGTTTTAATTGTATTGATTCTTTGTGCATCATCAACAAGCTACAGACAACACATTTTTAAAGTACCTGCTGTCAAACTGAACATGAGACTTTACCACACCCTTTTTCTTCCTCTACAATAATTCCTCGTCAGACTCAACTCCTGTATTGCTGTGCTTTAGAGAATAGTACAAAAAATGATAACATTCGGGAACGTTGTTACTTTTGCTTCACTAATTCAATACCGTCATATTAAACCACTGTATGCTGATAATACCTACTTTTGCACAATGAAATTAGAGTTTTATATTTTGCTGTTGAAATGAAATAGGACAAATTCTGCTGTTTGGTAACTCTTGCATTGTTCCATGGTAGGTCTACTTTTTCTGCGTTTTGCAAAGGAAGAGGCAAATATCTGAACTTTGGTTCCTTAAAAGTTCGGAACAAACAGAAAGTTCTCTGATTTGATTTCACATAACAGACTGCCTGAAGAATTAGTTGACCAGCTTTGGAAACTAAATAAAGGCTTTAAATAAAAGTAAAAATGTTTGTGCTGTCTCCCACGTCCTGTGTCTGTATGTGAAATGTCTATCTTATAATACTGGGATGCGAAAACTGATGAGCAAAAACAAACCTATTTTGACACCCTCAGTTTTCAGAGAAAAATGTCATTTTCTTTTTCCATTCTTCCTTTTTCTGCTTCACAAAATACATTATACAGCTTGTGACCTCATTTGCTCCACATTTAGCAATAGACTTATGCCACATGTAGTAGTAACCATTCTTATTACCCGTATGTACACAGTAAAATCATATGAGCTGAACTTCCTCTTATAACAAAAAATGCTATCATCTGACATTGGCGTTTGAAGCACTTAACTGAAAATCAAATGCGGCACATGCTAACGTATAGTCATTTATGATTTTTGTTTATCAATTTCCTTCTGATTTTTAGCTAATTCTTTATTGTGTTTGTATTTTTTGTAATATCCTTTCTGCACTAAATTTTGATCGGTCGTTAATTTATCTTAGCTGGAACAAAGTTCACATTAATTCCTTTTGGGTTTAAAAATACAATGTTATATTCGTTGTCAATACATTCTTTATCCTGCCTGCGTGTAGCTGGTTTAATGGCGTATTTTTGCTGAGTGAACCATTCAGAGTAGTGTGTACAATTTTGAGAAATTTAGGTGATATTCCAGAAAAAGTCCAGATATTCTTGGAATTGACCGAATGTGAATTCTCGCTTATCTTTAACAGAATTACTTATTGCAAGAGATCTGTTACTATGGCGACCACGCTTATCGGGGGATGTACAAGTATCATTGCCCAATTTTGAAAAAGCTGTTCTGACATACATATCTGTTATTGATAATGTGTTCAAGAACCTCACTTTACAAATTATAATAGAAGAATCGTTTACACAAAAGCACATCTCCCGTTCTCTGGCCGGTTGCTCTAACCACTGAGCTAACATGGCAAAATGCTGGAAACGTATTAACTTAGTCAACTGACTCGCACATTCCCGGTAAACTACGAAGTGATCTCAAATTTTTTCAGATATCTATTTCACTTGATTTCTGATAAGGAGACATAACGGTTGTATACTCTATAATCTCTGTATTCTCTTCTTCTGTTAGACAAACAGGAACACAGAAATCCCTACAGCTAGCTACACTCCTTCACCTTATTTCAAATACACATATAGGAGGGCCGTATTTACATCTGTCAGCTCCACTTTTCACGCCATTTGTGTTCGAGAAACTTTAATGCCGAACTATCTGAAACAAGATATGTCTCACATCATTTATGTTAGTTGTCTGCTACCAGACACAAACTTCACCTCATTTCACTTAGATAAACAAGTTGGCTAATTCTCTGCTGCCGGACACACTTTCACCTCAGCTGTGTAAGAAAATTAGCAGGGCTAGTTCTCTTTTGGCAGACACATCCTTCATCTCTTTTAGTTACACCAAATGCAGGGCTTAATTCTCTTCTGCCGGATATTTCTTTCCTCTCATTTCAGTTACAGAAGCAAGAGGATTAATTCTCGGTTGCGAAAAACATCCTTCACCTCATTTCAGTTACAGAAAAATGATACTGAATTCTGTGTTGCACTGGTATGTTTCACCTCATTTACATTAGAAAACCAAGAGGGCTAATTCTGTGCTGCCAAGCTACATTTTTCTTCATATTGTGCAACAGAAACACAAGGGCTTGTTGTTTTCTGCTGCCAGATGCACCTATCCCCTTATTTCTAATACAGAAACATAACGGCTACTTAGGGCCGCGCCGTGGCCGAGTGGTTAGACCACTAGCCTCTCACCTAGACGGCCGGGGTTCGATCCCAAGCGACCGCATGTGAGATTTGTGGTGGACAAAGCGGCGCTGGGGCGGGTTTTCTCCGGGTACTCCGGTTTCCCCCGCCATCGCATTCCACCGGTGCTCCATCATCATTCATGTATCATCAGTGTCACCGCCTGCGATGCCATTAGTAGTTAAAGCGGGCGTTAAACACTACCAAAAAAAAAAAAAAAAAATAACGGCTACTTCTCTGTATTTTCTGTTCTTTCAACTTTAGCCTGTTACACAAAGAGGAGGGGAGCTTTTTAAGCTGCCAGATGCTACTATCAAGTCATTTATGATGGAGAAACTATATTGTCGAACTATCTGCTGCGAAATACACATTTCAACTGATTTATATTGGCGAAACAGGAAGTTTGAACTATGCCGCCACATGCATATTTTACCTTTCTTTGTGTTAGAGAAAAATGAGGGCAAATTCACTATTCCCAGCTACATATTTCAACTCATTTTCTTAGAGAAACAAGGGGGACATCCACCCAACCATCTACCTATCCATCCATCCGTCAGTCCTTCCGCCCTCCATCTGTCCGTCCATCTATCCATTCATCTAACCGTCTATCTATTCATCCCTCCCTCCCTCCATCCACCCATCCATCCATCCACCCACACATCCATCCATCCATCCACCCATCCACCCACACATCTATCCATACATCCATTCGTCCTTCCGTCCATCCGTCCATCTATCCATCCATCCAACCATCTATCTATTTATCAATCAATCCATCCCTCCCTCCAACCACCCATCCCTCCCTCTTTCCATTCCTCCATCCATCCATCCATCCACCCACTCATAACTCCATGGCACGACAGCTCACGGGGAGCCTTGGCCTACCGCCCGGCCGCTGCGTCCCCCATCTCGGTCCACTACAGACGTCATGGATGGGGTGCAGTATTGGAGGGTGAGACGTGGTCAGCGCCTCGAGCCCCTCCCGGCCGGTTAATGCGGTCCTCACGACCTGGAGCCGCTACTTCTCCATCAAGTAGCTCCTCAATTGGCCCCCCAGGGACCTCACGAAGCTGAGTGCACCCCGGTCCAGGTCTCCCAGCGGGGGAAAAATCCCCACGCCGGTACTGGGGATCGAACCCAGGTCTCCCGCTTGGTAGGCAGCTGCGCTACCACCGCGCTAAGGAGACGACCATCCACCCACTCATCCATCCATCAATTAATCCATCTATTTTTTACCACATATGTTAAGACCCACTTAACTGCTGCCAGACACATATTTCACCTAAGTTCCTTTACATAAACAGTAGAACTAATTATCTGCTGCCAGACACATCTGTCGTATATAATCTTTCAAAGCAAGGTAGAGGTAATTATCCGCTGCCAATCACAGTTTTCTTCCCATTTCCTTTAACGAGGCAGTTGTTATATATCTGCTGCCAGCCACATGTTTCACCTCAGTTCCCTTAGAGAAACGGTAGGGCTATTTATTTGCTTCCAGCCACATCTTTAATCTCAGTTCCCTTAGAGAAACGGTAAGGCTAATTAACTTCCGTCAGTCATATCCTTCATCTCAGTTCCCTTAGAGAAACGGTAAGGCTAATTATCTTCCGTCAGCCACATCTTTCATCTCAGTTCCCTTAGAGAAACGGTACGGCTAATTAACTTCCGTTAGTCATATCCTTCATCTCAGTTCCCTTAGAGAAACGGTACATTATCCTCCGTCAGCCACACCTTTCATCTCAGTGCCCTTAGAGAAGCGGTATGGCTAATTAGCTTCCGTCAGCCATATCCTTCATCTCAGTTCCCTTAGAGAAACGGTAAGGCTAATTATCTTCCGTCAGCCACATCTTTCATCTCAGTTCCCTTAGAGAAACGGTACATTATCCTCCGTCAGCCACATCTTTCATCTCAGTTCTCTTAGAGAAACGGTAACGCTAAATATCTGTTGCCACCCACATTTTTCTTCTCAGTTCCCTTAGAGAAACGGTACGGCTGATTAACTTACGTCAGCCATATCTTTCATCTCAGTTCCCTTAGAGAAACGGTACGGCTGATTAACTTCCGTCAGTCATATCTTTCATCTCAGTTCCCTTAGAGAAACGGTACGGCTGATTAACTTCCGTCAGCCATATCTTTCATCTCAGTTCCCTTAGAGAAACGGTACGGCTGATTAACTTCCGTCAGCCACGTCTTTCAACCTTAGAGTTACGGTAAGGCTAATTATCTGCTGTCAACGACATCTTTCACCTCAGTACCCTTAGAGTTGCGGTAAGGCTAATTATCTGGTGCCAGCCGCATCTTTCACCTCAGTTCCCTTAGAGATACGGTAAAGCTAATTATCTGCTGCCAACGACATCTTTCACCTCAGTTCCCTTAGAGATACGGTAAAGCTAATTATCTGCTGCCAGCCACATCTTTCATCTCAGTTCTTTTGGAGAAACGGTAAGAATAATTATCTATTGTCAGATAGATCCTTCACGTCAGTTCTGCTGGAAAACCGGAGGGTAAATTATTTGCTGCTACATATTTCACCTCAGTTCTGTTAGAGAAACAGGAGGGCTAATTATCCGGTGTTTATCAAATCTTTCACCTCAGATTTTTTTAATGAATCAGGAGGATCTATTATCTTCCATCAATCACATATTTTTTCTCATTTATGACAGAAAGGTGTATGGCTAAATGTATGCTGCTAGTCATATAATTCATCTCATTTCTAATACAGGAACAACAGGATGATTATGTGCTGCCAGACACGTCTTTCGCATCAAACGAGCTAGTGAAACAGTAGGGCTAATTCTCTGTGGCCAGAGCTGATACCTGTAAAGAAAAAACAGCACCAATTCTCTGATACCCGATTATATTACGCCCCATTGCTATTAGAGAAACAGGAGGACTTTTTCTGTGCTGTGAGACACGTCTTTCATCTGTGTTTTGTTAGAGATAAGAGTGATATTTATCTGCTACTGACACGTATTTCTCTTCAAGTCTGCTGAGGAAATAGCGTGGGCTAGTTCTGTCAGCCAATGACATCTTTCACCTTACTTTTTTTACAGAAACAGGAGAGCTGAATTCCCTACAGTCATATATATCTGTATGTATATATACACAGATTATATATATAACTTTTGTTACAGAAACAGGGGGCTGAGTTCTCTAATGCCCGATACATATTTCACCTTATTTCTTTTGGTGAAACTGGACGACTGATTATCTGTTGCCAGATAATTCTGTCAGCTATATCTATAGCTGGTTCAGATCTAGGCTGTCAAATGCATCTTTCACCTCTTTTCTCATAGAGAAGGCGGGAGTGGGGGTGGGGAGAGTGGCTTAAATCTATGCTACTGACTACACATGTAAGCTACTTGGGCAGCAGAACCGAGTTCTCTGCTGCCGGATAATTGTTTTACTTGACAGGGTTTAGGGAAGCACAAGGACCAATAGCTCTGCTACCAAATGTTGCTTATGCCTTATTTCTATTAGAGAAACCAACGGACTATTGTGTACAATTCTAGTTCACCTAAAAGATCCACAACCTACAACGCACGGACGACCCTGATGTACTTAAAATAATGGTACTAATATTGTCGCAGTGCAGGATCATTTGCAAGTCGTATGTAACTTCCAACCTGAGCAAACTATACACACACACATCATTTATAAAACGCTTGATCTTATCAAAACCATCATCCTATTTCATCCTTCTTGCTCCTTTTGTGATACTTTGCAAGATTTTCATACAACGGTTATGGTAGTCGAGTTCCTCATGGGATAAACCACTGAACATAGATCTGGGTCACGAGTGGAAAATGTTAGTTTCACGTTTTCCCTCCATTCGTCATGGCAAAGGGTACGGCATCAAATATCGAAACACATGGTATTCGTGATGCTTCTGAAAATACTTCTGTTGGTTGTATCTATTTTTTTTTCTTGCAACAGTGATGATGCAGTTGCCACAATACTGCTATGTGCTAAGTACGAGATATCGCCCATCAACAAATATCCATTCCACGTTCAGAGTTATGACGAGACTATTTCAGAAGACTTTAAATGCTTTGAATATTAATTGCACAATGATATAGTTGTGGACAGCTGTTAGGATAGTGCTGGCATGGTTATCTTCTTGTCCTAGCAAGTAGAAGGCATTCGTAGCCATTTGAATTGCTCAAAATAAAAAAAGCTGTACCCATTAGCAAATGCGAACATGTTCCCTCTATGGACAATCCTGCTGACTTAATATCTCAAGGACTACAGATAAACAAGGGAATTAGACTTTTATTTACACTATTACACTTTTGTGTCATAATCCTGATTGGTTGTGCTTAGATTCTTCAGTATTCAAAGAAATGTACCACAACAAAGATCAGTATTGTTTCTTTTAACCACAATTTATGACTTAGATAGATTATAGTGGTGGTTGAAATTAAACTAGGGCCGAACAACTTCAACAGGGACAACGGTTTAAGCCTCAACATTTCATAAGTAACAAGTAACATTGTTGGAAAACATGAGGACGGCATCCAAGAAAATTAAGGGCCAAAATCATACACCGGCCCAATCAGGAAACACTTCCCTATCATTGGCCCACACCGACTCCGCCAGCAGGCGCTAGCCGGACCAATCAGGGTATGCCGGACTCCCATTGGTTCGCACCGATTAGCTCCACCCACCGCCGGCAGAGTATATATACAGGCCCAGAACTTCACTTCGAATAAAAAAATCAATAAGAAACAGGGGACTTCGATTCGAGTTCTCAACGAGGCGACACCTACCAGGGAATCTCCAGCAGAAGAAGAAGCGCGCTACAAAGAAGTAGCCAGCGCTGGAACGTCTCGGCATTGCCGTGGATTATTACCAAAGCCTTCGGCTCGGCATTGCCGCGGTTCTAGCAACCAAAGCCTAGCGCTCTCAGAGCATTGCACTGCCGCACATTAGACGGGTAAGGGAATAAGATTATAGCAAACAGTCGCAAGACTACCTTAAACGCCTCTTCTAGGTCCAAAGCTGTATTTCTCCGAGCTTTTTAGCGCTCGCTTACTGTTCTTTCTCTCCTACTATACATTTTGCTCTTTTTAATCTTTAAACGTTTTTACCATTACTATAAAACTTCTTAATAGTTTGCATTTTCTCTTATAGATATAGCGAAGACAGGTAGGACTATTTCGACCACCAATCCTCTATCTCCCACCATGACCACTAGAACCAAATCCAAATCCTCTGCTCCTCCGCGTCCTTCTCCACCGGCTTCTAAACCCAAAACCATTACTTCTTCCTCTTCTTCTTCTCCAAAACCCGCTTCAAAACCAAACACCGTACTTCCTAGCATACCACCTCCAGCCTCTGAACCTGACACCCTAATTCCTTCTAGCCCAACACCTAACGACAAGCCTGACGCACCCTCTCCTTTGAATCCCTCCTCTACCGCACCCAAAACATCACCCCCGCAACCTCAACACACACAATACGACCCTCCGCAATGCAGGTAGAGAGGTGAAACTTGGAGCCAATATTTATTAGCACAAACCAGGCCGCAAATTTCCACCAAACAATGAAACAACTACATAAAATCCCTCTAACGCATAAACTTCTTGCTGAACAAACGCGTGTCTCCGGTGATTTTGCTACCAAGTTTTTCTATCTGGGTGATTACCAGTTAATGGTAAAATATCTGAAAGGCAACCAGCCTATTAACTACCATGAACAAGGTATTAGAAAAGTAATACTGAAACGAAAAAATTCACACTTAAACAGATAGAAAATACTTATACCCGAACAGTTCGGATTTAGAGTACTTCATTCAACCACGCTACAATTGTTAAGAATAACGGAGCAGGTCAGCAAAGGATTCAATACAAATAAATAGACAGGTGCCCTCTACTCAGATTTTGAACGTGCCTTCGATAAAGTATGGCATGCAGGGCTACTCAGAAAACTGAAAGTCGACGAATTTCCTGACACTGCGATAGCCCTAAATAGGGCCTACCTCTATGACCAACGATTTCACAGTAGAGGATGCAGTCTCAAGCTCCAAACAAATCCGAGCAGGAGTTCCACAAGGAAGTATTATGGGACCAACATTGTTCAATTTATACATAAATAACATGCCAGAATTGGTAAGAACCAACAAGTGCATATACGCAGATGACACTGCAATAGCACAATCCACTCAGCCGCGAATTTTACACTTACGCCTACAGAATGCTTTAGACTCACTTAACCATGGTTCACGAAGTGGAGAATTAAAGTCAACGCGAGGAAGACACAGGCTATAGTCTTCACTAGAAGAATACATCACCGTAGAGGCAGAAACATGTTACAACCGTTTAACTATCAAGGCGAAATTATTGAGTGGAAAGACCAGGTGACCTACTTAGGTCTTCTCATGGACCAAGCCCTAACCTGGAGTAGGCATAAAGCCAAGGTTAATGGTCAACTAAGAGGACTATATACCATTATGAATCTTAATAGCTAATTAAAGTTAAACATGGGAATTACCCCATATAAAACACTATTAAGAACAATCATTACATATGCATCCCCTGTATGGGTTTGCGCTGCCAAAACTCACATACATAAACTACAGACACTCCAGAATAGAATAATCAGAATAATTGCCAAACAGCCCCCAATTTAGCCGGTTTATCTCCTTCATGGGAAGCTAAAACTGCACTCAATTGAGCAGTTCATCAAAAGCCAAAGTAACAACTTATTCAAGCGTAAAGTAAGGAACAATAATGAATTAATACAAGAACTAGGCACCTATGAAGCAGAAAATAGCAAACACAAGAGACCGCTCGCTCTCTCTCTCTCTCTCTCTCTCTCGCCCTCTCTCTCTCTCTCTTTCACAGAACCCTCGGCCTGGGGGAACCTATTTAAATGTTCAAGAATATTTATAATCGCTAGTAAGAATTCCATAACAAAATTACCCATGAATGTGTCCACGACGTGAGTTTGGTGACCCTTGAAGTTCTTGCTTTCTCTACGGCGACCTGGCAGACCACTAACGGACCATCTCTTGTATATAGCTAATAGAATGTAACTGATATGTGCTTAGAATTAGGTTTTATTCCAGGTAAACCAGCATTGGGCGAGGCCATTACTTGGTTGGGTGACCACTAAGGTAGGCTACGCCAAACCACCGAATTCTCTAATAAATGACTACGTCCTTTCTGTTACAGGGCTGAACACAACTAATAACTAAGGACTATGCCAGACAGAGCAGCAGCTGTTGTAGAAATATAAATAGCTTATAATTTATACCAAATGTAATATTTTAAATGACAATGTCCTTATGTTACAGGGCTGCAGAAACAACAAAATACACCAACGACTTTACCCAAAAGGGCAGAAAATGCTATACTGACTACA
The DNA here is from genome assembly GCA_030762935.1 of Hymenopus coronatus. Lineage (NCBI taxonomy): Eukaryota > Metazoa > Arthropoda > Insecta > Mantodea > Hymenopodidae > Hymenopus > Hymenopus coronatus. Next base: position 180,704,856 of record CM060892.1, on the reverse strand, counting down.
TCCTTTTTGTTATAGGGCTGCAGATATATACATGTAATATGTATGTAATTATTCACCACAAAATTTCCAAGGGCGCAATCAGGGCTCTGACCTTGTTTGTGTCCTGGCTGTCACTCTCTCCCGGCTTTAGCCTCTGGCCAGCTATAACACCCTCTCCTTGAATCCGCAGGTGCAACAAGCAGTACTGCTGCATTCCTACACCCAAATTCTCTCCGGTGGAGTGGTTTTTTCAGTGGGTATTGCCAGTTTATGGCGACCCCCACACTTGGCAGAATTGTCCCCTCTGTCACCTGTAGACGAGGTTTTTCCACTCCACTCGACAAAAAAAAAATAAAAAAATAAAAATAAAAAAAACAACAACAACACTTCTCCACTCAGACGGCAGCTCCTTCTGCGGTGAGGAGCGCTTGAAGAAAGAGGTGTTTCCAGAGCTTGCAGCAAATTTCGGTGATGCTTAGCACCAAGAAGACGGTAGCTTGTCGATACGGTGCTTCTTAGCACCATTCAGCAGCAGAAGACCATAAACCCCACCACACAGCAAGGAACACCCAGGTCTTCATTCTACATTCAACATCTCCAACTGACAATAAAAACATCTAGTTTCTGATTGGTTGGCCAACACTTCAGGAAGCGACCCTATTGGGCAGCTTCAGGTGTAACCGGTCAATCAGCACCAACCAGCCTACTGCAAGGCCAGAGGTAGTACAGGCAGCGAGCAGCCGAGCAAGGCCACAGACACCTTTCCTAAGGTTAGGTACGGCGCACTTCGGTGTCCGGCCTTCTGTTTGTGTGCAGCGTACGTATACCTTCCCTTCCCATTACCCATCATGAAGCCCACTCCCAGTAGCGAGGCACCCAGCGGTCCTGCCAATAAGGAGCAATAACCACCTCCTAGCACCAGCACTGGTGTTGCCAGCGGCGCAGCCAAGGCCTCCGGTCCCGGCAGCAGCCGAAAACCCAGGAAGTCCCGCCAACGCAAGAGCGGAAAGGGGACTTCGCTCCGTTTGGTTTCGACCGAATCCTCTGACAAGGGCGGATTACGAGAGAGATCTCCTATCCGTACAAGCAAATTGTCCGACTAGGACTTTTCAGATTGTGACAGTGTGGTCACAAGTGTTTCGGCTTACTCGGATCAGACTGAGGCCTTTTCCTTTTATTCTTCCATCTTGGGACAGGATGAGGCAAGTGGCGCTGAGCCTCCCGAGGCCACGATGACTTTGTTGTCGTGGGCAAAGAGAGGAAACTCGTAACTTCCGCACACCAACCCAGTGCAGGACAGCTCCGCCGCCGGCGGACAGAAGAAACCCCATATTCCACCCACCATCGTGGACACCTCTCAGAGTGTGGTAGGCTTTCTCCGGATCGTCATTCGAACTCTCTACCAGGAGTGCACGGTGACAAGGAGCAAAAACCGCTATGTCTTCCAGGCAAGAACACCAGAGGACTACGCACGCCTCCTGAGCGAGCTCAGAAAGGACATTTCCCACTTTACCTTTGGTCTCGACAAAACCAGATACCTTAAGCGAGTTATAAGGGGCCTACCGGTAGACACGTTCATCAATGAGATTGAGGTGGACCTCATCTGCCAGGATAAATACCCCAAGTTGGTGAAACAGCTCATTAAACCCGCTCCATCTGGGCAGCAGCACCCTCTTCATAGTACAAGTAGAGCGGGTTAGCGATCCGGAGTCCAAGATAGATCGGGTAACCTCGATCTGTTACCTTCGGGTCTCCATGGAAGCATCCCTTTTCCCTGGCGGTCCCGCACAGTGCCACCGTCGATTGGGTTTCTACCACTCAAGCAACTATTGTTACCGTATACTGCGCTGCCTTAAGTGTGATGACAAACACCCCAAAGAGGCCCGCCCGTGCTCCTTGAAAGACGAAACCAAGTTTGCCAACTGCGGGGGAAAGCACATCGCCTGTATGGATGCTTCTCTGTGAGACTGAAGGTCATCGCGTCGTCGAGGCCCTCTCCACCTGAGCCTCAACGACAATATTCCTCATCCACCAGCATTTCCGAGGAGGGAGGAACATCAGAGAGCAACGCACACACCGACGACCCAGAGTACCAAAGCCAGACCACCGGCGAGGCAGGAGCCCCAAGCACATCAGGAGGCACCCCGACAGATACCAAAACCTGTTCCTCGGAACACCTTGTACTCGAATAGTGTCTCTGGAAAGGGAAAAATACCAAACACCCCGTCACACAACACAAGGGCCAATATAAAAAGGTCAACCTTAAACTTAGCCTGAAGAAGCCGAGGACTGACTGCGAAACCGATTCCAATCGGAAAGTACCTGCGGCAACCAGTCCAGTAACGGCGCCGATGCGTATCTCCCGCGAGGAACGGCCAGCGGTGGCAGCTCCGCCTCTTCAACCACCCAACGAACCCACTTCAACTCCACCCTCCACCATACCTGCTGTGGATGTCGTGGACCTGCGGTGGTTTCAGCAGTTGCTGCTGAACCACGCCGAGAGAATCCAGGATCTCCTCACCAGGTACTTCCAGACTACCGATCCAAACAGTAAGGCGATGATCCTTTTTAAGGGCCTCACCTTCATGCTCAGGCTCGCTCCATTGCCCCAAATGGTGTCGGAACTAGGTCTCGTACCTCCTACTGATTCGTATTTTGGAATGTCAATGGCGTGAGGGATCATAGGGATGAGCTTCAGCGCTTTGCTGCCCAGTATGCCCTGGACCTCATTCTAGTTTCGGAAACACATTTGCGTCCTGACATTCCCTTCGGCCTACCTGGCTACGCTTGGCACTGCAATGACCGGATGCTCTGCCCCGGAGGCGACACCGCGGTCCTTGTGAGGCAAAACGTGGTCCAAAAACCATTCCCCACTCCTCCCCTGCAAGCCCTTGAGGCGACGGCAGTGTGTGTTGAGCTCGGAGGAACGGAGGTAGCAAAAGTCTCTGTTTACCACACACCCGGTATGACGTTCTTACCTACTGACTACCAATCCCTCTTCAACCTCCATCCTAGCGTGATCCTCGCCGGAGACTTTAATGCCAAACATTAGGTTTGGCATTCGGGCCCCCGTGCGGATCCTAGAGGCAATGCAATGATTCGCATGATTGATAGGGATCCCCAGCTAAGAGTTCTGGGCCTCTGACAACCCACACACCATCCGCAAGGTCGAGAACAACCATCTGGCATTGACTTTGCGATCGTTAGACATTACCCCTTTAATTTCATGCAGCACTCCATTCCGATCACAATCCCGTGTTGACGGAAGTCAACACTAGGGTTGCCAGCCATGACTTCTCAGGTCACACCAGAGAAATCGTCTGGAAATGCGTAAAGGATTGCCTCAGCGCATCAATCCCACCCAATCCAAAAATCACCGACATACCCACCCTAGAGACAGCAGTCCAAACTTTCCATATCACAGTAGTAAGGACGGTTCACAACTTCACCATCCGCACCCCCCACAGCACCTCATCCTGACGTCCTTCCCCTATAACTGGAATTCTTTATCCGCCGTTCCTGGGCAGATTATACCAGCGGAACCGGACGCCACACAATCGAGATCTTCTACGGCGCCTCCGTCGAGAGGTCCGTGTCCGACTACGCGAGCGCCGAGTGCAAGCGTGGGAGGCCACAATGGCCGTTCAAGACCTGGAGGGTGGCGACATCTGGCGTATCGCAAAAGGCCTCCGACGCCAACAGAATCGGTACCACTCCCCGCTTCAAGGCAAAACTTTGCTTTGTTTACGAACCACAAGCAAAGGCGAATGTGCTTGCGAACTACATAGAGGACACCTGCAGGCCGAGAGAGGACCCCCAGGACGTACTCTTCACTGCCCGCGTTCATGAGGAAGTTGACCACTATATTCGGCAACAGCTTCATGAAGCGGAGGGTTCCCTCCCAATCATTCGCCCTAGTGAAGTCCAATTCTCACTCCGGCGTCTTAATACCGAAAAGGCTTGCGGGCAGGACGGGCTTCCTTTCAGAGCAGTGCTGTTCCTCACCAAGATATTCAACATGTGCCTCGCCTTGTGCCACTTTCTGCGCGAGTGGAATTTGGCACGAGTGGTGTGCATTTTGAAGCCTGGTAAGGACCCTCCACTTCCTTCCAGCTACCGCTCCATTAACCTCCTTCCCACCCTCTCGAAGCTCTTCTAGAGGATAGTACTACACCACTTGTCGCCACAGGCAGTTGACATTCAAGCCATCCCACTCTATCAGTTTGGATTTCGTCCTGGGTACTTGACCACCCAACTGCTGCTGCGGGTGGTGGAGGCTGCCACTCTGGGGTTCCAGGACGGGGCCTTCACGCCGGCGGTGTCATTAGACGTCGAAAAGGCCTTCTAAACCACCTGGCATGAGGGACTCCTGTTTAAACTCCTCCAGATTGGCCTACATACACTGCTTATCAATTTCTAACGCAACTTCCTGCACAAAGGCACCTTTGTAGTGATGGTAGCTGGGCAAACATCTACACTAAAACCCCTACGAGGCTAAGTCCCCGAAGGCCTTGTATTATCACCCACCTTGTTTAGCCTCTTTATGGCTTCCCTACAGTGCAGGGCGTCAACATGGCCCAGTTTGCTGATAACGTCCTACTCTACCGTACTGATTGTAACATATGCAGAGCCTTCTATCCCATACAGAGACTCGTCTGTCTCTTCCAGGACTGGTGCACACAGTGGCGGATTTCCATTAACCCAGGCAAAAGTCACGCTGTTCTGTTCTCTAGAAAACGCTCCGCAATAGACTGGATGTACAAATTTTACTATCAGGGCCAGAGGATAAAGTGTGGAAATTCCATCAAATACCTGGACGTCACTCTTGATAGGGGTCTAACTTCTCGTGAACACGTACAGGGAACATCGGACAGAGTGAAGAGGGCGGTGGCCTCCATTTATCCTTTACTGGCCTCCCAAATGCCGGTTCACTTAAAGTTACATCTTTTCAAGGCGCTCGTAGTCCCCCTGATGCTCTACGCCTGCGAAATGTGGGGTATGGCAGCAGACTCCTGGCTTCTCTGTTTAAAGCGGGTACAGAATGGAGGACTCCGGTCCATATATTCTGTATGTTGACGTTTCCCTTTGAGACTACTTCATGAAACTTCAGCCCTCCCAAATGTGTAAGATGTTATTAGGCGCCGGGCTCAGAAACCAGCTTGGACGAACATGACAACGTACTTGTCAGATCGCTGGGGGAGTACTTACCCACTGAACGCCGAAAGAGGCGCTTTCGGGTTCCCCGCATGGCTTGCGGATACCCCCGGATACAACTGCTTTAAACCAGCCAACAGCGAAATAGGTGCACTAAGTACTCCCCCCTCCCATTGGGAGCGGTCTATCAAAATTAACCAATATAAATAATTTTTAAAATTAAACACCAGCGGAGTAGAGGAAAGGATGCTGCTCCTGAAAGACGCAACCACTCGAGGAGCGTATCTAGCGCTACCTCCTTACCACCAACACTCGAAACCTCAAAAATAAAACCTCAATATTCACCTCATTCCTGTGGCTAAACCCTTACCAGAGTAGGTACACAGTAACAACACTTAAGCTCGCCACAAGCCTACCAGATCTCGCACACATGCACTTTTCCACTTTCGGATGATGATGTTGCGAAATCTAGAAAAATTAACCTTAACCTTCACCCTATTCCTGTGGTTAAACCCCTATCAGGGTAGGTACACAGCAACAACACCTAGGCTCATCACCAGTCTGCCAGATCGCACACACACACGCACCTCTCCACTTCCTGAAGAAGGCCATAGTGTACCTTGGCCGAAAGTTTGGAGAATTTTATAAACATTACACGGCACATCATTAAGAAACCCTCATCAGTGACCATCGCCGTGAAATCTTCATATCATACATCATGAACCTCTATGATGACTCTTTTGTCTCAAGATATTCAAGATTGTAAAAACTGCTAAGAATAACAGCTTATTGGATATGTTTCATTTCGAATTGTTCCAAAAAGCTGAGTGATAGAGATTTTAAAGCACTATCTGCATCAGAAATGAGCTCTGCTTTGAGAAGTAATATTAAGACTATGCAAGAGGTGTCATATTCTCAAGAAATTGTATCAATTGAGAAAAATAACACCGTGGGATTATCATGTCATCTGAAGACTGTGAACCCATTCTTAGTCAAGGTCTACTACGTATTGCCATGCCCAAATTCCTGAAGAATCTAAACAATAAATCATTCTGCATCTATATTATTGTTTAACAACATTGATAGTCATTGTAGAACATCTTCGACTATCACATGATGGTCCGCAACTTTTGATTGCTTCACTTCAACAGAGATTTTGGATCCCAACAGTAAGAGGGGCCATGAAGAAGGCTGTACATCAATGCCAAACATGTTGCAAGTTAAAGGCAAATACTGCTTAACAACTAATGGAAAATCTGCCATAGACACGAGTAACCCCATCACGCCCATTTCTCACACCCTCGTATAGACTAAAAGGACCTTTAGGTATAAAAACTGGCACAAGATTAAACAGGACCAGATTAAATGCAAACATTGATATATTTATTTGTTTAGTTATTAAGGCTGTTCAAATAGAAGTGATATCAAATCATTCAATTGTTGCATTTCTTGCAGTGCTTCGCCGATTTATTGACAACAGAAGCCAACCATTCATAGTCTATAGTGACAAAGGCAAGAATTTCATCGCAGCAGTTAAGGAAATAAAATTATTCTTCCAAGACAATGTTAAAAAATGTTAACTCGTGAACGCAACTGCAACCATAGGACGTCATGGCATTTCATTCCTCCTTCAGCACCCCACTTTGATGGATTAAGGAAAGTTGCTGTGAAGAGCTTGAAATATCATCTTAGAAGAGTGATGGATCTTAACTGTCTCACCTATGAAGAATTAAGTATCTAACAATATGGATTGAGGCCTGCTTAATTTCGTCCTCGCATCAAATTAAGTGAAGTTCATCTGAAACTTCCTATCTTATTCCATCCATCACAATTCCTCATACTTTACTTCCTGACAATAACTATGCCTCCCCTCCCATCACAACTTTATCAAGATGAGAGTACACTCAGCCGATCACTTCAGCATTTTTGGAGGAGGTGGCCCAGAGATTACCTCAGCACCTTACAGGAGAGAAGCAAATGAAACACTAGACATCCTAATCTTTGACCAGGAAACATGGTTCTACTAAAGGAAGAAAACCTACCTCCCTTACAGTGGAACGTAGCAATTATTCAGTGCAATCCATCCTGGTAATGAACGATTAGTTCGTGTAGTGACTGTACGAACAAATAATGATAAACGAAAGGACCAATTCCTAAGCTCTGTTTCGCACAAATTGAAACTGAAAGGGCCTGGTGGGTGGCATATGTTTGATATTTAATTTCTACCACACAAACTTATTCTTTTCTTTATCTATTTTATTTTGTGTTATTGTTATTCCATTTCTAACCAACAGTTTAATCTAAGTAATTTATACTCTCTGCTTCTATTGCTCATTTGAAAAAATGTGTTCAATTCACATGACTATCGCTACATTTGAGTAACAAAATATTGATAAAAACTTATGCTTCTATCTACCACATGCTAATTGAGATAAACGTTAGCAGAAATGATTTCTTGTAAGTAGAAGAGAAAAAATGGGATACGCTAAGCTAAAACAATAGTCAAATCTTCTAAAAGGTGGTTGCCATGTTTCTTTGTGTTACCACGAGTTGAAAAATTCCCGTATGTGAAACGTTTTTAAGTATTTTAAAACTGAAACCAATAACAAGGAATATCTAAAAAAAAAAAAAAAAAATAATGAACATCACGAAAAAAAATAATTATGGTATACATTTTGTGATTTAGCAAGATCTACATAAGTTTTTGTCTATCTCTTGCGCTTTACTAGCTCTGTAAAATCCAGGAAAATTCATCCAGAATAAATAGGCCTTCTCAGGCTACTTCTAGAAAATTCAAAATATACGTTATATCTGTCAATTAAATATCTTTAATTTACACTATTTTAATCAAGATTATTAAAACCATTTTTGAGAAAGTGAAAATTTTCAAAAAACGTTCTATTTAGAGCTTAGGTTGGGGTGAAGGAATTTTGTTTAAATACTTCGTTTAGCATCCTTGGATGATACTAAACTTAAAATACCAAGTTTGGTACTTTACGAACTCTTTGTTGTTGTGTTCACAGATACACGAACACATATACGGACCTTTTTCTAAAAAAATATTTTTATGCAACATGTATTTCTCGTGAAACCTCGATATCGACTTTTTAGGTGAGAGACAATACCTTCTCTATTCACCATGTGCGGAGTACGTGAAAAGAAAAAAAAAAAATCTGATGTGTCCATTCACGTGACTTTCTCTACATCTCTGTAACAAACTATTGCTGTAAAGCTTATTCTTCTACCTACTTCATTCTAACAGAGATAAACATTAACAGAAATGGTGTTATTTCTTGATTCCTTGTAAGTAGAAAGGAAATAAGGGAATATACAAGCCAAAACGATAGTCGCATCACTTAAAAGCTGGTTGCCATATGATTGAAGTCCGTTCGTTTGCATGGCCAGGAGTTGACAAAATCGCGTATGAGGAAAGTTTTAAATACTTTAAGACTGAAACCAACTACAATAAATATCTTGTAAATGGTCATTTCTACGAGAAAAAAAAATGTAAATGGCATAAATTGTGTGTTTTAACGAGATCTACATTTTTAATCAGCAACTTTTTTTCTTGCGGTTACGTGTAATGGAGAATAAAGCAAAGTTCATCCCGAATGAAGAGCTGTTCAGAGGCTGTTCCCCGAAAATTCAAGATATATATGTAAATATGTTTAATGTACGGGATTTTTATCAAAATCGTTAGAGCCATTTTTGAGAAAATCAACATTTTGAACATTTTTCCATGTAAACGGAAATTTGCGGAGGGGGGATTATCCCCAAAACCTTCGTGTCTCATCTCTGGAAGATACCCAACCGAAATAATATGTTTGGTATTTCACGAACTTTTCGTATTGAGTTTTGGTGTTCACAAACACATGGACACTCACGGATCCTTTATTAAAAATTGTTTTTTGGATACAGGAGACCCTCAAAGGTGTATTTCCAGTGAAATAGCTGGATCGAATTTTTGGGTGGAGTGCAATACCTTCTCTACCGACGTACCATGTTCTATGTAGAGAAAGCAAAAATGAGAATCGACAGTAACAACAGAACAAATTGGAACAAGAAAACAATGTAAAATTTAACTCATAAACTATTGTTAAAGGTGTTCAAGAATGCTATAATATTAAGGTAATGGCATTACACGTATGGATAGTGTATCAAAATAAATGTCACTATATGCTTTCCAAGTTTATTACATTAATTATTTATCACATTTTATATCACAAAAAAGCACACACACATACACACAGAAACATACATTCAAACTTCCACACTCTATGGAGGACAAGGAATAATTGTGGTTAAACAAAAATTCTCCTCCCCGGCTTGGAATCGAACTCGAGAGCTGCTGGTGAGAAGTCAGTTCGCTGACCACTCTCTGGGCTATTTATTTTATTGTTATCTCCATCTCAATGACTGTTTCTCAAATTGAATGCACCTCAATATGTAGCCCAATATTTTGTTATCACAACTCTGGCTCTTTCCTGCAGTCTTCTCCAGGTCTAGCCTCTGGTTCCCAAGGATCCCGGTGGACAGCGATGGTGTAAAAATCCTTAGCATTTGCCTCCATCTGAAGAGAAGTAAAGCCGTTGTGCCCGTGTCGTAGTTTTACGGCAGTAAAAGACACTCTCGCCTAATAAATAAAATTAATATGTCTTTCACGTCCAATATAGAAAGGGACGCTGAGAACCGCAGCATTTAAACAGCGACCATAAATGAAAATGCAATTCAATTGTTTATTACATAGTCATGGTCTGTTTCGTTTATTGTATTCTGTAACTTTAAAGTGCGCAGCTCAATATCCAATGCGGTGGAGTAAACCAAAGTTCTGATTGGCCGGTACAGAATAGTTGAACCCATGGCCTCCCAAATGGAAGTATAGGCTGAACTGTCTGGCTCATTGCTGTTAGATTTTGTTCATTAAAACTAACAATGCAACGCCTAAACGCGTCCTGCGGCTGAGGGGTCAGTCAGGGTAGCTTAATTGTTAGGTGCTAGCTTATTGATTTCAAGGTCATGATTTCAAACCCGTTTCAATGGTTTTAAGTGCACTTATAACTGACAGCTCCACGTCAATAAATTCACTGGCATATAAGAGAACTCCGCGGGTCGAATTTTCGGCACACCGGTGGTGCTAATATCATCCTAGTAATTGAGAGCATTATTAACAATAATTTATTTTCATTTTGTCCGTGATACTACACTCCATCAAACGTTGCTTAACCCATGCTAACAGTTCAGAATGTAACATTAAAGACATTATCCTGGTCCAGTGTTTCCGGTGTAGATCCGTCTTCAGGCTAAAATCTGGCAACGCTTTGCCCATCTTATGTCTTTTTGTTTTCTTTCTTTACCGTGGAGGGGGAAAATGCAACCCCCAGCCGAAGTGCAATGGCTGGGAAGATATATGGGACTCTCCGCTTCCTCATACAGCATACCCACTAAAAAACCGCTCCACGTTATAGCAGTAATTTGTTGTAAATAGCGTGACTTAGCGCGGTCCCACTGATGCACTCGCGTTACTAAACGAAAGATAGGAATGCTGCCGCACAGTCGCGGAAGTGAGGTAAAGGTTGCTGCTAGGCTACAGCCATGAAACCTGACTGCAGCATAGGGAAATGAAGGTAACATTGTGCAGGAAGTTGAAGGAGATAGTAGGTGAGGATATTGAATGATCGTGGAAGCTTACTTGTGTTTCAGTCTGTCCATGTCCTGTCGGAGTCTCGTGCACTTCGCCACTAGGGCGAGGTCCTTTTCCGTAGGGACCCACTTCTCGACTGAGGTAGTGGGCCTTGCAGCAGTGTTGAGTGGCTTTATTTTGGGATCGGAAAAGCTCTGCGGAGTACGCTGCTTGCTGGCTAAAGACATGCTTGAGCTGCGCCGTGATGCTGTCCAGACTGGATGCTAGATCCGCTGTGGTGGTTTGATGCATGGTGATGGCGACGGTGGTGGTGGCCTGAAGTTCTTGCAGCTTCAGATCCAGGACGCTGCTGCACACCTCTTCAAGGGCAGCTAAGCGAGCGCCGACGTTAAGGATTTCCGCGTGGAAGTCCTGAATGGCGTCCTGCGTCGCTGAGTCTATCGAGGGTGCAGGTGGTGTGGCGTCGATGGAGTTGGTCGGCAGTGTTGTAGTCCGGGCTGGTGGTGGTGAGGTCCTGCTCCTCGTGTATAGAGGGCACTGAGCTTGACGGTGAAATGCCCTGTGCGACGGCGTAGATCGTGCTCAGTGCTCTCAGCGGTGGCGTTGTCGGAGCCACAGTAGTGACACCGCGACGACGAAGAGCAGGAGTCGGCAATATACCTGAAGGCATAACAGCAACGGCAGGGCCGGTGACGTTCCATCTTGCAGGCCTCGACAACCTGGAATTGCCCTAACAAGGGCAACCCTAACGCCAAGGCAGCATCGAGGTCCGACCGATTCTGGAGCTCCAGCCTCACAAGCGCTGTAGGTCCCCGGTTGCAAATTATCCGTGTGGCCCTTAAACAAGAAGGCCACTTGGATTTCGCTGCGGCTAGGAGGTGCCGGGTGGTAAGGTCCCTAGGGACCCCCCCATATCACGGCATTGAACCAGGGCGGCGGCGGTGTGGAGCTGGGTGGAGGCGGTGACGGCGATGGCGGCAACTGCGGCTGCAGTTGCGGCGAGACTGCGGTGGCGGCCGACGGCGAAGCAAAGCTAGCCGGGACCGGTAGCATCGGAGGTGCTGCCTCCTCGGCGGCTGCCGAGGAAGAGGCGTCGTGTGCTGCCTTAAAAGCGGCGAGACTGCGCTGTCTCTTATGATGTGGCATCCTCAGGGCTTACTGTCAGTTTCAGTTTCATTTTCAGTTTTTTATTGAGCAAAGATAGCCCCTTGGCTGTTACAGAGATGAGGCCGTCAGGGTAAAATTTACATCAGGTTATAAAAATCGTAGCTGAGTGCAAACAAAAAGAAGGAGCCCATACAGAGAGGCTGCCGCCTCTAAGAAAAACGGCCCCAGAGTAAAGTACACAGATACTTAGCAATGTAACACATATAGTAATGAAAGAAAAATAAGAGGCACAGCTGCTGCCATCAATACGTGAAAGAGCCGACACCTAGGCGAAGGCAAAAAAACAAGTAAAATAAAAGATAAACACATAAAGCACACTTGCACTGCACAGACACACGCAGGCACTGTCAGCCCGGAGGGCGGAGATAAATCACTGTGGTGGGAGGGGAATTAAAACGGCTTAACTCCTCGGTGCTTGCGGTGTCGAGGTTCGTTGGTGCCAATGTTCCGAACCAGGGGATTGGGATGGGATCTGAGGGAGGCCCAGAGCCGGCGACCCCGAATGTGCATGATGTCTTCAAGTTGCGGCACAGCCAGTTCCTCATGGATAACTCTATTGGGAGTAAGGAGCTGGTCGCGAATGATGCGCCGGAGACATACATTCTAGATGCGTTGTAAAATGACTCAATGGGTGCGTGAAACGGGCGTCCTAGCATAGAGGAGATAGGAGTGACTAAAGGCCTGAAAGAGAATGATCTTCGAGCGAAGCGTAAGTCGGCGGTTGCGGAAAATCCGATAGCAAAGATGAAGGCGAGTCCTCCCCTGTGTACGCAGACGCGTGATGTGAGGGTGCCAAGTCAGGGAGCGGTGCGGGTTTGGGTGCGGCAGAGCAAGGGCTGGCCATCCACCGTGAGGGTTAGAGGCGGAAGGCTGCGACGTTGGGTAAAAAGCACAAAGTGGCATTTAGCAGCATTGATTGCTATCTTCCAAAGGGAGAGCCACTGCAAGAAACGAGTGACATAACGCTGGAGGGCGAGTTGGCCATAACGGAGATTAGGACAGTGGTGGTTTAGGGCAGTATCGTCCACGTACATCAGCATGGAGCAGCGAGGGTCCTGAGGGGGGTCCCGTGTGAAGAATCTGTAAAGTAGAGGGGCCAGTACCGCACCCGGCGGAACCCCTGCACGCCTAAGGCGGGGGCGAGAATTGTCGCGCCCAATGCAGACGCTAAACCAGCGGTCCTGGAGGAAGCTGTGGAGGAGCCGGAGAAAGGGCCGCAGAGCCGGAAGCTGATGGTGGATTTTGTACAGTATGCCCGCGTGCCAACATTTGTCGAAGGCAGCCTCCACATCCAAAAAGAGAGCAAGGGTGCTGCGGTCATTGCCAACATCATCTACAAACTTGAGGAGCTGGAGGTCAGTGAAGTGATGGGGACGAAACCCAAACTGAAAGTCGGGCAAGGAAGTAGCAAGGGGGGGGGGGACTGCTAGGTGTAAGTTGCGGAGCAAAAGGCGCTCGAAAAGTTTCTAGATGTGGGAGAGAAGGCTGAGCGACCGATAGGATGCTGCATCTCGGGCATCAAGCCCTTTTTTCGGAAACATAATGACCCGTGCTCACTTCCAAGCGGCGGGAAAATAACCAAATTAGAGGCAGAAGTTAAATAAAACGGTTAAAAAACATAGTACGGCGAGGCAGATTTTTAAGAGCAATAGGCGAAACGTGGTTGGGGCCACACGCCTTGCCAGGGTGTAGGCGCCTAATGGCGCAAAGAACCTGACGCGGTGTGAAGCGAAGATCCAAAGGCACAGGGGGCTAGCAAGTCAGTCGTGTTGCCAGACCGTAACGGCCATCAGCTGATCAGGATGGGTAGTCGGGTTGACCTGGAAGCGAGCTTCTAGGCAGGAACCAAATAGCCCCACTTTACCTTCTGGGGAGCCTACCGGGCCCGTTGGGGTGTGAAGGGTGCCTGACTGCGAGCAGATAGGTGTGGAGGACCGACATCCCTTGAGGACCCTCCAAAGAGATCCGTCACAGTGGGAGGTGGCAAGCATACGCTCCTCCCAGGCAGCATCAACACAGACAAGCCGAGTGTCCTATGGTGCTGCGAAGGGCGTTGACCAGACGTGGATAAAGAGGTTGGCGAGACTGCCGCCATAGGCCAAACAAACGACGGCGACATGCGATAAGATATTCAACCTCTGGTAAGAAGTGGCGAGCAAAATGGTGAGGCGTGGAGGTAGTAGCACGCGTTGTAGCCGTGGGAAGGGAGGCAGTAAAAGAGGCCACGGCAGAATCAATATGTGCCTGAGAAGCACACCGGAGGTGGGGGACAATCAAAGTGTGGAGATTCGCCCGAAATGAGGACCAATCCGTGACTCGCTCCAACCCATGAGCGGCAACAGGGGAGGACAAACGACCAGGTAGGGCGAAGTGTACCGGGCAGTGGTCCGAGTCGAGGGAGTGTGTAACAGTAAAAGCCGGTGAGAGCGCCACAGACCGAACAAAGAAAATGTCGAGGACGTGAGGTTGCCGACCCTCCACAGTAAGTGCAGTCCCGAGGAGCGTGGATATGAACAGCCGGCCGAGATAAAAGAAAGTCAAGTAGCTTGGTGCCAGCGTAATTAGAAGAGCGACAGTTCCAAGCGGGATGTTTAGAGTTTAAGTCCCCGGCCACCAATACCCGGCCTGGGGAAAGAACAAAAAGACGGGTAAAATCCTGTATCATCCCATCCGGATGAGTGTCTGGGGGATGGTAAGCAGCCACAAGAGTGATAAACTGACGGTTAATGGGAAAGCTGACTACGGTGCATTCAAGATATTCCAAAGGGGGAGGAGGCGGAAGCGAAAATGGAATGAACCGGCGGATTATAACAGCTGTGCCACCCCCGGGTCGGTCCGTGTGGAAGACATTAAAATCAAATTACAAACGGGACAGAGCTGCGGAGTTTAGTCTCTGTGACACAGGCCAGGTCGATGCGGTTATGGCGGAGATAGGTGGCCAATTCGGCGCGATGCCGCCGAAGCCCATTTGTGTTCCAGAGGAGCTCACGAACCACATGGGTCTGAAGGAGATGCCGAGCAGCCATAGTTAAAAAAAAGTATCGAGACACTCAAAAATAATCTGGAACTTATCAATAATGTTTGAACAGGATTTGAATTTAGCTACGCAAAGGCGAAGTTTAGAGAACAAACAGCGGAAATCAATGCCGCGGAAAAATAAAAACAGCTCTTTCAGGTCGGCCCCCAGCTCAGAGGTTGGCGGGTAATAGACCCGCAGGAGGCGTCTTGGAAGAGTTGGGCGCATAATGATTACGGCCGCCAAGAGTAGCCGAGAAGGAAACACCTGGGGTGACAAAGGAGGAGGTGCCAGCATGCTGGCGACGGGCCTGAACTAGTTGGTGACTGAGGTCAACAAGTTGGTGGCGGTCCAGCTCCTGTTGAAAGGAGGTGCAGCCGCTGTAGCTGGTAGTATGGGCTTAACCGCAATTCGTACAAGTAGGTGTCAAGGAATCTACTCCCTTGCTAGGGCTATCCTTTAGCATGTGCCGCGCACCGCACACCACACAGCGCGAGGGCAAAGTGCACATTCGAAAGGTGTGGCCGATTTTCTGGCAATTAAAACATTGACTTCTTGCTGAACAAACGTGTGCCTCCGGTGATTTTGCCATCAAGTCGTTCTGTCTGGATGATTACTAGTTAGTGGTAACATCTCTGAAAGACAACGGCGTACATTATTATTTGATAGCTCACCCCGAAGAGAGAACTGCACGCTTAGTGATTAACGGGATGTACGACGAACTCACCGGAGAAGAGGTACTAGAAGACTTGGCTATGTGCGGTTTCAGGACCATTAGGGCCGTACAGATCCGAAGGCGAAATAGAGATAGGACCCCCTGCGCATGTTCTTAGTAGAATTGCAGGACACGCTAGAAAAAAAGGAAAATACTTTACCTCAAATATTTGGCATAGCTTAGAGTTAGGGTTGAAGCACATATGTCGATCGCGGAGCCCAAGCAGTGCTCACGATGACAAAGGTTCTGGTACGTGAAGTTAGAATGCAGGTCCCCAACTTCGATTTGCGCTGTTCATGACCCCATTATTCAGGCACATGCACAGTTCCACCTATGGAACGGCAATGCGTTTTATGTGGTGTTCAGGGCAATGGAGCAACTTGGCGCGGTTGCTCCACATACTACGCAAATTGTGGGAAATCCACGCGTGAGCAGCCTCCTAGACCCCCAAGAGTAGGAAGTACGCAAGCTCCCCCGAGGCCGCTACACAATTAAGTTCAGAGTGCTTCACCAGGAATAGTAAAGGCCGGAAGCCCACAGCCCCCATAGAGAACCACTCTGCGGTTGGGAAACCTCAGTCACGAGGTGAGGTAGAACCCATCAGAGAAGAGCGACACTCCCGCAAATAACCACACAAACCGAAAGCAGGTTGCTAAAATCCGGCTGCTGGGCCTCCCCCAGCAGCTAAGTCGCTCACCATCCGGGTAATTCCAGTAGCAGAAGAAGAAAGCTTCAGCGTGGTAACGGGCCTACTGATAAGCACAATGTGTGTATCCATAAATTAACAATCAATAAGAATCACAAAATCACTACTTTTTAGAAAAAGCTCTGCGATTAGGTAAGTCGAAAAGTTTCACAGCACTCAACCTTACCAACCTGTTAGATATGTGCGATAGACACGTTCATGGCTAATTCGGACACATTAAGAACAATCACATGGAATTGCAACGGCATACGCAAAAAGGTTATAGATCTAACTGATCTATTACAAACACACTCAATTCACATATCATTATTAACCGAAACCCAAATAAATTATAAAGACCGCCTCTCCATTCCCGGATACCGTATATACAGAAATGATAGAGACCGTAGGGGAGAGGGAACTGCCATATCTATAAACACAAGCATAGAACACAACCAGATTAATTCCCCAATATTGACTCACGCTGAAACAGCGGCAATCAAAACTATTATTCGCCAAACTGAAATCGAGATTGCGTCAGTATAAATCCCCCGGGGAAGATAGACACAGTTAACATTGACAAAATCATGGAAATAGGGCATAGAGTAATTGCAGCAGGAGATTATAATTGTAAACACCAAATTTGGAACTGCGCGAATACTAATGCACAAGGAACTAAATTACTAAACTACATAAATAACACAAATTATTTAATCACAGGTCCAGATGAGACAACATTTGTACCGAATATGCCCAATCAAACAACAGAAATTCTGGACATTGCACTTTTAAATAATATCCCCTTTAATCTGGATGTAAATGTGTTGCAGGGGCTGACATCACACCACCTACCGGTGTTCTTAACAGGTAATGCTCCCTTCAGGCCAAAAACAAAACCCTTAAGACACAATTACAATAAGGTGGACTGGGAAGAGTTTAAAGTTACGGTAGACCTCTGCCTACCACAACTCGAAATTAATACGAATGAAGAATAGGACGAAGCGATCCACAAACTATAAATAGCAATAAATTGAAGCCTTAATGCACGCGTACCCTTAAAACGACAGCACACTATTAATACTAGATATCCCCAAGATGTAAAAGAGTTGCAAAAATCTCAAAATCGAGCCAGACTTAAATGGCAGAGAACTAGGAATTTAATTCATCGAAAAGAATATTATTATGCGCGCGAATTAGCAAATAATAAGGCCAGGACCTACTTTAGAAACCAATGGAACGACACGCTTGATAATATCAAAACCCCAACAAAACACAGTAAGGCGAAATGCGAATTGCTTCACGCGTTCGTGCACAAATATACCGCCAATACAAATTAATAACACCGTAGCAGGGACCCTCCCAGTCTAAGGCCGAAGCGCTTGCTTCCACTACTCGAAGTTGATAATCGAACAACATTCCTTGGAGGACCCCATCCCCGTAACCGGGCAAGACGACTGCCTACTTGAAGTCGATCATGAAGCGCAAAACTTTGGTCAAAGAAGAACACAGAACAAAATGCGAAAAACAAATGCAGGAGAAGTAAGCTGGATTATAAAGCACCTGCCAGCAAGAAAAACACAAGGCAAGATACCAAATGTTGTACTAAGGAATTTACTTAAAGGGCAGAAGCATTACCAGCCAAAATATTCAACTATATGCTCGAAAACGGCAGGTTTCCACCTGCATGGAAAGAAGCAAAAATTCTACCTTTCCCAAAAGCAAACATAAATCTAGCACTAGCAATTAACTACAGGCCAATCAGCCTATTAAATACATTCAACAAGGTATTAGAAAAAGTAATACTGAAACGAATAAATTCACACTTAAACAGACAGAAAATACTTATACCCGAACAGTTCGCATTTAGAGTACTTCATTCAACCACACTACAATTGTTAAGAATGACGGAGCAGATCACCAAAGGATTCAATACAAATAAATAGACAGGTGCCCTCTACTCAGATTTTGAACGTGCCTTCGAAAAAGTATGGCATGCAGGGCTACTCAGAAAACTGAAAGACTACGAATTTCCTGACATTGCGATAGCCCTAATCAGGGACTACCTTTATGACCGACGATTTCACACCTCAGTAGAAGATGCAGTCTCAAGCTCCAAACAAATCCGAGCAGGAGTTCCACAAGGAAGTATCATGGGACCAACATTGTTCAATTTATACATAAATAACATGCCAGAATTGGTAAGAACCAACAAGTACATATAAGCAGATGACACTGCTATAACCACACAATCCACTCAGCCACGAATTTTACACTTACGCCTACAAAATGCTTTAGACTTACTTGAAGCATGGTTCACGAAGTGGAGAATTAAAGTCACCGCCAGGAAGACATATGCTATAGTCTTCACTAAAAGAATACATCACCGCAAAGGTAGAAACATGTTACAAATGCTTAATTACCAAGGCGAAATTATCGAGTGGAAATACCAAGTGACCTACTTAGGTCTTGTCATGGACCAAGACATATAGCTAAGATCAGAGCCAAGGCTAATGGTCAAATAAATAGACTATGTCCCATTATTAATCTGAATAGCCAATTAAAATTAAACATGGGAATGATCCTATATAAAACACTATTAAGAGTAATCATTACATACGCATCCCATGTATGGGTTTACGCTGCAAAAACGCACATACATAAACTGCAAGCACTCCAGAATAGAATAATTGGAATAATTGCCAAACAACCTCCAGTAGCTCAGCTTATCTCCTTCATGAGGAGCTAAAACTGCACTCAATTGAGCAGTTCATCAAAAGCCAAAGTTACAATTTGTCCAAGCTTAAAGTAAAGAACAGTAATGAACTTATACAAGAACTAGGCACCTATGAAGCAGAAAATAACAAACACAAGAGACCGCTCTCTCTGTTTGACCGAACCGTCGGCCTGGGAGAACCCGATTTAAATGCACAAAAATATTTAGAATGGCTAATAAAAATTCCACTATAAAATTACCCATGAATGCGCCTATGACGAGTTTGGTGGCCTTGAAGTCCTTGCTCTCTGAGTCTTTTGTATATAGCTAATAGAATGTAACAAATATGTGCTTAGAATAAGGTTTTATTCCGGGTAAAGCAGCATTGGGGGTGGCCATTACTTGATTGGGTGACCACACGCCAAACCAATGAACTCTCTACTAAATGACTATGTCCTTTCTGTTACAGGGCTGAACACAACTAATAACTAAAAAGTATGCCAGACAGAGCAACAGATGTTGTAGAAATATAACTAGATTGGTATATATTCCAAATGTAATATTTTAAATAATTATTTCCTTATGTTACAGGGCCGCAGACACAACAAAATACACTAACGACTTTACCCGAAAGGGCAGCAAATCTTATACTATGTCCTTTTTGTTAAAGGACTGCAGATATATACTCTTGTAAAATATATGTAATCCTCACCACAAAATTTCCAGGGGCGCAATCAGAGCTCCGGCCATGTTTGCGTCCTGGCTATCACTCTCCCCTGGCTTTGGCCTACGGCCGGCCAACACACCCGCTCCTTGAATCCGCAGGTGAAACAAGCGGTACTGCTGCATTCCTACACCCCAATTCCCTCCGATGAAGTGCGGTTTTAGTGGTTATTGCCAATTTATAGCGGCCCCCACACATGGCAGATTTATCCTATCTGTCGCCTGTGGACTGGCTTTTTCCACTCCACTCGAAAAAAAAAAAAAATTAAGCACAAGACGCAGTTAGCCCAGAGGAAGCCACATCATAAGATGGGCGAAACGCTGGCAGATTTTAGTCTCAAGACGTGGTCTACACCGGAAACACTGGACCAAGATAATTTTAATATTGGCCATGGAAGTTTACGAAAACATATAACACACCTCTACGGGGAGAGAATGATATGAAAGCACAACAGTTCTGCTAGCTGTGGAAGAAGAAACTGCTACACCACATCAACACTGGATATGCGCGCAACATATTACGGAAAGCGTCTTTCAGTTTACTAAGGGAGAGAATAGTCTTTACAAGACGAGAATTACATTTCCCGGAAACATAATTTTATGGAATGCATCAGTTGCTTGCTACCAGGCATAGCATTCCCTCGAATAAATAATATAAGCTTTTGACTTTTACCTCCTTCTATTATTGATTTAGAACAAAACTACTGGAATACTTTGGAGAACATTTCATCTACATTAGCATACAAGACAGCATTTATTGCTGAAGATAGACAACGAAAAAAATTCCATAATTTAAAAAAGAAACAATATGCTTTGGAATCCAGATTAGCTACAGAAAAGTTAGTAGTGAATGTTTAAAAAATCACCTTAGACGAAACCAAGACACAAGTCCTAGCAAAGGGACTAAAGATTGCTATCAACCCCCGCATATACCGATGGAGCAGTTTTCACTGGAATAGAGGCTTCAATTACTGGCTTACCAGAGGAGACAACCAATGATATCAGAATGGACACTTACAAGGTACTCAAACACGCGAAAGTTCCTAAAGCAAACATCACTCACGCGGAACGTCAAGCTCTCAAAAGCATTGCGTCCAATCCAGATATCGTAATCTTAGCAGCAGACATACGCTGTCGTGATGAACATTTAGGATTAAAGAGAAAAAATTACAGACTTGCTCCATGAAACAGCGTATAGTAAAGTAGAGAAGAATCCAACAAGCAAACTAGAAAGACCAAAACTTCGCTAATAAAAATTCTTCCATACCAACAGAACAACAAAAACGTCTCTTCCCCCACGACTCTCGTACACCGACGTTCTATGGACTGCACAAAGCTCACAAGCAAGATATTCCATTGAGACCTCGTCAGTGTCATAGGCTCGCCCACTCATGAACTCGCCAGATTTCTAGTCAGGGGTCTCCAACCATTAATGGGCAAGATAGACTCCTTTGGCAGGGACTCCGGTCATTTCGACCAAATACTCCTGAATTTTACCTTTGAAGTGCACCACACTTTGGTCAGTTTTGACATAAAATCTTTGTTTACTCGCAACCCAATTGAAGAAACCCTCAGATCCGTGCAACGAAGAATCACCTTTAACCATCTCCCAGAAGACTGGACCGACCTTGTTTCTCATTACAAAACCAACACCTATTTCTCATATCAAGGAGACAACTACCGACAACAGGAGGGTGTAGCCATGGGATCCCTTATCTCGCCGATTGTGGCAAATATTTTCCTCGAAGATTTTGAAAATACGACTTTGAACACTTGCCAACTTAAACCGGCTATGTGGTTAAGATATGTAGATAACACTTTCGGGGTATGGTCACATGGATTTAGCAATATTCCAGAATTCCTTGAACATCTGAAAAGCCTTCACCAGAATACAATTTACTACGGAAATAGAACATAACCAAAAATTACCATTTCTAGACGTTCTGATTGAACGAAATTTAGCAAACAAAACAGTACATTGTTCAGTTTACCGAAAGGCTACATACAAACACAGACAGATACATAAATGCCACATCCCACCACCCATTTCAGTAAGACGATGCATGGTCAAATCTCTGTTCCAACGAGCCACGTGTATTTGTGACCCAGAAATGTTAACTGAAGAGAAGCACCACTTACAGGAAGTGTTAAAAGCCAACGGATATTCAAAAACCGATATCAAATGCTGGGGAAGGAATGCCAAAGTACTACAAAAATAAAAAGAAAAACAAAAGACAAAATTGACCCGTCTTCCTTTTGTTCAGGGAATCACTGAAAGGAATGGCAAGGTTCTACTCAAACACAGTATTAATACTCGGTACAACACGGTCAAGAAATTACAATCCACCCTCAGACCAGTAAAAGACAAATCCAACCCATTACTTAATCCAGGGATTTACAAAATAGTATGCGATTTCGGCAAAGCATATATGGGCCAGACCGGACTATCGGCAGTCACACGACGAAAAGATCATATCTGAAACCTCAAACTTAACCAGCCTGAAAAGTTCGCTCTATCCGAACACGATATTGAAACCGGCCATTATATTGATTTTGATGAAATGGAATTAGTGGTGCCATGCGAAGATTATAAACATCGCGTTATACACGAAAGTGTCGGGATATTTAAAGAATAACGTAAAATTAACAGGGACAACGGAAAATACTTGAACACCATCTAGAGACCTCTGCTAAGAAAAGTAAGCTATCTTGGTGCCAGCGAGCTAATTGGAACGCAGAAATCAGCGACCCCATCCTTTGGCCGAACGACAACCAATGGCAAAAATGGAAGGCGGTGCTTGGCAGGCCCCAACCACAGAATAAAGGAAGGAAGGCCAGCTGGACAAGACGCAGTTAGCCCTGAGGAAGCCATATCATAAGATAGGCGAAACGTTGGCAGATTTTAGTCTCAAGCCGCGGTCTACACCGGAAACCCTGGACCTAGATAATGTTAATATTGGCCGTGGAAGTTTACGAAAACATAAAACATTAAAGACAGTTTTTCTTTCTCTACACGTACTGTGTAGTTCTAGTGGAAACATTTTATTGCATCCGAAGTTCGTTATCAATATTTGACCGGAAATATTCGTTTTCAGGTCCCTTGAATCCAATTTTTTTTTTGCAAAAGGTCTGTGTATGTGTCTTTGTGTGCCTGTGGATAGCATAACTCAAAAACTGCAATACCAAACTTGGTACATAAATTGGTATGTTCCAAGGATACGACATAAAGATTTGCAAGGAAATCCCCTCACCCCAAGCTAACCTTTACGTGGAAAGATTTTTGAAATTTTTGTTTTACTCAAAAATGTCACTAACGATTTTGATAAAAACACCTTAAGTATATTAAAGCTATTTACACCAGAAATAAATGTATAACTTGAGATTTCTGGGAATAGATTCTAAAGACCTGTTCACTCTAGATATGTTTAGCTGAATTCTGCATAACTGGTAAACCGTAAGATGTACACAAAATTTACTGCTTAAAAATGTAGATTTCGTTAAAATACACAATTTATGTCATATTTATGTTTTAGAGGTGACCATTTCCAAGATATTCATTTTTATTGGTTTCAATTGTAAACAACGTATCATCTCAAACGGGGTCACCCTTCGTTTCTAGTCTTTTGTTTTTCTGGAAATGCAAAGCGAACCGATCTTCAATTGTTCACATATTGATGTGCATTTAAACGATTTTACTATAGCTTTAACTTGGTATATTCCCTTATTTCCATTATGATTATAAGGAACAAAGTAGTAAGATCAATTGTGTTAATCTTTATCTCGTTTAGGATGTGTAGATAGTAGCATAATGTTTTATAAGAATAGTATGTTTGCAGAACAGGTAAAGTAAGTCATATGAATGCAACGCATCAGATATTTTTTTTCTGGTACTGCTAGTTGACTAATTCCTTTAAAACAGTAAAGGAAACAGATCCCATTCATTCTTAGAAGAGCTTGTTTCTGCAGAGGAGAATAAAAGTTGCAGTGTCAGGGTAGAGTAGCAAAAACGATCCGTAGCAGCGAGTCATTGTGCATTTACACGCATTGAGCACACGCTGTAGTCCGCCCCGTTTTCACTTGGCCTCCTTTGTATACAAAAACGTTTTTCTGAAAGCATCCTCCATGAATATTCAACAAACGCTTTCTTGGCTATTAGCGACACCTAATTGGGATCCAGCTATCTTATTTCTGTGATGAGATGACAGATGAATAACGCGAAAAGAAAAGGAGTGCCGCTGCTCGCTATATAGGTTGCTTGTGTTCAACTCGGCCTTGTTCCAGAGCGAGAATACTGTGTGTGTGTGTGTGTGTGTGTGTGTGTGTGTGTGTGTGTGTGTGTGTGTGTGTGTGTGTGTGTGTGTGTGTGTGTGTGTGTGTGTGTGTGTGTGTGTGTGTGTGTGTGTGTGTGTGTGTGTGTGTGTGTGTGTGTGTGTGTGTGTGTGTGTGTGTGTGTGTGTGTGTGTGTGTGTGTGTGTGTGTGTGTGTGTGTGTGTGTGTGTGTGTGTGTGTGTGTGTGTGTGTGTGTGTGTGTGTGTGTGTGTGTGTGTGTGTGTGTGTGTGTGTGTGTGTGTGTGTGTGTGTGTGTGTGTGTGTGTGTGTGTGTGTGTGTGTGTGTGTGTGTGTGTGTGTGTGTGTGTGTGTGTGTGTGTGTGTGTGTGTGTGTGTGTGTGTGTGTGTGTGTGTGTGTGTGTGTGTGTGTGTGTGTGTGTGTGTGTGTGTGTGTGTGTGTGTGTGTGTGTGTGTGTGTGTGTGTGTGTGTGTGTGTGTGTGTGTGTGTGTGTGTGTGTGTGTGTGTGTGTGTGTGTGTGTGTGTGTGTGTGTGTGTGTGTGTGTGTGTGTGTGTGTGTGTGTGTGTGTGTGTGTGTGTGTGTGTGTGTGTGTGTGTGTGTGTGTGTGTGTGTGTGTGTGTGTGTGTGTGTGTGTGTGTGTGTGTGTGTGTGTGTGTGTGTGTGTGTGTGTGTGTGTGTGTGTGTGTGTGTGTGTGTGTGTGTGTGTGTGTGTGTGTGTGTGTGTGTGTGTGTGTGTGTGTGTGTGTGTGTGTGTGTGTGTGTGTGTGTGTGTGTGTGTGTGTGTGTGTGTGTGTGTGTGTGTGTGTGTGTGTGTGTGTGTGTGTGTGTGTGTGTGTGTGTGTGTGTGTGTGTGTGTGTGTGTGTGTGTGTGTGTGTGTGTGTGTGTGTGTGTGTGTGTGTGTGTGTGTGTGTGTGTGTGTGTGTGTGTGTGTGTGTGTGTGTGTGTGTGTGTGTGTGTGTGTGTGTGTGTGTGTGTGTGTGTGTGTGTGTGTGTGTGTGTGTGTGTGTGTGTGTGTGTGTGTGTGTGTGTGTGTGTGTGTGTGTGTGTGTGTGTGTGTGTGTGTGTGTGTGTGTGTGTGTGTCAAAGACAGTCGCAAGCACTTTTCACAAACTCAGACACTCTAATGACGATTTCGTTCTAGGACCTTTCAACTATCATGAGGGCTGGATTCCTGTTGTTACTTGGTTCCCGGTTTTTCCAGGTCGGTAGGCGAAAGCAGGGGTGCTTCTCCATTGCCACAAATTTCGTCTTCATTTACTTGTTATGTTCTAGGGTCCGAAGATTAGGCTTCTAGATGTCGTGTCAGGCGTGTACATTAAGTTTTTATATTTTTCTTATAGTTTATCAGTTATGCAAAGGTCATCAAGAATGAATATGGCTTCATAGTCTCTCTCCAGAAAGAGTAAGAAATGCATTTTATCAGTGATGAAGGTATCTTAAATATACGGCATGAAATCAAAATTGTTAGAGTTATTTTTGAAAAAATGAAAACCGACAAAAATTTTTTCATGTAAAGGGTAGTTGGGTTTTCTTGAAAATCTTCGTGTCGCAACTTTGTAAGACGTACATAAACCGCCAAGTTTAGTATTTAACGGACTTTTCTTTGTTGAGTTATCTGTTCGAAGACATATGGACACACACACACACACACACACACACACAGAGTATGTACGCAAGGTCGCGGGTTCAAACCCGGCGGAGGGCGATGGATTTTTTTCGGGCGTAAAAGACCTTAGCATAACTTCCTTCGGAAGGGAAGTAAAGCCGTTGGTCCCGTCTCGTAGATTTAGGGCATGTAAAGGAACCTCAAGCCTAATAGGGATACATCTGAACAAAATTAAACGGTCTTTCACTCTTAGTGTAGAATGGGACGCTAAGAACCACAGTATTTAAAGAGGGTCCATAAATAAAGCTCCATTTGCATTTTTCATTACACACAATTTGAAAGAAAACAATTAGGTGGCGGAGTAAGTCTGTCATACATCAACCATGCTAATTTTGCACCTTAAGATATGCTTTTTTACTTTCTCTACTCGTACTACGGTAGTCTCCCTAGCTCTGTGTTAGCGTAGCTGCTTATCAAGTGGGAGCCCTGTATTCGATTCCCAGTACCGGCGTGGGAATTTTTCTCCCGCTGGGAGACCTGGTTCAGGGTGCACTCATCTGGTGAACTACCTAGGGGGCAATTGAAGAGCTCCTTGATGTAGAAATAGCGGCTCCAGATCATGAGGACCACATTAACCGGCCGGGGGGGGCCTCGTGACCATGACTACGTCTCATCATCTAATACTGCACCCCAGCCATGTCATCTGTCATGGACCGAGATGGGGACGCTGCGGCCGGGCGGTAGGCCAAGGTTCCTTGTGAGCTGTCGTGCCATGAGTTATTTATCTTCACATACTAGGCGCATACTGTATAGATGAAGTATTGCATCCAAAAAGAGAATAGCAAGATTTCACTGGCAGTATATGTTTTGAGGTCCCCGCGACTCAAAAAAGTATTTTTAGTAAAAAATCCCCCCACCACAAACTATCCATTATATGGAAAAGTTTTTGAAAGTTTTGTTTTTCTCAAAAATGTTACAATGATTTTAATTAATATACCGTACACTAAAGATATTATCATCACACATAGAATGTATATGAACTTTCTTGGAATATCCTCTGAAGACCTTATTATCCTGGATGAATTTTGCAGACATTTGCATAACGGTTAAAACATAAGAGGTAGACCAAAACTTATTATAGTAGATCTTGTTAAAACAATAAGTTATATTATATACATTTTATTTGCAGAGCTGACCATTTCTGGGATATTCCTTTTTATTGGTTTCAATTTTTAAACTTCTTAGACTTTTCTCAAACGGGGAGTAACGTTTTGTTTCTTCTCACTTGTTTTACTGCAGGCCAAGCAAGCAAAGCGAACCGTACTTCACTTGTTTCACATAAGGACCAGCTTTTAAAAGATTTGACTATCGATTTGGTCTAGTATATTCCCTCATGTCTGTTTTACTTTCAAGGAAGCATTTTTGTAAGGACATTTGTTTGTGTAACATCTAATTCTAGAGCAAGATATGTGCAAGAAACATATCATATTTTTCAATACTGGATTGAGATATCAACTTCAGAATCTTACCATGTTTAATTTGTGCATTGATTTATAATAGCAATAGGCAGTTTTATGACATTTCAGTTTGTTTCGAAAATTTTATAGAGAAAACCGCGTGCGGGCCTACTGCTATCTAACATGCCATCTACTAGCTATCCAGATTACTACCGCAGGATATTGAGGCATCTCAACTTCCCACCTAGACATCATGGCTCAATAGTATCCGATCTCCCACGAATATCGGGAATCATTTATCTGTTGAGACCAACCCAATCCGGGCAAGTCCCTCACGGGAGGGTTTGAAACTTCGGCCTGACGCACTGCTAATTATGAAGGGCCTACCGCGAGTGTTAGAAGTCCGCATCGCTCACGCAAAGGCAGCTGTACGGATCGGAACCCTTCCCCCACTGAATTGCCAGAATGTAATATTGCAAGAAACAACGAAAGGAAGTAATACAAGAATTAAAAATCAAATTACAAGATTTATACTGAGATAATCGAGTTGAATAACTTATCATCTTGAAAACACTAGAACGTTTTAAATTAAACTGTCTGCACTGATAGTAAAAGTATATTACGCTCACTCAGAAACCACGATAATCTCATCGACGTAATCAGAATGTGCCTGAGACTACTGCAGACACTAATGGGTTGTTTACTTGAATCACTTGGGTGAATACTCATGGTGGGAACTACAGCAATGAAATGCAGCGAGCGAAGTTCGTCTCAAACCAATTACGTCAAGATCCGATAAGTGCAGTTAAGTGTCAGCTGGCATTCAAAAAGGAGAAGAAATACGAAAAAGAATGGTAAATAACTTCCAAAGGCATATTTGCAGAATATCGCACCCCTAGCGCTAAAGAGAGGAAAAAAGTTAAGAATACAAATATCGCCAAATGGACGCTCTTTAACTGCTGTGGTTCTCAGCGTCTCATTCTATGCTGTGCGTGAAAGAGCTTTATTGAATGGACATGGAAAGTCATACACCTATAGACTCAAGTTCAAAAACAGTGCGGTATGTGTTTGTGGTAGTTCTCAGCCAACAGCGCAGCAATATATATTATATGACTGTAACAAGCTAGTGAAAGAAAAACAATTGGAGTACAATCAGAGATTGAAAGTGGTAAAAGTGGTAGTAGATAAAAATAAATTAATAAATAGGATTACTCCAGTGTTTCTATAATAACCAATTGAATCCAGAATGTAAACCTCACTATGCAGCATTACTACGTTTTCTGTAACAAAACATGCTGTTAAATAAAACATTGAATTGCAATATAAGATCAATAACTACAGATACAGCTAGTTCAACATTGTAACGGAATGGATGAAGTCAAAATCCGGAAGTGGGACATCAATAACAGTTCTAAGGGAGTAAGGTATGCTCGAGAATGAAATGGCCAGTTAAGCCGCAACATGCAATTGAGCGTAACTCCCGAAAGGGCTGTTGTTGTTCTTCTTCTTACTATTATTATTATTATTATTATTATTATTATTATTATTATTATAATTGTTATGTTTATGGTTGTTCTTATGGTCATTAATATAGCAAATTATATCTATGTTTTTGCATCTATGCTTATGTCTACTACTGCTTTGGTGATAATTGTTTCATTATAATACCCATTGTATCTGGTTACATCCCATATGGAAAACTTATTGTCTGGCAGAATGGAAGAGGTCATCTGTCCCAAACTGTTGCCAAAAGAAACAGATAAATAAAATATGAGTCGCAGATGTTTCAGACCACATCCTTGTCAGATCTTCCCTTTTCATAAGCCTCAAATTTACATTTATAGTACCTAGTATACCGCAGTATCTGGATTGTGTTACTCAATATATTCTATATGATTTCTATACCAGTAATCAACGTTGTATATAGCTTGTTTACAAATTTCTCTTCTAAGTATTACAAATAAGTCTCGAGTTCATTTCGTTCCAACCGTTCCGTATATGAGTGTAGTTTATGTATATGTGTATGATATGTGAACAGTGTAACTCAAAAAGGAAAAGTTCGTTCAATAATAAACATGATAATTAAATCGTGCATCTTCCAGAGATGGGATACGAAGATCTCCCCTCTCCGGACCATCAATTACAAAAAACATAGAAAATAGATATCTCGATTTTGAACAGGAAACCATATTGGTTAAAGACATTTTTAAGACCTACTAAATGTATATCTTGAATTTTCTAGGAATAGCCTCTTTAAGTCCCGTTCATTCTGGATTGCTTTTGCATAACTCCAGATAATAATGAGAATAGTTCTCGGTAAACCATATACTTGATATAAATACATTTTTTGTCAATGTAACCATTTCCTGTATATTCCTAGTTGTTATTTGTTTCAGTTTTTCAATACTTACACTTTTCTCAAATGACAAGTGGTCGTTTCTTTCTCTTTTATCTTACTCCAGGGCAAATAAATAGAATATAATTTCATCACCTAGCAGCCAGGTCTTTCAAAGATTTGACAATTATTTTAGCCTAGTGTATGTGTTTTCCTTTTTTAACTAATAGGAAATTATAATAATACCGTTAATAATACTATTAATATTTATACAATTAATAATAACATTATTATACTGATCATAATTTTAGCAAATGCTTACATTGATTAGCATAACGTTGATAGAAGAACAAGCTTTTGTTAGAATAGTTTGTTGGAAAATAGGTATAAAAAGTCTTGTGAATGTAAAGCAAGAGTTGGGGGAGATGTTAGCCTTCTTCCGAACATGTAACAAAGTTTATGGGTTTGAAATCTCTTTGTGTACGATGTCTCATGTAATCGATGGGTGCTGCCATTTGTCGCTGTTACCTCAAGCAGAAATTTTCATGAACGGCTTCACACTCTGTTGAGCTTGTTGGATAAACCACAAATAGGGTAGCATGCCTTAATATCATTGTCAACGCTGAAATATTACCTCTTGCTCTGATGCATTGGGAGGCATAAAACTACTTAGGTAAAATATTTGCGAATCTTATAGACATGCTTGTCATTTGGAAAACATGTTCCCTTCACTATCGTAGATGGGTCTCCAGGAATAGGGATCAAGTTACAGAAGTAGGATACCCGTCTCTCTCAGACCATACTGGAAATGCTATGCTTATAAGAAATTAGTGAGGTATCGCAATATGCAAGGATACTAAGGGACTCAATAAAATATACCTATATTGCGAAATGTAATATGATATCGAGTCAGTCTCAGAGCAGCTTCAAGAGACCATCACAACCACATTATCGTGAAAATTATGTCCAAATCATTGTTTCCGTTAAGACGGGTAAGGATTGGTAGAACAGTGATCGGGAAAAAATGAGAAAAACATCCCGATATAGCTTAATAAAGTATAAAAAAATGGTGATTTGGCATAATATTCAATATGAACATCATGCATGATAAAGTAATAAACCAAAGTAAACTCTCAAAGGAGGCTATGTCAAGCGATAACACAATCTCTCACGGACGGCCTACAGAGGATTACGGCTAAAATACCAAGTAATTCATTGGGATTTTTAAACATTTCATGGAGCTTCCCACTTCCCAGACTCAGTAGCCGTTCAATCCAAGGGTGAGTTTCTAAATTTTGATAGGAAAACATCTGAGAAAGATTGGAGAGGACTGTCGAGGATATGCGACCACACACGTTGTGACAAAATCCTTTGAGCCCTAGGCTCATTTGATTCCTATAAATCATCTAATACATATTTATTTTCCCACCACTATCAGTAAAAAGGAGGTAATCGATCATACTAGTCATTTTCAGACTTTTCTGAACCATTCTCATATGTATCGACATCTTGGAGTGATCTTAATACCCAAAACTGCTCGTCTTCGCAATCACGAAGAATCGTTTCGTTTATCATGATTTACTTTAAAACTGTTGGAAAAACATATTGATAATCACATTAGAGAAATGTGACCAACAGAGAGCCTACTTAATCCAAAACAGCATGTTTCTCTACCCAAAACATGTATTTCCGGTGAAATCTCGGTATAGAATTTTTGGGTGGAATACAATACCTTCTCTATACACTATGTACATAGTTCGTATATAGAAAGTAAAAAAGATAGTCCTCTGTACTTTTTTATAGGAAAAAATTACTCTTTTGCTACTTCACTGTTCACAAAGAATCAAGTAAATGTAAAACTACATATACCCACAGCAGGATCGCTTCTTACTCTAGAACTTTGGAAATGTGGTCAGTGGCTGCTTGGGCGCTGTTCACTAAACGGAGTTGCTTCGTGCTGATAAATTGATTTTCAAGGTTATCTTTATGCACATTTACCTCATACACTGGATCTCAGACTCTCGTGTCGGTAGAGGAGATGGAAACGCCAACCTGAATTATAAGTAACAATGTGCAGCATAGCATTATCTGGTTAAACTCAACAACAAACTGGGAATGCTTAAATTTCATAATAGTGAGACCAAAATTACGTAACAACACAATTTGTCCTACCCATATTGAAAACTCCAATAATTTAAAAAGGGCTCAATGTATAAACTGTGCAATGTTTACATTAGAGAACGGTATGGAGAAAATGTCAGCACAATTTCGTTAAATGAAGGAATCTCGTGGCACCGCAACAAATCAAAATATTTTCATATAAAATTTAAAGCCCTGTAATGTATGTATCTGTGTATGAGAGTGTAAAATATTGAGCCATTATATTTTATCAAAACTGCCTGTGAGCTTTAAACATGGAAATTTTCACTTAAATGTATATCACCTGTAGGGATATAAGGGCTGTTTCGTTATTTTTACTTTCTCTAGCACGTATGTACTATGCACATAGTAGGTAGAGAAGATATTGTATTGCAGCCAAGAATTCCATACGGATATTTCCACGGAAATATATGTTTTGAGACTCCTGATGAAACAAAAGGATTTTGAGACAAACGTCAGAGTGTGTGTGTGTGTGTGTGTGTGTGTGTGAGAGTGATAGAGAGAGAGAGGGGCAGAGTCTGTGGACAGCAAAACTCAAAAACGGAACTGGCGTTTAAGTTTAGTATCTCCCAAGGATGAAACATGAAGATTTTCAAGAAAATCCCTCCATCTCGAACTACCCTTTGCATGCAAACATTTTCGGAAGTTTTTATTTTCTCAAAACTGGCTGTGATGATTTTGATTAAAATGTCAGATATTAAAGACATGACAAGTAAAATATATATGTTTGGAACTACCCGGAAATAGCATTTGAAGTCCTCTTCACTCTGCATGGTTTTTGCACAACTAGTAAATCGTAAGAGACAGACAGAAACTTGCTACATGCAAAAATGTAGATCTCCTCAAAACACAAATCTTTGGCTTTTATATTTATGTAGCGGAAATAACCGTTTCCAAGCTATTCTTATTGTTTGTTTCAATTTTCAAATTATAGTTTTCTCAAACAGGAAGTTGCCCACATAAAACACTTGAATATCGCTTTAAAATACTGTATTACCTTAGTTCCCTTCTATTAATAAGAAATTAAGTAATAAGACCATTCTGCTAATGTTTATTTCCATTACCATGAAGCACAAAGAAGAGGTTTGTTTCTCATGTAGAGGAAGTCGTAAGTTTTTTTATTATTCAACACATTTGAATCAGGATCTGAAGCTTGTTCTGAGTGCATAGAGATACTAACGAAGAAGAATATATTACTGTAAATTATTATTATAATAGAACGAAAACCTATCTTAAATTATGTAAACATCATTGGTATTCTAACGCAGCAACCCTTCCATTATGGAAATTGTTAACATTGGGATTGTTTCCGTTTTAACTAAAACATTAAAGGCCAATAAGACTAAAACATGTTATGAGAATGATAAAATATTAGGGATTGTTTACAGACCTGTGATATAATAAATAATAATAATAATAATAATAATAATCACAAATATCACAATGAAATCATGCTACGCCACTGAGCAGTATTAATCGTGGATCGATTGTTACGTCATTAAGATTCCTCAAAATGCAGTTAAAGAAATTTACCAGACTCTGGTAATCACGTGGTAACAGTTCCTGGACAACAGCAATACTATAGTATATAGTTTTGAGTTTTAAAGGTTTTGTTGCTTTCCAAGCTGAAGCTTTCGGAATGTCAATTTTTTGTGCAAGGCGCCTAAGCGATTTTTGAGATGACATTTCTCCAACTTCGTCTAATTTCTGTTCCATAAGCATACACCTGTTTATCGTTTTGTCCTGAATTTATTTACAAGCAAACGAACGGCCTTTCTACTGGGAACACGCACGCCAGGTAATTCAGTTTCAAATTGCCTTACAGCTTCCTACTAGATGATGTAAATAATGCATATTGTACATAAATACTCTTTGTGGTGCTGTGTATTGCATTTTGGAAGTGCTTAGAGCAAATTTAAACACTTCTAAACATTGCTAATGTTATTCACGCATGAAGTGGACTAGAACAGAAGTAGGACTGACAGAACAGGTATAGGCGCGCTCGCAGGAAAGACAATGAAGGTCACACTGGCCGCAATGTTGGCGCCCAAGTTATGTAACAAACGTACTGTATTTTTATTTGATTGTTGACTCAAGGTTAGCTCTCGAAAATAACTTTCGTATATAACGTAGCTTTCTCCTTTACAATGCAAGCTGAAGACACACAAATCATTTCAGACGTACAATTATATTTCTTTTTATAGATAGAACAGTTCTAACAACTTTCTTCAAATCCAGCGTTGCTATACAGCACTCTCGGTTAGTTAAGGTGAATTATCTTGGGATATAAACTTGTTATAGTTGAATGTAATTTGGAAATAATAACGGATTAGCAACATATTAAGTAAAAAGTAGTATAAGGAAGAGATAATCTACTTTGAAAACTGAAACAAGAATAAAAATGTGAATTATAAATCGTCTTGGTAAATGTACTTAAATTTGTTACTCATCTTTGAAAATATAATTCATATATTTTTAATTAGCTGCTTCACATAATTAGCGACTGAAAATGCGGATCTTTCAACTCTATCGACTATCTGAATTTTTGTAGAGGCATTATTGTTTACAAAAGTAAACACATAAGTTGTCCCAACACGACGATTTTAGACTGGGGCGAAGTGCCACGCGAGGGGCGTTCAACAAGTCCTTAGAAAAATATAGAAAAACAAATTATTTTTGGTAGATTCCTCTTTTCAACATAATCTGCTTTTAACTCTATACAGTTTAACCAGCGTTTCTCCAACTGTTTTAAGCTTTCCAAATAATAGAATTCCGGAAGGTCCTTAAATTAGGCATTTGTTTCGGAGAAGACCTCTTCGTTAGACGTGAATCGTATTCCGCCGACCCACCTTTTCAAATATGACAATAAAAAAAGGGGGGGGTCAAATCTGGTCAATACGGAGGATGTTGTAATAATTGGAAACGTAATTCTACAATTTTCGCCATTACGTGCACCCTTGAATTATCTTATGGAAGAGAATCTTTTTATTTGCCAGATGAGAGCGTCTTTTGTTGAACTCTCCTTTCAATCGGTGCAATAATGATGAACAATACTCTCCATTCATGGCTCTTCCTTTCTACAAACATTCAATGATTCCACGTGCATCCCAAAAAAAAAAAAAAAAAAAAAAGGGCTGTCTGCAGATTTCACCACCTTTGTCTTCTTCGGAGCCGTTCGCCTTTAATAACGCACTTTCGTTTGTATATAACTGTATGGACGCAGAAATTCGTCAGGATTGCGATGGAACAGAGGTAAACCAGCTTCCAAATCGATCACACAAATGTGTTTATTCATCATTGAGAGCAAATGCGGTATCTATTTTGCCGAGACCTTTGTTAGACCTAAGTTATGTTCCAAAGTTGAGAACAGCGCACCTCGTGGTGTGCCTGTGACCTCTACTTTTCGCGAACTTTGATTCGTCGGCCACTGAAACTTATATCTTGTTTTTTTTACAATAATTACAGAGAATGTCACTTCTACGGGACGTCCGGAACGATGTTCATCATTTGGGGATGTGCGGCCACGTTTAAATTCATTATCCAATTGTAGATTGTTGCAAACGCAGGAATAGATGTACCATGAACTTCATCCAACTCGGCTTTTACCTCTTTCGGTGTTAAGTCTTTTAAATAGAAGTGTTTAATTACCGCATGGAACTCGTTTTTGTTTGCTTGCTTGTTTTTGTTCCCCCCCCCCCATCTTTCTAAGGAAGCACAGGATTGCTGATTCAGTCACCTATGGCAACGAAACCACGTAATGGATGTAACTGAAACTTAACTGGCATCTAGTAGGAGACAACGGTTACTAAATACAATGTAGTTTATTGGATTTTCTGAATGCGTCTCGTACAAGCCGCATACAGAATTGCAAACCGAGATTTCACCATAAATATACGTTTGAAACCCCCTAAATTCAAAAAATATTTTTTTAGAAAACTGTCGATGTCTGTCACTGTGTCTATGCGCGCGCGTGTGTGTGTGTGTGTGTGTGTGTGTGTGTGTGTGTGTCATTCCATAATCCAAACGATTATAAGTCTTATAGCTGATACGTATACTAATCCAAAATGTAATGTCTAAAATCTGAAATTCTTTTAGGAATATTTTATGTAACATCCAAAATTACATCATTTTGATACTTAGCAGCGCACGTAATATTTGTTATGATGCCCATATACTCTCACCTGAGAAAATGTCTGTTACCAAGCAGTGTTGATGAAGAAACTGATTTCTCCTTATGCGTTTTCAGTAGACCTGAAGCGCAAAAGGCAGTCATCTACTCAAACGTTTGATTTCGACACTACAGAGCTGTTAAGTTCTATACATAAAAATGTCAACGCAACCATTTTGTTATTATCCTAATAGTAAACTCTCCACAAACAAGAACTTACTGCTAAATCTACAAATGATTCATTTCATATTTCAAGTTAAAAACAGTAAATTATGCTTCTTGTTTCACTACAAAAGGGGTTTGTTTTTGTTTAAATATATTTACAATCCTTTGGTAGAATTTTCATGCTACTTTCTCTAGCGCATATGTATAGTGAACATAGGATGTGGAGAACATTCCATACTAAGATTACACCGGAAATATATGTTTTGATACCCCTAAATCCAAAACCCAACATTAAAAAAAAAAAGATCAGGGTGTTTGCGTTTGACTGTGTGTGTTGTGTACAGCATCACTCAAAAACGCTAAGTACTAAACTTGGTTCTTAAGTTTAGTATCTTGCAGAAATTCAACACGAAGATTTAAAAAAATTATCCCCACCTCAAACTACCCTTTTACATGGATTCCTTTTTCGTAAAGTTTAATTTTTAAAAAAATTGCTGCAACGATTTTGGCTAAAGTACCACACATGAAAGATATCTGAATAAAAAATAAAACGTATATCTTGAATTTCATGGGGGTAGGTAGCCTCTGAAGTCTTCATTCTGAGTGTCTTTCACAAGAGTGGTAAACCATAAGAGAGAGACGAAAACTTACTACAGAAAAATGTAAATCTTGTCAAACCCCATTATTCATGTACCTTACGTTTTTGTTATAGAGCTAAACGTCTGCAAAACATGCCATGTTATTGGTTTCAATTTTAAAGCACTTATACTTTTCTCAAACAGGAAGCCATGCAAAGATGCGAATTTCAATAGCAATTCCATAGCAATAACCTTTAAAACATCTGACTATCGCTTTAGCAGTTTCATAAGGATCTTCTAGTTATACGAACTAAGTAATAAGACCATTCTACTAAAGCAAATATCAATTAGCATGGAGTAGAAAAATGAATAATATTTTGTAAGTAGCAGTAGAACTGCTTGAGGAAGTCATTTGAATGGAACACATAATATTTTTCTTGCCTGTATTATCTTGATGAGTTCCTTGCCTCCATCCTCAAAATCACCAACGTTAAGCAATAATGAGAGACCACAATCAGTTAAGCAATAGAACATATTTTGCTGTAGTAATTGGATGTTAAAGCCTTTGTGCATCAATTTACATGCATTTTCTTCCCAACTATATGGCCATATAAAGGTGGCACAATACATCTGTTTCAAAGCCTACTATTTTATAGAACAGCGTTTTTCTCAAATCTATATTGTCACATTTTCAAAATGGTCCACGCATCTAAGTTTTTGTTTATATTTCACTAAAATTTTTGACAAAGTGTATAAATGTATATGGATATAGAAACAGGTGCAGGACAAAAAATCATTCTAATACCAACAACAACAATAATAATAGTAATAATAATAACAATAATAATCTGTTTTGCTTGTGATTTAACGTTCTAATTGCTGAAATTGGGACCACTTGTTGTTTCAAATTATGAGACGCGTGGGATTACGCGAACTCGTAATTATATAACACATCTTATAAAACACTTGATAGTTCTAGGAGTATTTATACATTATGTATTCATATTAACTAAGCAGCAATGCAATCACAGGGATATTTTCGAAAGAATCCATAAAAAAATATGAAACTTCGGAAAGTCATTCCCTTAGACTGCCTGTAAAACATAGAATTAGCGGCGTATGTATTCCCTTGTTTTCCCTGTAATTTCCTTTCGTTCGTTGTCTGCTATGATAAAATGTGTTAGAAGAATAAAGAAATGACTGAGATACAGTTTTCCTCAATGGAGTTTCGTGTGACAAACAGCCTAATGTGAGCTATTATGCAACCTGTCGGTATGTTTACGAATACCTGCCAAAGTAAGCAACATGAATCTTCCAAAGCTACTTCCGGGCATGGTCAGGTGCATATTCGCCTAGTCCATGTTGTCTCTATTGGCGCTGAAAACTATATTTTATCATATGGGACCCGAGCCACAACATGTACATCTGGCTCAAACCATTTTGATTAAACTGTTATATATTAAAGATATTTAATCACAAATAAATGTATATTTTGAACATTCTGGGAAAAGCCTCTGAAGATCTCTTTGCAGAATTTGCAGAATTTTGCACAACAGTTAAACCGTAAGAGACAGGCAAACTCTTAATACACAGTAATGTAGATCTCATTAAACACATAATTTATGTCATTTACGTTTTTCTTGTAGGGTTCACCATTTTTGAGACATTCATTGTTATTGGTTTCAGTTTTAAACTACTTTTCCAAAACAGGACCATGTAATGCGAACCGAACCTAAATTTTTTCACATAACCACCGACTCTTAAAGGATTTGACCAACTTTTAACATAATGTGTTCTCTTATTTGTCTTCGACTTATAATCAAGCAAGTAATAAGACGAATTCTGGTAATGCTTATCTCGATTAGCATGATGTAAATAAAATAATAATCTTTTCTGAGGATAATTTGTAATTGGAACAGCTGGAGAAAGTTATGTGAATGGAACACATCAGGGTTTTTTGTTATAAATTTGACAGTTTCCGAGTTATCCCTTACTATTGGTTTCAATTTTAAACTACATAACTTTTGTCCTATAAGGTCACCTTTCGACTCGTATCTATTTTGTTTTACCGGAAATATAAAACGGACCGAAGCTCAGGTGTTCACATATCGATCAGCTTTTAAAAGACTTATTTGACTATCGTTAGCGTAATGTATCCTCTTATTTTCCATTTACCTACAAGGAAGTAAGTAATACGATAGTTTCTGCTGATGTTTATTCGAGGATCATGAAGTAGATAAAATAATAACTTTTCTAAGAATAGTTTGTTTGCCGAACAGGCAGGGAATGTCATGTGAATGGAACACATAGGCTTTTCTTAAGGGTATTGCTATAGGTTGGCCTCGAAACTCTATACTTTTTATTCGGAAACAGCTGGTACCATTAAAAGGTTATTTAAAATAAATTCTGTGATTTAAACAGGATCTACATTTTTGTCTATGCTCAGCAGCTTATTTAATTCATTAAACAACATTCTTTCAGTATGAAGAAGCTTCCGCAGCTTTGGGTAATAGAGACTAGCAAGATAGTCCTACGCCACGGGGGACTATTTCAACACTATACATAGCGAACAAGTTACTTTCTCTTCACGCACTATCAACATACTGCTAGAGAAGATATTGTAGTGCACTCAAAAATTCGATACCGAAATTTCACCAGAAATACATGTTTGGGGACCCCTTGATAAAAAAAACACTTTCAGAAAAAGGTTCGTGTGAATGTCTGTGTATTTCTGTGTGTCCTTGGACAGCATAGCTCAAAAACGAAAAGTCCGTTAAATACCAAACTTGATATTAAAGTCAGTATCTCCCAGGGATGCGACAGGAATATTTTCATGAAAATTTCCTCCCCCCCCAAATACCCTATAAATGGCAAAAAATGTCGAACATTTTCATTTTGCCAAAAATGGCTGTAATGATTTTGATTAAACATATTTAACATATTTACATTACAAATAAAATGTATATCTTGAATATTCTGATAATAGTCTCTGAAGATCTCTTTATTTATAATGGGTTTTGCAAAATTTTGCACAAGAGTTAAACCGTAAGAGACAGACAAAAACTTAATATACACAAATGTATATCCCATTAAAACACATCATTTACGTCATATACACTTCTTTTTATTTTATTTTTTCCCCTAGAACTGAGCGCTTTGGAATTATATTCCATATTATTGGTTTCAGTTTTAAGGTAGTTCGCATTCAGGAACTTGTCCACACAAAGAAACAGAATTCCCTGCCATAGCAAACACATTTTAAAATACCTGACTGTCGTTTTAGCCTAGAGTATTTCCTTATTTCCTTACTAATTATAAAAGTCATGAACTATGGATGGGAACCCAGAAGAAAATAGGTTTTAGAAAAAGAGAAAAGAAGGAAATGTGTCAGTAAAATTCTGCCTGCCATCCCGAATAAATGGCTGAATGTACCGAAGCACATCAATAGAGATTGTGGCAATTTGCCGGAACTGACAAAGGCTTCATTCAACTGGAGCAAGCACAGAACAGCGCTCTCCAACCTTTCGGCGTAACTAAACGTTTGGGAGAAGCAGGTCTTCAACTCGATCGTTCTATTTCTCCTAAGCAAATGGTGCATAGAAACAAAATTTCATTCTAAGATTCACACAATTATATCTAGCGTATGTGTTATATAAATAGTGATTCATAATGTAATATTATTACTTGAATATGTTTACAACTCACTAATACTGATAATTTGATATCATTCCTTTATTATTCCACTTTCAATTGTATCCGGTAAGTTTCACATTCATTCGTTTTTACTTTCTCTATACGTACTATTTACATAGTATATAGAGAAGTTATCGCATTGAACCCAAAAATTGGATACCGAGATTTCACCATAAATATATGTTTGAAACTCCCTAAATTCAAAAAACATTTTTTTAGAAAACTGTCGATGTTTGTCACTGTGTCTATGCGCGCGCGCGCGCGCGTGTGTGTGTCATTGAGCAGCATAGCTCTAAAAGGAAAGTCTGTTGAATACCAAGATTTGTATTAAAGTTCTGTATTTTACATAAAATCCCCCTAGCCCCTAAGTACCCTTTACATGCCAAAATTTTCGAAAATTTCAATTTTTTTTAAATATATATTTACATGACCAATAAAATGTATATCTTGAATTTTCTGCCAAAAGCCTCTGAAGACAATTTTATTCTGGATGCATTTTGTAGAATTTTGCATAACTGGTAAGAAATAGACAAAACCTTACTTAACAAAAAAATTAGAGCTTGTTAAAACACACAATTTATTTTATATTCTGTTTTCATAGAGTTGACTGTTTCTGTGCTATTCCTTATTATTGCTTTGAGTTCTAAAATACTCATACTTTTCTCATACTGTAATTTGTCATTTCCTAGACATACAAACAAAGGAATTTCAATCACATAGCAACCAGTTTTTAAATTATTTGTCTATATCTTTAACATATGGTACTGCCTTATTTGCCTTCTACTTACAAGAAGCCGGTAATGATATCCTTTCTGCTATTCTTTTCTCAATTAGTATGAAGTAGATTGAAGAATAAGTTTTTTAACAATAACTTGATTCACAACTATAGAAAAAGTCATATGAGTGGAACATATAAGATTTTGCAATTCCAACACGACCTGATCCAAAAAGGAACTTTTACAAAAAGGTCCGTGCATATATTGTGTGTCGTCTTTGGCCAGTATAGCTCAAAAACGAAAAGTCCGTTAAATAGAAAACTTGATATGTAAGTTCAGTATCTTCCAGGGATGGGGGAAATCCCCCACCACCAAATACCCTTTACATGGAACAAGCGTCAATTTTTTTTTATTTTTTCAAAAATGACTCTAATGAGTTCGATTAAACTTTCTTATATGTAGGATATTTACATAAAATATATATATATATATATATATATATATATATATATATATATCTTGAATTTTCGAAGAATAATCTCCAAAGACCTCTTTGTTTTGAAGGAACTTTTTTGAATTTCGCATAACCAGTAAACTGTAAGAGATAGTCAAAACCATACTATATGAAAATTTAGAGCTCCATAAAATAAGCAATGTGTGTCATATACTTTCTTTTCCTGCAACTGAACATTTTCGAGATATCCCAAGATACTGGTTTCAGTTTTAAAATAGTTCTCATACAGGAACTTACATAGCACATCAAGTCCTGGCCACGCAAAGAAAGGGATTTCAATCCCATAGCAACCACATTTTAAAACATGTGACTGTCGGTTTAGCCTAGTGTATGCCCTAATAATTTGTCTGCTTATAAGGAGCTAAATAATAAGACCGTTTCTGCTGGGGTTTAGCTCAAATAGCATGAAGTGGATGGAAGAATAGTTTATTAAAATAAAGTTACGGATATGTCGAGAAAATCATGTGAATGGAACATATCACAGATTTTACTTTCTCTACACGTGTTATGTGCATAGTGTATAGAGGAAGCATTGTATTCGACCCAAAAATTTCACTCCTAGATTTCCTCGGAAAGATATGTTTTGAGGTCCCCTGACCATTTTTTTCTTTTAGAAACTGCTCCTATGTGTGTGTCTGTGAACAGCATATCTAAAAAACTAAAATACCAATAAATACCAAACTTGGAATTTACGTTTGGCATTTTCAAATGGTGGCCCACTAAGATTGTAAAGAAAATCTACGGATTAATTTCTTTTTTTTTTTTTTTTTGTGTTGTTAATATTGCTCTCTCAAAAATGGCTGTAACGATTTTGAATCAAAATCCGTGAATTTTGTACAGCTGGTAAACCGTAAGAGGTACACAAAAACTTACTGCACCAAAATAGATCTCGTTAAAATACACAATTTATGACATATATTTACATGTTTGCTGCAAAGATGACTGGTTCCGAGATATTCTTTGTTATAGCTTTCAATTTTGAACTACACATCTTCTCAAACCGTGTACTTTTCATTTCTTTTGTCTTTAGTTTTTCTGAAAATACAAGCAAACCGAACTGCAATTGTTCACAAATTGATCTGCTTTTAAAGGTTTTGTCTATCCCTTTAGCCTCGTATATTTGCCTTCTATCTACAAGGAACTAAGTAGTAAGAGGAATTGTGTTAACGTTTATCTCGCTTAGCATGATGTAAGAAAGGTTTGTCTGCAGAACAGTTAGAGAAAATCACGTGAATACAATGCATAAGGTTTTTTCTTTGAAGCAGTTCCTAAGGAAGTACTGAAGCATCATAATCTCACCCCCGTACTTAACAATAACATAAACATGTGCTATACGAGTGACAACCCGCTGACGTCTATTGTCTCGCTTCTTAGTGGGGAATGATGATGTAAGGGGATGAAAGAAGCGAGGGAGTTCAACTTGTGTTCTATATCTGTATGCTTATAGACAGAGGCGAGAGTTTTGCTTTTTAACCATAATTGAGAAAGTTGTTAAACTAAAAATATGATGTCTTCCATTCACATGACTTTCTCTACATCCCCGTAACAAATTAGGGTTAAACCGCTTATTCTTCTATCTACTTCATGCTAATCCAGATAAGCATTAGCACAAACGGTCTTATTGCTTGTTTTCTAGAACGTGGAAGGGAAAGAAGGCACTATATTAGGCTAAAGCGATGGTCAAATCCTTTAAAAGCCGGTTGCCGTGACTGACCATAATCTATGTTTCTTACATTTAACAGAATTAAACAGTAATCTTAAAATATCAAACACTTTTGTGCACCTTATACCAAAATGTAGAAAAGTAAGCTAAATTTAAGCTAATGGGTTCATACCCGATCTATAGAGTTAAT
Organism: Hymenopus coronatus; assembly: GCA_030762935.1. Lineage (NCBI taxonomy): Eukaryota > Metazoa > Arthropoda > Insecta > Mantodea > Hymenopodidae > Hymenopus > Hymenopus coronatus. The sequence goes on along the minus strand of CM060892.1, from coordinate 180,661,528 downwards.
CTCGATTTAAATCCATTTCTTTGCATTACCAGGAAATGAAAATGTTCCATATGAGAAAAGTTTTAAATATTTTAAAAGTGAAACCAATGACAAAGAATAGCTCCAAAGTGATCAAATCTACCAAAAAATGTATGTAACATAAATTGTCTTTTAATGACATCTACATTTTTTGTGCTGTAAGATTTTGTCTATCTCTTACGGTTTATAACCTATAGCAAGTTTCGTGGGTGTTGGCCCTCAGTTGTTGCTTCACGGTTTGGGGGTATATGGTCTGAGGGTGGGAGAGATAAGTGGTGGGAGTACGTAGTATCTGAATGTGTTTGTAGATTTGGGGTATGTGGTTTGAGGGTAGGAGAGATGAGTGCGGTATGTAGTATTTGTAAGGGTTTCCTAGGCTTGGGGGTATGTGATTTGGCGGTGGGGGAAATGAGTGTTGGAGTGTATGTAGTATCCAGATATGTTTGTAGGCTTGCGGGTATGCCATTTGAGGGTGAGAGAGATGAGTGGTGGGGGTATGCACTATCTGTATATATTTGTAAGCTTGGGGGTATGTGGTTTGAGGGTGGAAAAGAAATGTGTGGTGGGAGTATGTATTATCTGTATGTGTTTTAGGCTTGGGGGTATGTGACTTGAGGGTGGAAGAGACATGAGTGGTGGGGGTATGTAGTATCTGTATGTTTTTGAGGGTTGGGGTATGTGGTTTGAGGGTGGAAGAGAGACGAATGGTGGGGGAATGTAGTATTTGTATGTACTTGAAGGCCTGGGGTAGGTGGTTTGAGGGCCGCAGAGTTGAGTGATGGCGGTATGTAGTATCTACATGTGTTTGTTGCATGAAGTTTGGGAGATGTGTGTGGACTAAGTCTGAGAGCAAAAATAAAATTACTCATGTTGCGAGACTGCATTGCGTTGCTTGTATCCATGCCGTCGTCCACCTGGAAAACAGCAACTGAGTAAATCAAAGACCTAAAAAAAAAAAAAACTAATAATAATAATAATGTGCAGATAGAGGACTCCTGTAGTCATGGCAGCAAGCTCAGCCACCTGCCTTAAGGAAAAACAGGAAATGGAGCGGCGCAGGTGGTGATTATAGCGCGGACCTGTAAACAGTCACCTTGTCATAGGAGTAAGAATAAAAGAAAAAGAAAAAGAAAAAGCTATTCCTCCAAATGAAAGTGAAAAGAAGTATATGCATTACATCAAAGGGTGAGCACACGCACGCACCTGGTGGAAACGAAATCTCCGCCCGAGGTACCAAAAATCTCCATGCAAAATTTCCGGGCTGTCCCCACCTGAATAAGTATGCACCGAAAGCATTTAATTATTATACAAATATTACTATATCAGAGGAAGTCATTATATAAGTCACCTGTTCCGCAACCTACAAATACGATGCTGCTAATGTTAAAAAGTAATATAAAATTACAGCAGAAGCCGTTAGTTACTACGTTTGTGTTAGTTCATCACAGGAAATCGTTATTTACTTCACATTCTGGATGTCCGGAAATCTTGAAGTGCCATGCAGGTTATGATTTTAAAAATAATAATAATACTGATAATAATAATAACAACAATGTAGCTAAACGCATCTACAATGCACATCGTTGTTATTCCTTTTCGTATTGTAGCGGTTTTTTGTTACGATTATGAAGCAGAACTAGAAAATAAATATGATTACATAGTGACCAACACCTAAAATTATTCTGCTTGAATCCATAAGAACATAAGTATCAGAGTTAGTAAAGTTAATGTTTCTAGACCAGAATAATTTATTGAATATGCGTAGAGAAAGTTATATTCACACATAACAGCAGTGATAGTTTTACATAATAAATATTAGCTCTGTACGTATTTATTCAAATTGAAGGAACTTTTGTTTTAATCTTGAAACGATTTTTCTTGTTTCCTTACGCCAAATTGTTTTGAGAGTTCTAGTGGACATGTTCGTGGAATTTCATTCTTTGCTGTGGGCTTCTCAGGTCTTTGATGCTTGCTTCATATTGGTCCTGGGTCATCCCACTCTCACTTGCAGATTCTCCTGTGTGGAGTGACACACAAAGGCGTGAGAGGATCGTCTTGGTTTAACGTGGGACGGTGACTGTGCTGTGTCGGTTCCAGGCATAACATTTTAGGTAGGTAAGCCACACTTCTTGGCACATATTTGTGACCAAAATTTAAATCCAATTACTGTGAGCTTTTGGCAGAATAGGTTTTGCTTCGTTTCGATGGATTATACAGTCTGTTGGGTTTTTTGCTTGGGTGAACTTTTCGGGTGATTGGGGAAATATGGTAAAGTTCTATTGTTCTGAGGCTGTAACTTTGTTTTCTGCAGTTTCCAAAATAAGTTGATTTGTATGTCCATGTTTATGAGGAATCAAATGTTGATAGTGTAAGTGTTCAAGCTAGATGGTCAATGGTTTTGTTTTAAGATATTAATTGGGGAACATTTTAATATCGTATTGGAGGTTACAATAGTTTCGTTTCAATGGTTCTGTTTTAAGAATTAAATAATTGCAATATTTTTACAGTTGATGTGTCCCGAAAATTAATGGGTTGGTTTTTTTTTTTTTTTTACGTGAAATGTTTTCTTTAACTTTTTTGAGAGATTTGGTTAATTCTGTTGTATAATGTTAATGCCTGTGAAGAACTAGTGTTGTGGTTGAACAAAATATTAAGGTTATTGACATTTTTGTAAGTTATATGTGTTGTGCGTATTTGCTACTAAAGTAATAGGAAATCACTTTTCTACTGTTTTAATATTAGTGGTGGTGTCTTCTAATTGTTATTAAAAGTAAATTCAAGATTAAAAGACTTTCCCAATTATAAGGTGAAGTCCCGAATTTCCGCTGAAATTTACACAAGTAGAGATAGCCATCCTCATCGGCATTTGTGGCTAATGTTTTGTTACTCTCATTTTACACATTGTGCATTCAACTCACGGTCTTTCTTCTATTCCTGTTGGTTATGCAGTTCACATGAAGGAGACATTCAAATATGACGGGCTTCTTGGACTCAATCAAATATAATGAACACAAATGGAAAGTTTGTGATGACCAAAAAGTCATTGCCATAATGGAGGAATGCAACTAGGGTACACAAATCGTAGTTGCTTCTTATGTATGTGTGACAGTAGGACATTGCTTTATATTAAAGCAGACTGGCCTGCAAGAAATGATCGTGTGGTGACCGAAATAGAATAGCTCCACCGCAGTCCATACGGCGACCATAATTGATGCGCAGTGTCTGGGGGTATATCTGGGCCACCCTGTCCCAGGGGTCATAAATATGGGACCTGTTCCTCCAGGTTGTGGGTTGAAGCGTAGGGCTAACGACCCCACCTCCGGAAAAAAATTAAGTTGTTCAGAAGCCTAAAATGATAGAAAGCCGGACGGATACACGGAAAAGACAAATTGGAATGTATAATGATACACGGAAACGGAAGAATGATTGGTACCTAGCAACATGGACTAATCAGCTTAAGAAACATAATATTATGATAGCAGCAATCCCAGAGGTCAGGTGGAATGGAGCGGAAATATTTGATGGTAAGGATTATACTGTGTTACAGTGGTAGTAATAGCCGTAACAATTTTGGCACAGGATTTCTAATTAATAGGAAGATTAGAAGATATTTATCAGCCTTTGAACCTATTAATGAAGGATTATGTTATGTACAACTGAGAGGGAAATTCTTCAACATAACTGTCATATGTTGTCGTGCACCAACGGAAGATAAAGAAGAAACTTTGAAGGATTCCTTCTATGATAAGTTAGAGTACATCAAATAATACCCAAGAATGATGTCATAATATTTCTGGGGGATATGAATGCAAAGATAGGGAAGGGTTTCCTGGCACCCTATACTGGGAAATATAGTCTTCACAATGAAAGTAATAGCAATGGGGAGAGATTAATTGACTTCGCAGCATCTAAAAATCTTGTAATCTCTAGTACTACATTTGCGCACAAAAATACACATATGCAGACATGGATATCTCTTGATGGCTAAACACGGAACAAAACTGATCATTCTTAATCGATATTAGAAGCCAAAGAGGAGCATTCTGTGACTCAGACCACATTATGGTTAGAATTAAATATAGATCCAAAATAAGCACTATACAAAAATCTAAGTATAATAAGTGCAGCAGATATGATGCGGGTCAACTTTAAGTCAAAGAAAACACAGATGAATATCGTCAATTAATTGAAGAAAAAATAGAAAAAGGAGTTAATGAGGGGGACCTTTGTAAATTGACCTATATTAAAAAGACAGTACATGCAGCAGCAGAAAAGATTATGGGAATGAAACAACACAAGAACAGACTAGTTGGTTTGATCAGGAATGTGAAGATGCCATCCTAAAAAGAAGCTCATTGAGAATGAGTATGCTACAAAGAACAACAAGGAAAATGATAGAGGATTATAATGAATCAAGAAGAATGACAAAGCGTATCTGTAGGAAGAAGAGGAGAGAATATGAAGAAAATGCACTTTATGACCTAGAAGAGAAATTTGGGAAGAATGAAAGCAGAAAATTCTTCGATGGTATTAGGAAATACAAAACGGAATTTCACCCAAGGTCCTACATATTTAAGGACAAACATGGAGATCTAGTAACAGATGAACTGGAAGTATTAGAAATATGGCTCGACTATTTTCAAGAAATACTAAACAAAAACGAAATGAATGCACTAGCAGGCGACAAATATACAAGAACAGATCAACCAATACATGCACCTATAGCTGCCATGGTTAATATTATAATTAGAAATATAAAAAATAATAAAGCACCCGAGGAAAATACAATTAGTGGAGAGATGATTAAGATTGGAGGTAGAAAGTTATGCCAATGTATATATAACTTAATATTGGGTATCTGGAACCAAGAGACCATGCCAAATGATTGGAATACAGCCTTAATAGTGCCTATTCATAAAAAAGGGAACATGTTAGCATGTAACAGCTATCGTGGAATATCTCTTTTAAATGTATATAGTATATAAGATCTTTACAAATATTTAAGCTCAATATATCGAGCCATGTGTGGAGCAATTTACAGGAGAATATCAATGTGTTTCCGACAAAATAGGAGTACAATTGACCACATATTCTCATGACAATGATCCTTGAAAAGTTCCATGAACATAAAATATCTCTACATCAACTTTATGCGAGCTTTAAACAGGCATTTGACGGTATCAACAGGTCATATATATGACACTCGCCAATATAATGAATAAGGTGAAGGTTCAGAACAGAGGTTTGACAGTATCAAGAGATCATATATAGAATGACAGAATTGGGAATACCAAATAAATTAATGAGACTTACAAAAATTACACTCTCCAATACAATGAATAAGGTGAAGATTCAGAACATTTAACACCAATTCAGTAATAAGGCAAGGGGATTCCTTGTTTACATCATTATTTAACATTGGGTTGGAGAAGATAAAAAGGAAAGTTGAAAAAATCCTGGAGGAACAATCTTCAATCGTCTTAGGCAATACCTACCTTATACTGATGATGGAGTGCTTTAAGGCAAAAATATAAATGCCTTGAATGAGACTAACCCAGTTACCGCAGAGACTACCCCAGCAGGACTAGAGATAAATCATAATAAAGCCAAATACTACTTTGCAAATGCAAATAATAGAAATTATATAATACTAAATAGAGAAAGATATGAAAAGGTCAACTCATTTATTATTTAGGTTCAATGATGAACAAAGATAATGACATATTGAAAACAATTAGAGAGAGAGAACAGAAAAAGGTAACCGATGTCTCCTTGCTCTCAATAATATAGTGAAAGCCAGGTATATTGGGAAGAAAGTTAAAATAAAGCTATATAAGGTGATAACTAGCCTATAGCAACCTATGGAAGCGATTCTTGGGTGTTAACAGAACGAGCAAAAACAATATTGGCAACATGGGAAAGGAAAATATTAAGAAAGAGTTATAGCCCAATATGTGAAGGTGGAATTTGGTGCATCAGAACAAATAATGAAATAGCAGAGCAATATAAAGATTTGGATACAGTAAATTATATAAATATCAGAACGCTTAAATGGCTGGGCTATTTGATAAGAATGGAAGATACAAGGATTCCTAAAATCATACCAGATGCAAAGTTGGACAATAAGAAGAGAAGAGAACGCCCAAAGTTGAGAAGGATCGATGATGAGGAAGATGATCTGAGAGCACTGAATGTGAGAACATGGTGAAGGAAGGCACAGGACCGAGTCGAGTGGTGGCACATCATTAGGGAGGCCAAGGTCAAAATTCAAGGACTGTAGAGCCATAGGAAGAAGTAGGCCTGCAAGAAGTCTTAACCCTAGCGAGAAAAATGCCGTTGTTGAGCCTCTCGTGGGCCCAAACGGTGTTATTCTTCCACCTCTGCATATCAAGCTGGGTTTGAGAAAAACTTTGTCAAAGTCATGAACCAAGAAGGACAACCCTTTAAGTATATAAGAGAGAAATTTCCGAAATTAAGTGATGCAGAAGTTATAGAAAGTGATTTTGTCAGACCACACGCTCGAGAGCTTATAAAGGATCCTGCATTTGACCAGTTTTTTTAGTGGAAAGAAAAATAAGCTTGGGAAGCCTTCAGGCAAGCTGTTCATGGATTTTTAGGCAACAAAAGAGATGATAACCACACTTAGTTGGTGACAGTGTCCCTGCAAAAATACCGTAATCTTGGATGCGTCATGTCCCTTAAAACCCATTTTCTGCACTCCCACCTTGACGTTTCTCCTCTTAGTAATAGAGTTGTCAGTGATGAACATAGATAAAGATTCCATCGGGACATTTCTTACCTATGGAACAAAGATATCATGGCTATTGGAATGAAGCAATGCTTTTGGATTACTTTGTAGGGATGCTCCGGAACTCCCTTACAAGAGGCAAGCTAAAGGACGACGATCTCGTGAAGCCACTATATAATTATCTTCAGACCCAACCAGCTGCAAAGTGTTCTCTATCTTTTTCACTTAATCCGTTAATATGAAATATTTCCACCTAGTGTGTATCACAGAAACTAGAGCTAAGAAAAATTTTAATATCATATTCGTGTTTCTGGACCCAAAATTAGTAAGAATTGACTCATGAAGTAAAGGGACATTCAATTTTTTTTTCTTGGCCAGTGTAAGTAGTGTTCTAGAATCTATAAGAACATACACATCAGAGTTGTTTCTGGTAATACTTCTATGTTATCAATATGTATATAATATAATAACCGAATGCAAAAATATGTTATTGGTAGAGCGAAACGAATATGACTGTATTAGCTCTGATTTTTATAAGCGTTGTTGTCACCGTTATAAACAATTTTAAGAGTAATTTATTGAAAAATAGGCAACATTAAATCGAATGCTAATTATGGTGTGAAATAGCTAATTATAATTTAATGGATCACAAAGCATATATGTAGTCATTAACTCTTGTTGCTTTTCGTTTGCAAATTTAAATTTCAAATTTTAATATAGCACAATAAAAAATCAGAACATTCTTTTTCTGATAAATGCAATTTAGAGTCTCTATCTATTACATATATTCGGTCATTTGTACCTAACATTCCGAAATTAATTCCAATGCATGTGTATAAAGTCATTAAATGATAATAAATATCCACAAAAATTCTAATATGCTGATATCTTGTTTTTAGGAGAACTTATGCGGCAGTTAGCTGATATGGAGAAGGGGAAGGCATTCCTGCCAATAAAAACGCTTTAGGAATTGGAGACGGAGCACCCGTATAAAATCAAGGTGCCTTCAAAAGGTTAGAAAACGTTGTCCTAGTAATTTTGTAGAGGCCACCACGTTGTTTTGTCAGTAAGTCGCGGTATTGTTGTACCAGTATGTCGTAGTATTGTTTGTTGTGACGTCGTTGTGACAATATGACGCTATCAGGTGAGTCTACTTGGAATTGGTCGTGGGTTAATGCTCGTGAAATTCGCTACATTACGAGTGTACATACCTTGCAGATTCCCTTTGTTGCACTGGCTAAGCTCGTTCTAGTAGATCAGGAGTTGTCTCTTGCTTAGTGGGGGGGGGGGGATTGACAAAGGTGTGTAACACTTTTGGTAGACTCAAATATAAGAGAAAATCCACTTAATTCACTGTAGACTTCCTTTATTGATGAACTGTTGTTCGTTTGAGGCACTAACCCTAGGAGCCAGTCCTTTCATAACCAATCGCGAACTTGATGAAGTAGTTTTGTTTAAGTACTAATTCCACTTTTACGGAGTCGTTGTATCTTTACACTCGTCACCGTAATCTTGAGTTTCTCGGTCCGCATAACAGTTTGGATAATAATTGCTCGTCTCATTTACTTATAAAACACCGTTTTCCTACAATGTACACCACGCGATTCCTTAGTCACCTTTCTTATACGTGTATTCCTACATTGTGTGTCTTACTTTTTGAGCCCTGATAGCTACATTGTGAGCATTACTAGCCTTGTTAGCCTTGTTTAGCTTATACGTGAATCCTACACTGTGAACCTTATTTCCTATATGCACATCATTTATATCCTAAAAGGTCCGAGTATTGTTCTCCTTTGTGATTGGCTGGAAAAGGGCGCGTAGAGTGCGGTTGTCACGTGACAATTGGGGAGCTTTCTTTATTTTACACCCACGTGACCTTGTTCTACAATGAAAAATTCCCTCCTTCAAGTTTTAAATGGAAAACACCTTTCTTACTCTTAAGGATTATTACTTGTGTCCCTAATACACTAAAATTCGTGTTATTTTTAAGAAAGCACGTAGCGTTGAAGAACACAAAGGGAGTTTCTACACGCCACGGTACTGCATTCTACTGAGCATATATTTCTTATGTTAAATATTACAAACTAATGATTAAACTAATAATATATTTGTCGTGCTAAAATACTGTCGCATAATGCCCCTATGAAGAAGTTAAAATTTCTCTTGATAAATTTAAAGTTCATATATTCCTTTGACGTGCTTGCGTTCACTGTTTATTTACATATTCCCCTATACTCAGCTGATACCTCGGGTTCGCTACCCTCTTATTCAAAACAAATCTTAGGCCCTCTCTCGCTTCTACCTGGCTCCTTGTCAGGGCATTGACCCTTCCTTTTCTTACGCATTTACGATCTGAGTCGCCAGGTAAGTGCCTCGTCACATTTTATATATAACACTGAGTGCTAACGTAAGATAAATTTTGTAACTAAAACACCTATATACCTTCACAACATATACTTCTTATCACGCTTATTTATATTTACGTTACAAAACGTACAACTTAATGACAGTAACTGTATGACTGTATGAGGAATACGTGGTACTATTATGGTCAAACTGATTATCATCTGTCAGAATTTGCGGTATGTGTGTTTTACTCTCATAGATTCTAATGTACTCCCTATCAATATAACTTTCTTATCGATCTACGCTCACTTCAATATTCTGTGTCTCTAGCACAAGCCTTACATTATTATCTACAATTACAAGCTTTTTCTATTCCAAAGAAAAATCTAACATACTTGGTTATGAGTTCCCTTTTACCTCAATTTTGTTCCTGACTTCATAGTTACTTTTCTCTGTTTCTCATATTTTCTGCTCTTGTCAATACACCTGCATTTCCCCTTGAATTAACTTATCTGATTTCCATTTTACCTTAATTTTATTATTTAATTCATGACTACCTTTCTCTACTCTCCCTCTCTGATCTTGCAAATTAGCTTGTATTTCCCCTGGAAATGACGGTATTTCTTTATTTGATCGTAATTCAATTCCTCCTTGAATTGACTACGTTGTTTCTTGTATTTGGTTTCTCTGTTTTATTAAAACCCGGTCTACCTGTTCTAAGCTTTCACCTTCTTTTCTCAATGTATTTCCCTCTGACACACTTGGTTTTCCTTCCATTGGGATGAATACCTTCTCTATCTTAAGATTTAACTCATTATTGATTCTATGTATTTCCTTGTTCTGTTTTTGAAAATCTACTTGCATATCCTTTCCGAATGACTTTATTTCCCATAAACATGACTGTATTTGGGTTTCAATTCCCCCTTTAAGTGACTATTTGTTATTCATTTCCCTCTGTCAACGACTGTAAATTATTTGATTGTAACTCCATTCGCTCTTTAAGTGACTGGAATTGGTAATTGTTATTTATTTGATTGTAACTCCATTCCCTCTTTACGTGACTGTATTTGGGTTTCAATTCGGGTTTCATTCCTCTCCTGAAATGACTGCATTTCATTCTTTAACATATTAAATAAATCAGTCAAACTCTGTGAGTTTAAGCTACTTTCTTCTCCAGCTGATTATTTTAGCGGGTTTGCTACCTGCCTTTGGTCATTGCTATGGGACGTCTCTCCCTCTTCTTCCATGGTTTGGTATGAAGAACTGTTTCGTAAGCTATTGTCTGACTGTGACATCTATTCGCATTCTAAGTATTGTTCACATCCCTTATCTGTTATTACAATATTTTGTGACAGCAATTTTTCAACATAGTCCGATTCCATTGAGCTTGACATTTTTACTCCAATCACTCTTTTACTTCGCAATAGCATTAAAATTACCGAATATTTTTGTTTCCCTCCAAAGTATTTACTTTAAAATTAACTAAAGTTTTATTCTGACCTTTCTGTTCCTCTGTAGCGGATTCAGCATTTTTTCTTTTTACTGATATAATACTTTTTCCACACTTCACATAAACTATTACTCTCAATTGATGATCTGGACGTCTTGGTGTCGATTCTTGAAGCTCTAGTTGTCCATTAACTGGTGACGTCATCAATATACCTCTTCCTTCGAGACCTTGGTTGTCTTCTACAAGTGCTCCGACGTTTTGCGGAATAATAGCACTTAATTATTTCTCCGTTGTGTCATTATTTGTAATTCGCTTGCCCCACGTTGGGCGCCAATATGTTCTAGTAATTTTGTAGAGGCCACCTCGTTGTTGTGTCAGTAAGTCGCGGTATTGTTGTACCAGTATGTCGTAGTATTGTTTGTTGTGGCGTCGATGTGACCATATGACGCTAGGAGTTGGTCGAAGGTTAATGCTCGTGAAATTATCTATATTACGAGTGTACATACCTTGCAGATTCCCTTTGTTGCGCTGGCTAAGCTCGTTCTAGTAGACCAGGAGTTGTCTTATGCTTAGGGGGGGGGAGATTGACAAAGGTGTGTAACACTTTTGGTAGACTCAAATACAAGAAAAATTCCACTTAATTCACTGTAGACTTCCTTTATTGATGAATTGTTGTTCGTTTGAGGCACAAACCTTAGGACCCACTCCATTCATTACATATCGCAAACTTGATGAAGTAGTTTTTTTAAGTGCTAATTCCACTTTTACGGAGTCGTTGTATCTTTGCACTCGTCGCCGTAGTCTTGAGTTTCTCGGTCCGCATAACGTTACGGTAATAATTTCTCTCTCATTAACTTATAAAACACCGTTTTCCTACAATGTACACCACGCGATTCCTTAGTCACCTTTCTTATACGTGTATTCCTACATTGTGTGTCTTACTTTTTGAGCCCTGATAGCTACATTGTGAACATTACTAGCCTTGTTAGCCTTGTTTAACTTATACGTGAATCCTACACTGTGAACCTTATTTCCTATATGCACATCATTTATATCCTAAAAGTCCGAGTATTGTTCTCCTTTGTGATTGGCTGGAAAAGGGCACGTAGGGTGGCGTTGTCACGTGACAATTGGGGAGTTTTCTTTATTTTACACCCACGTGACCTTGTTCTACAATGAAGAATTCCCTCTTTCAAGTTTTAAAGGGAAAATGCTTTTCTTCCTCGTAAGGATTGTTACTTCTATCCCTAAGTGTCCAAAGGAAGTTCTACTGAGCATATATTTCTTATGTTGAATATTACAAACTAATGATTAAACTAATAATATATGCCTCGCGCTGAAATACTGTCGCAACGCAATGCCCCAAAAATAGTCGCCTAGTTGGAGACGTTTCAGTTTTCCTGCCTGAATGTCCAACAGTTGTAGGAAAATCCTGGGAACTTACGCTTGGTGATTCATTGGTTTGATCCCAGCTGGCAAGTTCAAAACCCGCAAATTGTTTGTTTGTACGTGAGAAGTCATATGCTTCCAGTTTTTATATATCGCATATTAGTTTTCATTCTCATAAAATATATACGTAATGTATGCTACAGAATACAAATATTTGGGAAGAACGTTGTAATTCTTAGTGTTCGTCGAACCAACTACTAGTGGCAAAACTGGGTAGGATAAATTGAAGGAAAAATTTATACAATACAACCTTCATATTACAGAGTTATCTCTAGGCAAACTGAGCATAGAAGCAGAAGCTCCCCCTCCCCTTCCAGCAGAAATCAAATATCGGATGACCTCTGCTGATCCAGAGAAGTCATTGATGCTGCTCCAGATAACTAGAGGAGATGACATAAATCAGAGGTAATCTCCAATTATAACAGGTTCAAAAAGCAACATTGTATAAGCCTTTTATGAATGCAGTTTATTATAATGAAATTAGAAATAACGCAGTTGCGCATGCATTGAATGTGACTGAATTAAGTTTATTTTAGCAAAATTAATCCAAAACTAGTTCCTTATGCGTTTTGTGGCTTTGTTGCAGCAAACCAGATGAAGCCATTGGATCTGACAGTCGAAAAGATTTCTAGCAGTCTGACTGTTCAATCAGCCATTCCGTTCTATAACAATCAACCATTGGACCTATGTTGATTCTGCACACTCCATGTAGACCTGCATGTACTCAGGGGATCGAGCAGGATAATTCCTGTCGGATAACGTTATCTGAACCTGCACTATCCTGCTCGTTATTCCTAAGCAGCAGCAGCTGTAAACGCAAAGCAGAAGACGAAACATTGTGCGCCAGCAAAAAATTAAAGGTTAGTCAGAATCCACATCCCCATACTGTTGCTTTGGAATGTGAACTTACAGTCTTCATTCAAGGGATGTATTTATATCACTCGAAATGAAAACACGTTACAGATATTTGGACCGTTAGAGTGCTTAATGAAATGTAGTGCTCCTGTAATAAAAGATATAGTTTACTCTACAAAGACAGAGATCTGTGTTAAAAATTACTTATTCTTAGGAAATATCATATTCAATGCAAACCCCTGGAAAGGGAATTCATTCCAGTTTTCTTTATTTCAAAGGCAACGCTTATTATCGGAGCAGGCAAGCTTGAACCATGTTCAAAGAAATTGCACAGGATATTTTAGAATACATATCACAAATCCGATGGTAAAGCCTCGTCATAGGCACTGTTCGTAATCAGTAGTTTGGTGATTTGAATTTTATTTCATCACCTGCTGGATGCCGCAGCCTTACTGAGACAACAAGGAATAAGTCAGCTGTCTTTCTCCTTTATTATATACGTGATAGCTAGGGTGTTTTTCACAAGATTAACCTGGAAAATTTCAGAACTCTTTTTGGGAGTGAATCCTTTGTCAAAGTGTCCTGTATACTTAGAAATCCTTACAAGATCACCTAGCTGAAATACCTTTGCCCCTCCTTCTCACTTCTGTGATAATTGTAGCGGTACACCGACCACAGAAGATTGTTTTTCCTGACGTCCGTAGGTCTCATTCGGATAGTGGAGTGGTGAGTATTATTATACTTAGAAATGACTCTTGGTAAGAGAAGCGACCATTTTACTATCCCTGAGTCAAGAATTCCCGATACGTTATATGCTTAAAGATTCTTATCAGGCATTTAAAAGCATCAGGCGTTTATACTGGTGTAAGTGCTGTAATGGTTAATGTTGTATTTAAGCATTAGCTGATTAAAACATTATTACAGAACTTTTTCCTCTTATCGTACTGGATAGTTTTTCCAGCTCTTTGTGTATGCTTTCCAAAGCCTTCGGTACATTAGCACCTGTCTTTATCCTTCGGGAACATGCGTAGACATTTTTGGAATAGAAGTTCATTGCAATAAGAATGTATTTGAATTGGTTATTTTGTTTTGCGTCAGAGTCCATTTCCACCAAGTCAATCTGGATCAAAGTATTCCATTCTTTACTAACGCTTTTACGTATTTAAAATTTCTTCTTAACAGGTGGAATCAATTATTTTGTGATAGCTTTCATCTCAGTAATTATTTCATAATTTCTGCAGAATAGCTCTTATTTCCAGCCTTTTGTGATGCAATGAGTAATCTTATGCGATTTACCAAAGTAATAGGATTGACCAGTAAAAGTAGGCCCGCTCCCTTTTAGGATGATGCTCCTTTCATTCGAGACCAAAGCCTACATGTGAACGGAGCAGAGGTTGTATGGTATTCTTATACTTGTACCCTTTATTTGATTTCAGTTTTCCTTGAGCTCTGAATCCGCTTCTATGAAAAAGATATTTTCTAGTATTAGTAGTATCGATAACCTATTCGTCAGCTATTTATGGTGACATTTGAGGCATTTTTTTGAAAATCAGTTCATAAGGAACAGGAGAAGCTTCATATATTACGAATCCTACTTGACTTCTCTTACCCTTAAATTGGATTGTTTTGTTTTCTAGAATATAGCTGCCATCTTTACAAAGCAGTCATATATATAATCTAGTAGATCATTATCTTTTGAGGAAACTTGATTCAGATAAGTAGTCAGATGCGACGAGTCCTCACTCTTTCTAGACTGGCTTGTTTATTAACTTTAAATATATCGTTGGGATGCTCGATTACAGGCTGGGGAACTCCAGACATTGCACGCTGTGTCTGAAACTTAGCATCTCTTAGAGAACGCAGTCTTGCTGTAATGGTCTTGGTATGCCGAGCGACAGTTTATTTTAGCCCTATGTTTTCACTTTCCATTTTGAAATGGGTGCAAATGACATGTTTTCAGTCAATTTATATGACTGGTTAAGCGAGCAATTAACTGCAACCAAAAGCTTTATACATAGCACACGATCGTCTGTTCCTTTAAATGCAGCACGAGAGATGGTTATATTATCTATTGTCTTAAATGCAGCTGGACAGGTCTTAACCTTAAAATCCTTGATTAATATATTAACACTTCTCATCGCTGGAGGAAGAGTACGAGCATTTTCAGGAATCTTGCACTCTAATGCGCTCTTGCGCCGTCTAATGCAAACTATGGAATGTACGTCCTGATGATAGGATGAATGTACCTTTATTTCTAGCCCTAGCCTGAAGTTGAATGATAACTATTTCACTCATCCATGAAACCTGAGCTCTCAAAGTATACAAAACAGTTGCCATGTGAGCAGCTAATAACTTTGGACGATTCACATCTGTTTCCATATCAGCCTTTTGATTCTTAAGATCTGTAGAAAGAATGGTTAAATTAGAGATTCATTCTCTGCATTGACTGATACATACCGTCGATACGACTTTGTTTATTTTTTATTGGAAAGCATTAATGCAATGCTATTATCCTGTACCCATTTAAGCTTCTCATTATTTATATTCAACATTCCAGAGACGTTCCATATTTCAGTTTCCAACTTAAGAGTTGACTCCTCTACTCCGCGAGTTGTGTTTGTAAATATTTCCATTTTCCATGGGTCTATGTCGATTATCATCCAAGCTTTTGCACTTCTCACTAAGGGCATTCACTTTAATTGTTGAGCTAAGGTGCCCTCTCTTTATATTCTTCATAGATTCAATTGTGGATGTCTTTTGCTGTTTCACTGAACTTGTGAGAACTGTATTTTCCGATAAATTTAGCAGTTTTATTGATGTTTTGAATCTTAGTTTACTTTAGTATCGAAAACATTTGACAATGAGAATAGAGTATAAGCAGATTTGTTTATATAGTTGCGCATTTCGTTAAATGCATTATTCCACTGATTTGAAATTTATCTTATATTTACCACGTCGGTTTCAAAAGCGCGGCCAGCTATCTCTGTAAGCCCTCTTTGTTGATGTCTCACGTCACCATGACCGTCTAGGGATGCGTCCTAGAATTGATCTATTCGGTCATAAATCTATTTACCACATCATAATCACGAATTGGCTCTAATAATACTTTTGATCAAAGTCTCCCAATCACAATGTTATTATCATGATCTCTGTTTTGTTTATCCGATTATACAACTATGTCTTAAGGTTCCCTAAGCGTAACCACAAAATTACCAGTGTGAAGACGTGAAAATGTTTGCAAGTGTTTCTCACTAATTGCGTAATGTTATCAGCATATCTCTTAGTGGACGCATCATTCCCTTCTTCAGCATCTTGAGCATTGCACAATCTGTTATTACTGAATTGATAGTTACCCTTATCATCCTTATTTATAATATAACGATTAGGACTTCTGCTGGAGGCTTGCAACTTCTGCGCTCCGAACCTATCCACGTTCATGACTAAATTCAACTGGTTAATAGCGTAACATATTCACGTTGATATATGTATCAAATCCGCTTCTATAGCGACCATTGTGCAATAGATATTCGGAAATTATAACAACAAAGGATCCTCCGGCATCACTTTCCAATAAATTCCTATATACATCTTTAAACTCACTGAAACTCATGTCTCTGTTGACAAAATCGTAATATTTAAGCCTTAGGTTTAAACTATCCTTTCTAAAGAGTACAACCATGTTAACATTGTCTCTGACAAAATGCTTCGGAACTCTAGCAAAGGACTGGCAAGGTAAATGGTGTCTTCATACGACATTGGGATGTCTATACAAATGGTAATATGGAACCATCTTGTCTAGTGGAAGACATCTTCAAATATAAAGATTGAATGTTTTTCGGCAACTAATGGTTACAATACCTCATCTCCCTTTTCAAATATATGCTCACTTATATCGGAGATATACTCAAGAACTTTGAACAGATATTGATATTTAGATTGACGAAAAGACTTTGAATAAATGTACAAATTCTCATACCAAGTCCATTTTAGTGCAGTAGCAGATTGAGTAACATATTTGTTGTTCCCGCATTTGAGCTACATAAGATCGGGACTCTCAAATTGCTAGAAACTATGTAGTCCTGTCTCTGGTCTCTCACATCACCTTCGAAATCCAACACTTGAATAGATTTAGTGTACGGTTGCTCCTCGAGCTCCATCATGACAACTTATTGTGTACACATTTTATGTGTCTATATATAAGATCTAGTGTGCAATGAAATGTAAAAGGGGAAAGAAATCCTGCAAGAAAGGCTTTGGTATACTTAATTCGATAATCAATTGGCTTCGTTTGAAGTTCATTTGACTTTCTAAAGCTACTGCAAACCTAGCCGAAAGCAACGGAAACATCTGCAGACGTGAGAGCCTGTAATAAATCGACTTAACCAAGCTCTAAAGACCACGACATTGCTTACGCTACCAATTAGGACGTTGATTCAAGGAATACAGCTGACAGTTGACAGCGTTCTTGCAGAGAAGGTGTGGAATCGTGTTTAAGCAAGTGACGCCGTTTGGAAAGAGGAACTTACTGCTAGACTTGTTACCACCATCATGAAGGGGAAGATTGCTGTATGAGTAGGAAAGAAGAGGACGAGACGAGGAGGCTTTTAACCTCTGATTCCTATAATTGCTGCTTTAGTTGCTGTTGGAATAACTGCCCAGATAGCCAAGGTATGAATAAGATGAACGCTGCTGATGGTCAACTCTTTGAAATGACACGACATATACGCGAGATGGGGGTTAAAGAATAGGGTATTGGGAAGAAGAAGAATAACAACAACAAGAAGGCTAGTATTCGAGCTGGTCTAGGTTCAAAACTGGCCTCTTGCAATATAATTGCTAACTCTGGAGCTATAGGTAAGGGTCTACTTATATCACAGAAAGCCCTAAGTAATCGTGATATTGAAAGTTATGGTAAACGTTTAAAAATACGACACTTTGAGGGCGTATACATGGTCGAAAAGGTACCATCGAAACCGTTCCAGAAAGAGATAATGGTAGAGCACCTTGATACTTCAGAACGAAGGCACCCATTGATTTGCCCTCCGAAAAGAAGGTAATGTTGCATTTTATTCGGATAGTGTTAGAGATGCGAAACCTCTTCCAAAGATTTAAAGCTACCTTGGTGGTGTTAATATCCTGTATAATGCGCAAAGGTATCAGAAATTTAATAGTGTCATCTGTGGTCATCTCTGTCTTCTGAGTGTCGTCATTCAAAATATAAATATGATTGCTGTGAGCTGATCTGATACAATGATTTCTATATTTCCAACTCCTCTACATCTGAATTCTGCTGGGCAATATGAAGATGTCTTATTAAATGTTGAAAAATTCTACTCTATCACAAACGTCGATGCAAGCAACAATCTATTTCATTACATTTCCAATGTCTCAAGGGTAATCGGAACACCTCATGGAATATATGACATTGCTGACATCAATTCACTTATTAAGAAGTAACTTGGACCGGGTGATGAAGTCTTTTTCATTCTCATAAGTAATAATACAATGAAGGCTTTGAGTATGTGCTCTTACACCATCGATTTTTCAAAAGAGAGATCTATTGGCTCACTTTTAGTTCTTGCTGTTGATAGAATTCTCAGGGCAGTTGAATTGAATAAATCTAATCTTGTGAACATATTTAAAGTGAGTATCATTCGAATCGAGTGCAGTATTGCTACAGGATCCTTCATACTGGTAAAATGGGACATTCTCTGTACTAGTTTCTTGCATCTGTACCACCAGGACATCTCATCGTATCCCATATATTTATCTGTCATAGCTACAGAATTGATTGATCGAATGTCTCTTCGAGTAGTTGAGCAGAAAAACATTCTCATCGACTTCAGGAATGAGTTATAACTATTCACTTAAGATCCATCGCAATGGGAGCAAATTTTAAGTTCTCATCGTCGACAGATAGACCATCTATCTCTAGATGGTAATATACTCGTTCGCCGACCCTTGTTGTGTTAACGACAGTCAATCGAAGGTTCCTCGAGAGATTTGGATATAGAGTACTATAATGGATATCTTGAATGTTACAGAAGTAACTGTCTTCGGTGAAAAGATTACTAAAGAACAAAATCATGTATTTCTATTTGTGCGAGACGCAAAAGACAAAATTAGAATTCCTTATCAAGATGAAGAGTTATACACTCTACCTAGCAGAAATAATCTTTATAGAGAGCGATCTGTCACCAAGACTAACAAAACACCGACAGCAGCAAAAGTCACCAATAATGCAATTGCATTCATGTTTGATCAGATTCGTTTGGATCTGAAAGTGAGCACAATTGACAGAACTGGAATTTCAACAAGTGTGACGTTGCGTTCCTCAATCCAATGGAGTAGCCTCACCTGCATAATGCGGAACGGACGTATCCTCAAGGAGTCTGGATATTTTGAATGCTGCAAATGGGGCATTCAATGCCATAGGTCCCCTTTCAATACTTCTAGGTTTTGCGGATGATCACAAGGAACTCATTCTAAATAGGAAACTTGAATTAGTTCTCATTCAATTAAAGGATTCCAAAAATTGTCTTCAACATGGAGGAGCAGAAACTCCAACACTAAAGTTGACATGAATGAAATCAAGGATGCCTGTCATTCGCCTTCCGGACTCTGAGAATACAGACATTAAAAATTGTCAAGGCTATTAAATCCTGTAACATTTTAAACCATGGAGCTTCATACACAACCTGCAGTGCCTGAAACAAGATAATTCACTTGGAATGTTGCAACAACAACCTAACTCGAAAAGCCACGTTTTGTCATATTTGGCCCCCAGACTACAAGATGTTTGGAAAGACTGTTAAATATTTTATCATTGCAACATTAGTAATTCTCAACAGTCAGTGTTATCTCTATCATGACATGGATTAAGACTTTGGAAATTCAAAGTTTGCATTCCTGTACGACATCTACTTGAGATTCTAGAACTCATATTATGGGAAGAATAATTATCCCCTTTGAAGAGAAAGATTTTCTTCAGTATGTACCGCAATTGGTCATCGATTGCTCCCAGCAGCCAGAAGAGACAATCACCGGAGCCGCCAACATTAGATTGGAAATTCCAGCATCTGAAAACATTCCTGTTCAAACATCTGTGTTTTGTCTTAATCTACTTGCAAGGGTTTTACATATAAACCTTTTTCACATGTCGCTCAGAATGTAATTATATTCAAAATAATTTACACGTACTAGCATCAAATAAATAAATCACGATTGTGCTTAACTAGTTTAGTCATTGCTGTATACATTTCCATTATTTTACCTCTCCCATTCCTGCTTCCTGTATTTTGACCTTGATACATATGCATCATGCAATCATGTTAAATATCTTCAATATATGGTTTCAGTTTTTTTAGTTCACTTATATCACACTCAGCGTAATATCACAATCGTTTCAACATATATTAAAAATTTTACTTCATTATTCATGAATACAATAGCTTGTTTGCATATAGCCATGTTCATATTACTCGACACCTGGAAACTTATTTTCTCTCGTGTATGTTTCAAACACTGCAATATTTTCCTTAATAATGTGCCATTATGGCTTTGTTGTGTTACATAGGACTGATCACTCGTTGCACTCGTGAATAGGAAGACGTTTAGGATGAGTGCAATGTGCACAGAATGTACTGGCAAAATTGATATAACCTTGAGCATAAGCTCATCAATTTTCTACATCTTTTGCTGGAAGTGTTATAGAATGAAAACGTGTACTTCCTCCTATGGCTTCTTCTTCTGCTTCTCTGCTTTCTTCTCCCCTTTTCTCCGATCTGCAAGGAGAGCATAAGAAATCATATAAGTAAGCATTTACACTATTTACATGTATACATCAGCATTCACAACGACTCGCTTACGTATGCACCTGCAACACGAAAACGGATATATGTTAATATTGATCCTACTACATGCATCCACCTCGTGCAGTAAACAAGAGTGCAGTTAATATATTGTTTTATTTAAAAAAAAATAAGGCATATACTTACTTCCCTGTTTTAGCAGGCTTCTGTGAACATCCTTGACCGTCATTGGTAATTCAGAGGTGTTTGCTCTACTTCGCCTACATCTTGTCTGTCAGTATCCAGTTCTGATGGAGACACCGGTTCACCTGCACTATATCTACAACATACGTAATGCTTCATGATTGCAGTTGCTAAATGGACATTGACTAATGCAATCGTCAATTTTTTTGTGTACATACGATTTATTTTGTTGATATGTGTTAAAACTCTCTGAGCACGAGAATGAGCTTGTAAGCTGCTTAGGGCAAGATGGATCGTTGCATATAGTCACATGCACCTTCCCATCACTTCTGATGAATCGCCTTTAAGTGCTCCCACAATTGCACACCAAGCGTTTCCTCGTCATCCATTGAATTTTTAATACACATCTAACGCCTAAGGAACCTGATATCCTCTTATATACACTAAGAGACACATGCTGTCTCACTCTTTACCGCACACCACCTGTTAGTGACTTGCAAGAACCTACTTCCCAGCAACACTCATCTTAAGTGACAGCTGCCACCTACTCAACTCCTCTTGCATGACAGACCCTGTTTCAGGCAACCAGGGTCAAACTCACACATTAATATTTTTTGCACGCATCCCCAACCCACTTGACAACCAACACACACTGCCCACCACTCATCCCGCCCACCCTCAAATCGTATACTCCCAAAGCCCTAAAGCAACAAATAAGGGCCCCTTACAGAATTGAACATACGATACTTGCTATAGGGTACACACTTCCATTGGACAAGACAATCACCACCTCCACTTTATCTCCCATCCCTCTTGCAATAGACACATGCAGATACTACATTACATCATCAAAGGGTTACGGAGCTCGAAAACACGGGTTCTGTTCTAGATATTGAATGCATCTGAATACGAACATTAGTCTGAGCTCTAGTTAATACAATTACTACCCACTGAAGAAAAATAAGCGAATAGAATAGGATAAAGCAATAATCAAATCTTTTAAAAGCTCATCGCTACGCGAAACAATTCAAAGTGTTTTTGTGCTCGGGATTAAAATAAAAGCGATGAAACGAAAGTTGACTTCCCACTATAGAAAGTCTTCAGTAATTTAAAACTCAAATAAAAAATAAGGAGTACCTTGAAAACGATTAGCTCTACAAAAAAGTGTATATGACATAAATTGTGTGCTTTAACAAGATCTATATTTATATTTAATTTTGGTCTATTATTTATCGGTTTGACAAAAGTCATCCGAAATGAAGAGGTCTATAGAGGCTCTTCCCAGCATAATCAGGATATGCACTATATTTGTCATGTAGATATATTTAATAGCCAGTGTTTTCATTAAAATAGTTTGAGAAAATCGAAATTTTCGAAAAGTTTTCCATGTAAAGGGTAGTTTGGACTGGGAATGTCTTCGCACCCTTTG
Organism: Hymenopus coronatus; assembly: GCA_030762935.1. Lineage (NCBI taxonomy): Eukaryota > Metazoa > Arthropoda > Insecta > Mantodea > Hymenopodidae > Hymenopus > Hymenopus coronatus. Next base: position 180,639,239 of record CM060892.1, on the reverse strand, counting down.
GAGATATAATACTGAAATACGAATTTTGGTAGTTAATGGACTTTTGGGTTTTGAATTTGCTGTCCACAGACACACATACACACAGACACACATACACACAGAGACATCGAAATACACTCGTCTTTTTCTAATCTTTCTTTGGGGGGGGGGCGTCAGCGAGTTTTAAAGCCTATATGTCCGGTGAAATCTCAGTATCGGATTTTTGGTAGATACGATACATACGTGCTAGAGAAAATGAAAGGAAGTCAGATCCCCAGGAAAATCATTCAACTATACATTCTAATGATGTCAAGTGTTACAAATTATTATTATTATTATTATTATTATTATTATTATTATTATTATTATTATTATTATTATTATTATTATTATTATTATTATTATTATTATTATTATTATTATTATTATTATCATCATCATCATCAGCATCGTCATAATTATCACTATCACCATGATTGTAAAGCAATTAATGATTATCATTAATTGCTTTCCTTAGTTAAGGGCTGTAGACAAAGCATAACTATACAATTCATATTTTTAACACTTGGTTCTGAAAATTACTGATTCTTAAGAGATCCGATATTTGAATTTCAATCTAAAGAACAGCACTAGCTCACATTGAGTTTTAGGTGAGAGCAAATGTGAAATATTAGCCAGTGGTTGCTTTTGAAACCGAATATGTACAACATGGATCCCAATGTTAGAGATGCCGTAGAACACAATTTTAAAGTTTATTGCCGCATGATTTGGTCTAAATGGAACTGCATCAGGGTAAAAGAAACTCATCGTATAATAACAATAAAGGCTTTAGATTATTTGTTTGAACCTTCAAGGCTACTTATTAAATCAAGTATCGATGATTTATGTAATGTCATTGCGCAAATGAATTTAAAATTAGTTGTATAAGATCTGATGTCCTTCTTTGTTTCAAAGAATTTTCTGTCATTGCTGAGCAGCTAAGCCATGGTGGTAACAATAAAAAATTAGATGTACCAACACCACTATTGGCACCAGAAGCAAAACACGAGTCTTGTGTTTTCTATGAAAAGTCCTGGCTAACGATATCAAATGGTGACAGCAATATATGTTTTTCTAGATATAACACAAAAGAGACACAAAACAATTCTTAAATACGAAAATGTCACAATTTGTATGATACACTTTGCTAATGATTGATATGATTTCATTATATCGATATGAAATAAGGTGTTCGTGCTTGGAAGTAAGGATTTTTAATAGCCATGCTATTTCTCATTAGATCTGGCCGAAAATTAGCATAAAATAATGCAAAATGCCACAATAATTCTCAGCATAGGACCTTACCTCTCATTATAGGACACAAAGCTTTCCTACTGCTACTTGTGAAGCTCTGAAACGTTTTACACAACAGAACTCTTGAAGGATCTTAAAATCCACAGCTGCTATCCAAGCGATTTGAAATGTCATGGATTATAACTGTTGTATACAAAATGTCTATTTGCTGTGTTCTTTTTACTGAGATATTCATTTTTCTTGTTCTAAATTTAAGGCCAATGTATTATAATTCCTTTCAAAGCGAAATACTTATTATATCATAATGAAATATTACTTTGGCATTAGAAATACATTATAAAGAAGATCACAGTTTTTTAAAGTTCAAATGGAACTAGGTGAGAAAAGAAAATAAACAAGGTATTCGGGTATAAACATTCCCAAAACTTTTCTGAACATTAGTTTAATTGGGGGAAAAATTGAGCAACGCGCAGAGTATATAGTAATGTTAAGATTAAGTTTTCCTGAGAAAACGACATTCAATTTTGGAATACCCATTGCGGCAAGATGTTCAGGGTTATGTAAACAGTCACAATGAGCTTTTAAATACTACCGATAGTTAATTACGAAAAATGCAAATAACAAGTGTAAACGCAGTACAAATTTTGAAAAAGCCCTTTTTTGGCCATCTTGCCCACTTTTACCCAATTTAACAGGTGCATTACCTTAGAAATAAAATTATCAGTATTGGTGAATATTTCCAAACTATACAATCCTGTTGTATATTATTACTATAAGTTTATTACGTTGTATTACAATATATAAATTAATGCATGCAAAGCATAATTAATGCACAGCTATAATTTATTCTTATTTGCATATCTTATTCGATGTTACATTTTTTTACATTTTTGAAAAAATATTTTCAAACTCAATAACCACACATTGAGGGAAAATATGATGCCTTGGGTTTGAAATTTGTGCACGCTCGGTCATGTACACATCTCTTCAAGAAATTAAAGTTAGAAAAACTTACTATCAGTCTCATGGTCATAAAGAGATAAAACTTTCAAAAATGAATTTAATTACATATGTCATTGGTGTTACGTGAATGCAGAGGATTAAAACTAATGTTTTTTTTTTTATCATTTTTAATTTAATATGATGATGTCTTGTGTTTGTTTTAGTCCAGGTGAAGAGTTCGTTTTTTTGTGTCTGTGTGATTTACTGTATTATCGTGTTTATTCTTATAATTGTTACGGTTATATTGTTATAGTTAACGTTACAGTTTGCATTTTACGAACAGATGGTACATAAATACACAGTGGTGGTAAGAGTAGGCAACTGTGCTTTTTCTCGATAGCCCAAAGGTCAGAGCCAGAGATATAGCAGCGGTACTATAAAGAGAGGTTCAGGGTATGACGATAATTAGTTTTGGATGGAATGCGATAACATTTAATGTCCGCATATACTACAAATGGCAGCGCAGGTTATGACACTGGAGTGAAGACACAGCAACTGGAGAAACCGAAGATCCCGGAGTAAACCAGACCCGGAACCGCTTTGTCCATATCGGTCGTTTGGGATCTAACCCAGGACGTCTAGGTGAGAGGCGAGTAGACTAACCACTGGGCCACGGCGCGGCCGGCGATGCTCATTAAGATTATGAATGGGATCTCTAACTACTGCACTTAGACACTTGTGGCCTATTGAAACTTACGTGAAGCCTGAGAGGGAGGGATGAGTGGTGAAATGCAAAAAGTGACCAGATTCGGTTCATGTCAGGCACGAGGTAAATCACAACCCTTGAACCCTGGAGGAGCGCACCACTCTAAGGATCCCGCAGGCAAGAAGCTAGGTTCTTGTCAGTGAATCTACTGACATGTCTACTGACTCGCATTACCCACATTTAACTGCCGTCGCTTTGGGCCGGGTTGGAACCCGCGACGATGAGGTGAGTAAGCACAGCCCAACCAACTCAAACTTCAGGGCTGGATGAAGAGATCTCAGTACGTGAAGGATGGAAGTATTTGTTGGGAAACGCGAGTGTTTGGGCAAAGCTTAGACTCTCTCCGAGTGGCAAGTGCTAATGAGCTGCGACTAGCATCTCCAGGTTTACATTCGAAAGCTCATAGCGACCATAGAATGTGTTCTGCTTTTGTTCTCTCGCTCCCTGATATACAGATATCGGAGATTTTACGAGCGTACGCTAATGCAAAACACTTAAGAATATCACTTTGTCCGTCTCCCTGTCAGTTTATCTGTCCATGCGCAGGAGACACCTCATGATAAACAATGTATTTGTAAGCCCTGAAACTTTTACATATAGTTTTAGAGAAGCGAGTAGAGTAGGTTATGTGAATTCAACATCAGTTGCTTGTTTTTAACCTACGAGAGGTTTTCCAAATATGACCTTAACATAGTGATCGACAAGCTTTACTGTTGTTCTAACTTCAAATATCATCATCTGCGCTAAAACTCAAATCTCGCGACCGTTATGCATTGCGTGACAATTTTGTGGTGCGCGTGTACGGTAGTTACACTCCCTAGTTTTAAAGCAACTTGGTTAGACCCCCAGCTCTCCTGCTGTCGATATTATAAACCACGTTTAAACCCGCAGTTCAACTTAAGTCATGTTTTATATTTTTAAGTTTAACTTAATTGCAACCCTATTTAACTATTGTTTAATTTGTTATAAGATGGTGATTCCAAATAAAATGGGTACGTTATATTATTATTGTTTGTATTATTATTAATGCTGTTATTATTGTTATTATTATGGTTATTATTATTGTTGTTATTATTAATTAATATCATTATCGTTATTGTTTTTATTATTATTAATAATATTTTTTATTATTAACATTTGTGATGAAACATGTTGACCACTATTGCAACAAAACTGTACTTATTACGCAGAAAACAATCTATATTTTTTCTCTAACGATTGAAAATGAGAGTCTGTTCGCTAGTAAATACCCTATTCAATGCTTTCGCGACAGTTCTGTAGTATACATTTCTTTCGACGCTCACAGGCTATTACTGCATACTACGATTTTCTTCTCAAACTGAATCCACTGCTTCACACTATGCATTCGCATTTGAAAATGAATCAACGCTGCACGCTACAGATTCCCAGTTAAAACTGAATCAACTGCTGCAAGCTACGCATTTCCAGTTAAAACTGAATCAACAGCTGCACGCTACGCATTCGCGGCTAAAAGAGAATCAACAGTTAAAGCTGAATCAACTACTGCAAGCTATTCATTCCCAGTTAAAACTCAATCAACTGTTGAAACTATTCATTCCCAGTTAAAACTGAATCAGCTGCTGCACACTATTCATTCCCACTTAAAACTGAATCAACGGCTGCAAGCTATTCATTCCCAGTTAAAATTGAATCACCTGCTGTAAGCTATTCATTCCCAGTTAAAACTGAATCAACAGCTGCACGCTACGTATTAGCAGTTAAAACTGAATCAACAGGTATACGCTATGAGTTTTACCCTGAAACAATCAATTGCTACTCGCTTCGATTTTCCCCTTGAAAGTGAATCAACTGCTGCTGGCTACGATTCTCAAGTTGAAACTGAATTAACTGATGCTCACTATGCATTATCAGTTGAAACTGAATTAACTGCTCAACGCTATGCTTTCCCAGTTAAAATTTAATCAACTGCTGAACGCTATTCATTCCCAGTTAAAATTGAATCAGCTGCTGCACGCTATACATTCCTAGTTAAAATTAAATCAACTGCTGGACGCCATTCATTCACAGTTAAAACTGAATCAACTGCTGCACGTCATGCAATCCCAGTTAAAACTGAATCAGCTGCTGCAGGCTGCACATTGCCAGTTAAGATTGAATTAGCTGCTGCACGCTATTCATTTTCAGTTACAAATGAATCAACTGCTGCACGTCCTTCATTCCCAGTAAAAACTGAATCAGCTGCTGTACGCCGTTCATTCCCAGCTAAAACTGAATCAGCTGCTGCACGCTATTCATTCCCAGTTAAAATTGCATCAACTCCTACACGCTACATTTGCCCCTTGAAAGTGAATCAACTGCTGCTCGCTACGATTCTCACGTTGAAACTGAATTAACTGATGCTCGCTATGCATTATCAGTTGGAACTGAATTAATTGCTCAACGCTATGCGTTCCCAGTTAAAATTTAATCACCTGCTGCACGCTACAGATTCCCAGTTAAAAATGAATCAACTGCTGCATGTCATGCACTCCTAGATAAAACTGAATAAGGTGCTGCACGCCATTCATTTTCAGTTAAAACTGAATCAACTGCTGCAATTCATTCATTTTTAGTTAACATTAAATTAACTACTGCATGTCATGCATTCCTAGTTAAAACTGAATCAGCTGCTGCACGCTATTCATTCCCAGTTAAAACTGAATCAACTGGTGCACATCATTCATTCCCAGTTAAAATTGAATCAGCTGCCCTACGCCATTCCTTCCCAGTTAAAATTGAATCAGCCGCTGCACGCCATTCACTTTCGGTTAAAAATTAATCAACTGCTGCACGTCATGCATTCCCAGTTAAAAATGAATCAGCTGCTGTACGTCATTCATTCCGAGTTAAAATTGAAACAGCTGCTGCACGCCATTCATTCCGAGTTAAAATTGAATCACCTGATGCACGACATACATTACCAGCTAAAATTTAATCAACTGCTGCACGCCTTTCATTCCTAATTGGAACTGAATCAACTGCTGCACGCCATCCATGTCGCCCTCCTTGGTGTAATGGTTACCATGCTAACTTCATATACCCAAGGTAGCGGGTTCAAACCCGGCGGAAGACGATGGATTTTTCCGGGTGTAAATATCGGTAGCATGGGAAGTAAAGCCGTTGGTCCCGTGTCGTAAACTTAGGGCACGTAAAAGAACCTCAAGCCCGACAGAGAGGCCTCTGAGCAAAATTAAGCGGTCTTTCACGCCCAGCATAGAATAGGACGCTGAGAACCTCAGCAGTTAAAGAGCATCCATGAATAACACAATATTTAACTTTTTTAACGCCATCCATTACCAGTCACAACTGAAATAATTGCTGTACGTCATGCATTATCAGTTAGAGCTAAATTAAACGCTGCATGCCTTTCATTCCCAGTTGGAACTGATTCAACTGCTGCACGCCATGCATTACCAGTTGAACCGAATCAACTGCTGCACGCCTTTCATTCCCAGTTGGAACTAAATCAACTGCTGCACGCCATCCATTACCAGTTAGAGCTGAATCAACTGCTGCACACCTTTCATTCCCATTTGGAACTGATTCAACTGCTGTACGCCATCCATTGCCAGTTAGAACTGAATCAACTGCTGCACACCTTTCATTCCCATTTGGAACTGATTCAACTGCTGTACGCCATCCATTGCCAGTTAGATCTGAATCCACTGCTGCACGCCATCCATTGCCAGTTAGAACTGAATCCACTGCTGCACGCCATGCATTACCAGCTAGAACTGAATCAACTGATGCACGCCTTTCATTCCCAGTTGGAACTAAATGAACTGCTGCACGCCATGCATCACCAGTTAGAACTGATCCAACTGCTGCACGCCATACTTTACCAGTTAGAACTGATCCACTTGCTGCACCCATTCACTCCCGTTAAACTGATTCATTGCCAGTTGAAACTGAATCAACTATTATACGCCATGCATTCCCAGTTGGAACTGAAGTATGTACGGGACTCGTTCTCTCCTTTGATACCTGCCTATGCCATTGCAGGAAACTACCAGAAGAACTCGCATGTGCAAACCAGCGCATGTGTCTCAAATTCACGTTGCTGTGGCAACAATCAGTTATTTCCGAAGCACGCTGCTCTCACATATGCAGCGATTACGACCGCAAGGCGTAGTCCCAGTATATTACTAGAAAGTATATTAGGGTTATAATTCAACTACAAAAGAAACATGTTATTTAAGTCACATCAAACTAAAATATGCCTTGTAATAAAAAGCAGCAACAATATACTAACAGCGAAATTAACTTCATATTTAACATTTTCTCGCTGGACTCACAATGTTCAGTAACTGGATCGTTGCTGAGGTTTTGTGTAACCAACCCATTCTCAACTGGTTTGTCGACTGGCAGTTTGTATACATCGAAGCAGTTTCAGTAGAAGCTGGCCAAGATTTTTACATGAACTAAACAAAGTTATAGCCTTTAAAATATGAGGAATAATATCATTAACTGAAAATTAGACCCAATTTAAGGTCATATAGAATGAACAGAAATGACAACACATGTTGTTATATGTAGAAGTAAGTGACTCATTCTAGTAAAGTTTATAGTACACAATAAACTATGTTTTTTTTAAAAACATGTGCATTAACATTTAACATTTCTTATACCAACATATTCTGATGAATGAATTATGTGGAGCTTTCATATATTTTATTGCATAAAACTCTAAATGGCCAACTAAAATTAATCTTCCAATTCCAAATGCTTAATAAGATAATATTATGCTAAGATTGGCGGTTTTTTTTTTGTTTTTTTTTTGAGAAATTGTCCAACTTCAGGGATTAAGCCATTCTTATAAAAGTTTGCGAGCAACATGCACTCCTTGTGCCGCTAGGTCTATAATTAGAAGTTTTGGAGCAGGATCTTTCGACTTACCTGCCATGTACTCCTCCCGAATATGTATTTGCTGCTTAATTTCAATTGCAAGTGTAAAGATGCTCAATTAATTTCAGATATCATCACTTCTGTTTATGTCTAGAAGAGCATAGACTGCAACATGCATTTCAAAAATTTAAAGAACACAATATCTTGGGACCAGACAATCTTTCCAACGGTATTTTAAATAAATCATTACCAAATATGGTAAAAATCTGGACAGCGTTATTTAATGAGTGTATAAGACAAAGAAATATACTAGAAAAGTGGAGAAAATCGAGGATACATACGCTGTACATAGGAAAAGGACCCAAAAATTCAGCTAACTCGTACCGCGGTATAGCTGTTACATGCGCTTGTTTCAAAGTGTTCTCCAGATTAATTTTAAATCGTATCCTACTTCAAGCCATGTAATATATACCCGAACACAAATTTTGGTGCATGACTAGAGGGTCAACAATTCAAGCGATCGGCAAGTTTCTAGACATCACATGGGAAGTACCCAACACAATAGGAGGGTATATCTATGCAGTCTTCATCGACTACGCGGAGTCGACGGATCCATTTTGGTGAAGAAATTACACAACTTTCTTGGAGACGAAAACCCGAACTGAGTTCATCCTGAACTTTAATCTATTTACAGTTTGCGACAACGTAGATCACTCTAGATCCGTTACCGAGACCAATGGAAGCCTCTACGTGGCCCCCCTTAGTTCAATGTTAAATTTGCTGACACACGATGCAATACGAGAGGTAGCAGAAGACACATATGTTCGCATATGCGGACTATATGGCTATGATGTGGAGCGACAGAGAAACCTTACAACTAGGGCTTGGCAGATTACATAGAGGTCAAAAAGAACCGGCCTAGACATAAATACAGGCAAAACCAAGATCATGAAGTTCAAAAGAGGAGAAAGTGGCTCCTAAACTGACATTTTCCTGTATGGCAGCGACAAGTTTGAAATTGTCAATTCCATTAAATACCTGGGACTTACACTACCAGTAACAGGCAAAACCTTCACTAAACATGTAGAAGAAAGAAGTTCAGCAGTAATACTGGTCATGTTTGACATAAAAAATCTCCAGAAACTCTCTTTTGGCACAGCATTAGAACTATTTCACTTCAAAGTAGCCCCAATAGCGTGTTATGCGATCAGCAAGCTATGGGGTACACTTAACTGTTGCGAATCTGAGGAGACTCAAGGCAGTGAAAGCATCCTTCTTTAATAGAGCACTGCAAGCATCCAAATCTACCCAAACGAGGATAATATACCTGCTGGCGGACGCAGACTGCTTCGTGAACAGTTAAGACAGCCACGGTCGTCAAGCCACCTGCATATAAAGCCTACACCAGAAGCAGAGATGCAAAACTAGAAAACATATACCCAGATTTCTTCCTAACTTCAGCCATAAGCACCGAAAAATAGAAAGAGCCTAACTTCGAGTTATGACACATGTACACGAAAACAGCGGCCCATGGATTGCATCAGAAGCTCTGCTGACGACGAGGACGCCATCTGGAGTCTGAATTTTTTACTTGCAGTCTCTGTGGACAATATTGTGTACAATATAAGATACTCATGCCAATCAAGGACTCACTTGATGACGGTCTATGCAAAAGTCGATCATATCTGATGATCATATATCACTGTATGAGCTCATATGTACACATTGTGCTGAATAAATCTTCTTATAAAAATCTCTTTTCAACCGTTTTCAGGCACCCCGTTTTATTTCTGGTAATTTACCAACATTCTGTTCCATACAGTTGAACATCACTTTATAAAATTAAGCTTAGTTTCTTTGCATTTGTAAGACGTTATTTCTGAGTAAAAAAGATATTCAGATAATTAAATTAATTTTTCTCAATAGATTGTATCACTATGAGAGGTAGTATGACTACGAGTTCTCAAACAGATTCAGAGTTACAAAGTATACACTTCAAACTTTTTTGGTCAAATTTGAAACTAGATTCAGCATGCAAAGAGAAAGTATGAACTATAAAACTAGGTATTTTATTATTGCATATTTAATAAAGAACAACTCACGTGCGAAAGTTAATCGTAAAGGTCTGATTGTTTCACTCACATACTTCTCTTCAACAAAATATTCATAAAAAGCTTATTAATGTGTGTACTTCATTTCTCCATCTGTTATTCGAGAAAAATGTGAATAGAAATAGTCCTTTTACCTTTTTTCTTATTGATACAACGGGAATAACGACATACATTAAGCTAAAGAAATGACAACATTTTTAAAACTTTTCGCTACGTGATAATATTAAAGCTCCATTCCTTTTTCATGGCCAGGAGATAGAAAAAAAAATTGTCATCTTTCCATTTGAGAAAAGTATAAAAGGAAAACTTGAACCAACAAAGATTATTTTGAAAATGGTTAACTTCAGAATGAATAAAATAAGATTTAAGACTCAATATGTGTGCTTCAGCGAGATCTGCTTTTTGTTTCGTGCAGTAAGATTTTGTCTATCTCTTACGGTTTGTCGGTTATACTAAATCCATATAGAACAAAGAGGCCTTAAGAGTCTGTTACCAGAAATTCAAAATATACATTTCGTTTGCAATGAAAATTTCTTAAAATATTGTGTATTAATCAAAATCGTTAGAGGTTTTGAACAAAGTGAACAATTTAGAAATATGATGCATGCAAAGGGTAGTTTTCGGTAAGGGATTTTATTAAAAGTCTTCCTGGAAATTTTTCGGTCGGCTAACCCTCTCCGTATTTTAGCACTTACAAGCGGATGCTTCGGGGTCAGTAGCCTATCGGGGAGCCAACGGCACGAGACTACAGAATGAAAAGCCTGGAACGAATAATCCTCCCGTGATATTATGTGCGTGAGGAAGTGGATGATATGAAATGCAAGCGAAATGGTTGATGATAGAGCAGTTGGTGGAATGAGTGGCGGGGGGAACAGGAGGACTCGGAGAAAATCCGCCATCGCTTCGCTTCTTCCACCACATATCCCTTATATGTGCGCTCAAGATCGCACCCCTGCACTTAGATGGAAGGCCAGTGGTCTAACCACACGCCTACTTGGAAGATACTGACGTTAAAGTATATCAAGATTGAAATTGAACGAACTTTTCGTTCTTGAGTTATGTTGTTCACAGATAGACACACCGCGTTGAATATACATTTATTTTTAATTCAATGCCCTCAATGCATTAGGTATTGCATTTTTTGGGTGGAATACGATATCTGCTCTATCTGCTACGTACTGATAGAAAAATAAAATGCTGGGGACCATGTTCTCGTAATCGGATATTGTGAACCAAACTCTTGCCTTCCCGTACTCTTTTCCGTTTTGTTTACCGTTCGCGGGTTATGTACCAGTCTTTATTGTTTATTAAATTATCATGCAAAATTCATCAGAACGAACAGAACTTCGCAGACTTTTCTCAAAATATTCTAGATTTGCAGATCAGTTTTCGTACATATTTCTTAAACACATCTATTTTAATCAAAAGTTTTGAGAAGACAAAGAATAATGTAATATTTTTTTGTTCACGTAACGGCTAGTTTGAGAATTTTCTTAAAATCTGAGCGTTGCATTCTTGAAAGCTTACATTATTGGAAGCCTCTGATCTGAAAATCAAGTTTGGTGTATAACCAGTTTATGATTTTAGAGTTATGCTGTTTACTCAAAGTGTATCCTAAAGTGCTCTATTTTTAATTAGGGGGCCTCAAAATATGTATTTCTGGTGACATCTCGGTATCATATTTTTGTGTGGAATATACTGCTTCCTCTGCTCACTGTAAGTACGTTGCAGGGAGTGTAAAACAGTACAAGGTAATTAATAATTTAAATGTTGCAATCTAAGATGAAAAGTGGCGCAGTAGAAAGTTGTATGTAGAAATCGTGGTACATCAGCAATATATCAGTTTTGAATGACATGAAACATTTTGAAATATATTCAAATATTATAGAAACAAAACGTGAACTGAAAATTCAGGTGTGACAGAGATTTCCATTAGCCCGGTACCTATTGTATAGTCAACCACAGGGGCGACAGTCAACTAGTTTCTGTCTATTAACTCTCCAGGTTAGTGCCGGAGGACACTACAAGCCCGCCCAGGCGTACACAATCTCCCATAGGTTTTGGGACAACTGCTATGCCGAGTCCAACCCAATCCGAACAGCTTTCTTCTGGGTGGGTCTCAGAGTTCCGGCCCGCCTACTTCTACTTCAAAAGTACCACGACTTCTCGGGGTCCGCAGCGCTGTCACAGGAGCAAGCCGTTTTGGCAGGTAGAGATGGGAAAACAGAAGAGCATAGAAGTTCGAGTGTGTCCTTCAGCTGTGTAGAAATGCAACATGAAATAATTCGAAAATGGCATCTCTGCGAGGAAACTGACATAAACAAAATTTAATTTTCTATACTAAGCCTTTGTGTATGTTTTATGATTTCCTAGATATACAAAACTATACATAATTCCACTCAAAATTCACGGACTAATTACAGAAGTGACAAGATATACATTATAAATATTATATTGCATTTTAATCAAAAGTTTATGATCCAGTTTTGATGAGATGAAAGCTAAGGTGAACGTTATTGTACATTTGCTTTAAAATCTTCAACTGGAATGATTAAAGAGTTCCAAACAGTGAGAAGCTTGGTTTTAGTGTTAGAGTAATTTTGTTCAAAGGTACTCAGATAGCCAGAGAGTCGAAGCTTCCATTAGAGTCGCCAACTCGCAACCCGCAGCATCGCATAGTTTGAAACTAACCGCTACATGGAGAAACAAGCACACTGAATGCAGTGGCGGTTACTGACTCTTAGATAAATAGCATTGATCTCTTTTGTGTACACTTTACACCACAGTAAAATACACCACACAACTATTAAATTATATTCTTTTAAATATCTGAAGCTCTCTCGGTGTTGTTAATGATTTCACGGGATAACAACCGAGTTAAATTAGAGTCATAATAATCCAAGCTTTTGATCACGTTAACTTTGTGGTATTCGTCACAGAATTTCAATTTAACTTGGTTGTAAATTCTTTTACATTTACAAATATTTAATTAAATCGGGGTTGCCTATGTTAGAGCTATTTTCAGCTGCGCCAACGGAAGTTTGCGAGTCAAAACATCTCTATTTTAACTCAGGGTAATGCATTTATAACATTTGCTCACAAAAGTATATAAAAGCAAACAAAGCCAACTTTATAGCTACAAAGAATGTTCATTGCGTGTGTTTTGCAACTGATAGCTACTCATATAGATGAACATCATGTGTACCTTGGTACAAACATTTCAAACTCCATTTTCTTCACGGATATTAATTGCAACTGCAAATGCTGCCTCGGCCTTATGCATTCGATATGCACGGCATTCACAGAAAGCTCAAAATTGTTTCCAGGAAGAGTTTTTTTCTCCTTAGATTTCCTAGTAAAAGAACATACTTATTAAACTTCTTGTTATTTGTATTTTGAAGGGACTGCAAAGAGCAAAAATATTACAGCTACACCTCCACAGTTCTAACTGCAGGGTGAAGATTTAATTGTATTCAACAAATCAAAACAAGATATTTCCTGTATTTTGATTTCCTTCTCATTCATTAAGCTCGTGTAGATATTGCGTCGTTTCAACTGGTCATAATCCCAACTACATGGCAAACATGCTCGTACCTGCCTAACACATATCCCGAACTTCCTATTCTCCTTAGTCCAACCTAATCTGAGCAACTCCTTAGGAAGAGATAACTCAGGTTTTCCTAGATGTGAAAATTACTTTCTTAATTTATACACATTAAATATAATAAATAAATCTGTACAAGTGACGAGCTAGTTGTAAAGGAATATGTGAGATATGTTGAACGCTTTATTATGTGTGTATGGAATTGAATATATCTTTTACTCTTAAGCTTCACTTTGTTTTGATGTTGAGTAAATTTCAACTAGTGAAAAAAAATCTGACGGGTTCCATTCACATGACTTTCTCTACATTTCTGCAACAAATTATTGCTAAAAAGCTTATGCTTCTATTTACTTCATACTAATCGAGAAAAACTCAGCAGAAATAGTCCTATAACTTGCTTCTTTGCAAGTACAAGCGAAATAAACGATTAAAGTGATAGTCAAAAGCTGCTGAAGTTCCTTTGTTTGTATGGACAGGAATTGAGGAAAGTATAAGCTTTTAAAGCTGAAACCAAAAACAAGGAGTATACCGAAAGGGATCAACTCCACGAACAAAATTTATATAAAATAAATTGTGTACTTTAAGATGGTGTACATTTTTTGTGCTGTAAGTTTTTGTCCATCTCTTACAGTTTAGCAGTTATGCGGAACTCCGTAAAATTCATCCAGAATAAGGTAGTCTTCAGATACTGTTCCCAGAGAATTCAAGATATTGAGACAGTAACTCTTCAATATACGCGTAATTATGTAACTAACAATAATATGTAAAAAATAACATCTATTGCGCTACGATCTGTATACTGATATTGATCATTATACTTAATTAAATAGCTAGCCTTTGTATATAGTAATGTCCTATTAATCATAGTAAGGGGTAATAAGCTTTACTTTAACCATTATTTTTACTTGTGAATATTTGCAGTTTGTTAATAGTTTTACACCCTAAGGCGACAAGGTTTGAAACGTGGTTTTAACCGTAAATACTCAGTTTTCCGTTAGCAAGAGACCTTGGTGTATTGTAGTTGAGTTTCAAAAGGAAACATTCTAAAGTGTTATTGCCCTGTCTTTTGTATAACGTTGAGTGACTTTAGGGAATAGAGGCATAAGTACATGCAACCAATAGCAAGAAGGGACGTTATGTATACAGAAAGAAAGTTAATTTTAAAATCACAACCGTTTTGGACAGATTCCGTGGACGACACTATATCGGTTGCTGAAGCAAAGTCGTGCCAAATTCCTCATCGCCTTTGAAACAAAGAATTCATGGTTTTTGCTTTCCCCAGTATTGTAACCATTACTCACATGTTTGCAGGAGTCACTTATTTGTGAGTTTTACCGTGTAACATTATGCCATGTAGAATTTCTCCAATACTACATAAGAATCAGTGATTAATGTTATTTTTCTTCACTACCTGTTTTTTATTTCCTTCTGTACCACGCCCTGTACCGATTAATTCATGTTCGCCGATGAAGAAGAACAACCTGAGCTAAAACCGGAGCAGCTAAGACATCAAAAGGTAGGGAAGTATCACTAGGTTCCACCCTAACCGGGCCAACTGACCCACACAATAACGCCGACGCTACTTTGTTATTTACTACTTAAATAATATTCAGGACAAAGTCCACAATAATAATTGCAATATACATTTTATTTGTCAGGTAAATATCTTTAATATACGGAATTTTAATCAAAATCGTTACAGCCATATTGAGAAAATCAAAATTTTCGAAAAAAGGTTCTATGTAAAGGGTAGTTCAGGGTCGCAAAATCTTCTGGTCGCATCCCTGGAAAACATAAATACCAACTTTGGTATTTTGCCTACTTTTCGTTTTTGAGCTATTGTGTTCACAGGCACACGGAACTTCTTCTGAAAAGGCTTTTTTTTATACAGCGGACCCTAAAACACATATTTCCGGTGAAATCTCGGTATCGAATTATTGGGTGCAGTCCAATAACTTATCTATACATTATGTAAATAGTACGTATACAGAAATTAATAATATTATGCATTATAAATGACAGTAAAAACACATAAAACTTCTTGTTTTCGAGCATATGACATGCACAAATTCTAATAGGTATTACAATTTAGCGTTTCATATCTTCTTAACAGAATTAAAGAGTTAATAATTAATAGAATTAATGATAATAAAGAAAGGTTTGTAATATTATAGTCAAGGTTTTTTGTTGCGTTGACAACTTATTAAAACAAATGTCTCATTTTGTTCCCTTTTTTCTTTTTTTCGCTATTCTTTTATGTGCAAAGATTGGCACAGCTGAGTACAAGCAGAAACGCATCGGTGGTGTTCTCTATTCTTGGAACGCAACAACGAGTACAGAGAAATTTCTGAACCGTATCGTAACAAAAATTTGGGTGCCCTACGCACCAGAGAGTAAACGGCAATCTTGTGAATGCTATCCCATTTAGCCGCAAAAGAAACTTGAAGCGGTCACATCCAATCGAATAAAAAAGGTATAGTAATTTTTTATTTTGTAAGAAAAGTCTTTCTTATGCTAGATTTCTTGTCTATAGAGAACAATCCAGGCGGATATCGCACAGCACTGGACCTACTGCAATATTTTTATCATCAGTAAATCTCGAGAAATCTTTTCTGCAGAAGAATGTAGTTTTTATGTCCAAGATTGCACAATACATGATATATAGGGGCAAGAAAATAATACGGAAAATGGAATTGTCAATTAATAATGAAGGTATACAAATGTAGTTCGAAGTCGGTTACAAGAACCACTTTTAAGGTACACATAGCTATGAATAAAACTGTAAGTGTTTGCCTCTAGATAATTATAATGGTGTTTATACGGCACTACAGTCGCTGGAGACTGATGGCAGGGTTCAGAAATTTACCTAAAATTACTGAAAAAATTACCCATATAATGTGCTTATACTTATTAAAATATGATATTAAGTTGTAAAAAAAATGAAAGAATAAAATATCTATGGACAACTGTAGACATATCTTATTCAGCTTGCAGTAACGAAGGCGTAAAGGATCTCCCCATGTGTGTACTTTGAATACTCCAACTGATGTCATTAGGAATAACTGAAATAAGCAATGTCTTTAGGGTGTTCCACAAATACATCAAAGTTCAGTTTTATCCTTACAGAACTTATCGATTTTACGCTTGTTTAGTAAAATGGTTCTTTTGCAGAATGTTGTATCTTGATCAATATTTTCTGTACAACTTACTAAATACTGTTCGACAATTTTATCATCATCAAGTGCGTCATCTCATAATTTTTCTACTCCCGTTATTGTCGTTGTTAGAATAGCAGGGGCGTCGCTTGAGGGGACGCTAGTACGCTGATCGTTCCGCTTACTTTTGTGTGTTTAATTGTTTTATATTTATTTTGTTTTCTAACAGCTTTAAAGCAGGACAATAATGGTATACAATCACTTAGTAGCGATTTTTTTTTTCGCAGATGATACCGTAGAGCAGTTGTAATAAGCTTAGCTAGCAAACACATGATTTACAAGTCAATCCGTTCCGCTCGAAAACAGCAGCGTATGCTGAGACGAGTCAGTGTTTCACTGCCTGTATATGATAGTGCTAGCAGGACCTCCCCGCAAATCCCTGACCGTCCTCTTTCTTACCCCCTCCGCAAACCCTCACATATCAATCGTGCATACACTAGCGTTCAGCTGTGTACCCCACCGTGTTTCTGTATCCGCAGTGCTGTTAAGGTAATGTTAATTGTGTTTCTTTGTGAATAAAATTGTAGTACGTATTCTGCAGTCACTGGTTAATATAAATGCTTGCCATAATGAAATACAGCTCATCATTGCAAATAAACAAGTCCTAAGAATGCGAGGCTTTCATCGAAGAGTGTGTCCAAAAGAGTATCCAATTGAATAGACATGTAAGTTTCAGTGACTCTGAAACGGCTAGATTGAATGTGCTGACATATGAAATCATTGACTGCCAGGTTCTTCAAATGAAATCCAGATTTAAAGATTTTCCACGGCTTGAGTTGAATTACTGCATGGAAAAAAATCCTGGAAGATAAAGAGTTTCCTCAGGCGAAACTTTCCATACCAATAAAGCAGTATCCTGTCTATTTTAATTCAGACCATCTTGAAAATGAGCTCTTCAATATTTGTGCAGATAAGCAAAAACATGTATCACGACAAAATGTACTGAAGTATTTGGTTATAAATGACTTAGATTCGGTGTTTGAGGAGGTGACTAAGCTATTGCGTTTAGTTGTAACACATCCTGCTACAAGTAGTAAGAGATCAATGAGTACACTCACAAGAATTAAAACATACCTAAGAAACTCAATGACCGTTTGTGTAACGTAAGCATTTTAGTTGTAGCAAAAAAGTTGTTGGGAGAACTGTATTCTAATGCCGACTTTATTGAGAATGTATTTGGCACGTTCGCAACAAAGAAGAACCGACGGATTCTTTTGGTGTATAAGTCAGATTGCGTGAGTGTTATTGTTTTCAATATAACCTGTGTATTAACATTGTTATTGGTTGTTTTCATTGTCAATCTCAAACCTAATTTATAGGCGGATATTCAATAAAATGTGCAACTGCCCTCCTCTTCCTTTTATTTCGAGTAGTAGGGAGCTTAAACTATAGCGTTCCCATTTTCTTATGTCACGCTACGCCACTGCAGAATAGTAAAGTTGCTCCTAATGCACGCCAAACTTTTCAAATGAGCATAAACCAGTAAGTTCTAATTTTTATTACTGCAGTACTTTACTTTTCAATATCTCAATCCTTGATTTCACTACAACAGCATTTTCAGAATAATGTAACAGAGATAAAATCGGAATAATGCAACCAGAGGATCACATGCGCTATTATGCTACCTCACAGTTCAGGAAATGTGAGATCTGCAATGATGCAAAGGTGTGTTCTAACAGGCGAAAGAAAAAATGCAATAACTGAACAACCATTTCCTAAAATTTGACCAGTAGACAATAAAGAAAGAAAAACGATTTAAAATAAAAATTGAACAATTTCTTCCTTTTGAGGCGAAACTAATTCTTATCAAATGCGGCATTTTCTATCATGTCTATGAAAATAAATGACATTTCATCTATATTCTAGTCCTGCTGGAGATACATTATATTATATAATAATTGAGAAAGCACATTTTGAGAAGGACCGTTGCGGGGCAAGGATTTTGGTAATTCCCTGGCATTTGTTAGTTATGAATAACGAAGAAAACCCCCTCCCCTAAAAAAGAAACAAATTGCAATCCGAGAGGATCTGAATCGTAAGCCTTCCATTCAAGAGTCCATCTCATAACGGCAGTTTTTCTGCAACGACTTCGTTGGTATGTGAACCAGACGTTATGCTGTGGCTTCTGTCCTGGTCTTGAACCACAGTGAGTTATGTGAAATTGCTTTACTCTGAAGACGTACTTAACTTTGTTCATAGATTTATTTATTCCAATATACCTCCAAGGCGGGATTTCCAGGGCTGCTTCCTTTATGTCAGTTGACATCGTATAGGAACATTTAATTTTCGGAATTGCATTTTTCAACTCTCTTAGGGTTCTACGACTCATAAGAAACTCAAACCAAGCGGGAAACAATCTCTGTAGACATGAGAAACACTCAGACTATATTATAATAGCTCCCACTTAGTCGACACACATACCCTTCAACGCCTAACACCAACCCAGCATTTTGGACATTGCCCTACCGCAATATTGCTCAATTCCAAATTTCTGCCACTGCTTTCAACTAGCCATCATCTGAGCACCTCCCAGTGGTCTACAGTCTGAATGGCACACTCACCTCAGCACCTCCTCTTCGCAGACACAACTTTAACAAAACAAACTGGGACCTTTTCAGACAAACAATAGAAGAACACCTACCCAGCATCAACGCCACCTCACATGACGAAATTGACACGGCAGCAGCCGCTCTATAAAACACTATCGGCTTTACCATCACTGTATCCTCGCCAACTAAAACGCACAATACAGCTCACTGCCCTTTCCCACCGGCCGAGCGCAACAGAGCTCGCAAGCGTTGGCAGTTTACTCGGCATCCTGAAGAGTTCACACGCCTTCAGCTCCTGAATGCTGAGCTGCACCGTCGTATTGCCGACGTAAAAACAGCCCAAAGGTAGACCTAAACTCAGAGCACGACTCCCTCTGGCGAATTACCAAAGCACTAACGAAGCATAGAGCTCACATTCCACCTCTTCATTACAATGGCTCCATAGCCACAATAGATACGTAAAGGCCCAAGCTTTTGCTGAACAGCAACAAGAGACACTCACTTCAAACACCATACCAAGCTCAGCGCGCTTCATACTTGAAACGGAGCCTCTCACTTGCCTCAGAAAATGCGCCGCACATGCAACTCCGAAATTAAATAGTTTATTAAACACCTGCTAAGCAGAAAATCCCCCGGCCCCGATCGTATTCGCAATTGGAACTTCAAACAGCTACCTCAAAACTGTGCTGACTTCGCTTTTCGACGGCATAACGGACCAAGACTTCTACCTTACTTCCTGAAAAAAGGCCCTGGTCCTTCACTTTGCTAAAAAAAATAAATATCTGTCCAACCACAACTGCTACCGCCCTATAGGCTTACTAAACACCCTAAGTAAACTTCTGGAAAAAATTGTTCTCAAACGCCTAAATCTTTCATCCACATACACAACATCCTGATTCCGGAGCAATTTGGCTTCAGAGCGCAACACTTCACTTCAACTGGTGCGAGCTACATTGCACATTACTCATGACTTCAACAACCAGTCAACTGCAGCAGTCCTCCTGGACAAAGAACGCGCCTTTGATCGCGTATGTCACACAGGACTAATTAGGAAACTACACGACTACGACATTCCAGACTCAGTTTTCAAACTCATTGCTAATTACCTCTCAGATCGGTCGTTCCAATCTAAAGTCAATGAAACACCGTGCTCCCGAAAAGTAATTTGCGCGGGCGTCCCCTAAGCAGCATACTGTGACCACAACTTTTTAACCTTTACATCAAAGACATTCCAAAGACTCTCTGGCGACTACTTCATCTACGCCTACGACAAGACTATCATCCCGCAGACAAACTCCCTACGGCTCCTGATCAACAGACTCCAATTAGCACTTACGCCCCTAGAGGACTGGCTCACCAAGTGGCGTATCAAAGTAAACACAGCAAATGTGAAGCCATACTTTTCTCAAAACGCATTATATACCGCAGATCCGCACGCACACTGCAACCACTCCAACTCATCGGCAATCTCATTACATGGAGACCAACGGTGACTTACCTAGGCGTCGTCCCAGACCAAGGCCTCAACTGGAACAAACACATCCAGCGCGCCCTACAAAAAGCGAATGCACAACTAGCAAACATTTACCCACTAATCAATTTCAACAACATACTCAAACTTCGCTGGCTTAATCCCTTACAAAACACTCCTTGGACCCATGCTCACATACGCCTCACCAGCCTGGGGCTACGCAGCCCTCAGACGCATTAAAAAGCTTCAACAGTTCGAAAACAAAGTTTTACGCGTTACCGCTAAAGTCCCAGTCACCGTCCCGGCAAGTACGCTCCAGGCGGAACTTAAAAGTGCACACCATAGAACAGTTCATAGAGATGCTTGCTCACGATATGTACGCCCGCGCCTCAAAAAGTCCCAACGCACACATTGCAGATCTTGGTAGATACATCACCACTGCAAATAAGCACAAACGACCACTCTCCCTATTCAATAGAAATCTGTCAGAAACAACCACACAGAAGACACATAAGACTACCCGGACTTCTTAATCCCAAACTGACACCACAGCCACCGTCTCAGCCCACTCCTACACTCACCTCTCCTACTTTCCCCTGCCTAATTTCTCTTAACACATGATTAATACTACTACCTCTCTCTTTATTAACAGGCAAACCTCCAAGTCCATGTTCGCAGGGCGGTATGGCCATTCCCGATACATTGGTATGAACAGATTAAGTTTTTGGTCATTAAGTTATGTAAATAAGTAAAAAGCACATGGCGAGGTCTAAATTTGCTTAGTAGTGCATTGAAGCATTGAAGTATGTGTTTTGCGAAAAGTGAACCCTTCAAGACATAACTTTTTCTATGGCACTGTATTTTTATGGTTCTTCAAGTTCTTTTCTAAAAGGGCAAGTTTTCTTTGAATTTATTGGCAGCTGAGTACGTCCTCCAATGAAGAGATTAGCTCTGGACCGAATTTCAATGAGAGCAACGACAGCGGCTATGTTTCCGGGCAGGTTTATACTTGCCTTCCTTTTTCCCTTATCTCCCTTTTCTTGAGAAGCAAATAGGACTTGGAGCAAAGGCATAAACTTTCCTACGGAAAAAAGGAAATTCAACGGGTTGGACAGACAAATTCCTAGATAAGTGTTGTGTTCTGCACATTGTTAATGCAGATATATCTTATGAGCAAAGCTAGGAAGTTCGTACCGTTCGCCGTTCCGCAAAATAGGTTGCGACCGGCCATCTCGCCGCTTCAAAACAAATTAAGAACGCACAGTGGAGAAGTAAACAAACCTGTTTTAAAGTAAATAATACTGTTTCCAGAGAGCAAATGAGACATCCGATACTGCACACCTATATCACCCAAGCAATTATAACACTAATTGTAGTATTTACTGATCAAATTTAAAATAATACCCAAATAATAAAAGTAATTTCTTAAATATCTTAAGATTCTTACTAGGTAAGAACAAAAGCAGGAATTAAACTAAATCTTTACTCAACTGCAACCATATTACTGAAAACAATAATGTACTTCTGAAGCCTTTCAAATGAAAAACTCATTCTACGTTCGGACAAACAAGATTTGTAATACAAAAATATGTTATCAGTTCCCTATCAACATCACCAAGCAAATAGCATTTGTTGGGTTATAAAAGTGCAGTTTGTATGCGATACATCACACTGAACCCTGCATTCTTTTCAATTGAAATTTTCATTTTTATTTGTATTTCAGGTAGGATGCTCGTGGTTTGCTAAATCCATCTTGACAGTTCTTCCACATGCCGCACAGATTCAGTTCAACTCCATATCTCTGGACAGTAACAGTGTCCTAGTTGAATGTAACTTTTTGTACTAATTTGCAATCACTAATACATTTCTGTGAAGCTGTTCTGTTACTAGACGTTTGACAGCTTGTATACTGGAACTGCCATCGGTTTCTAAATAAGTACATGAAAAAGTGCACTGCTAGAAAACTTACTATGGTTGTAAAACAAATTAATTTTGCTCACATTTGAGCAGAACAAAGATGTTATTCGAACACCTTCTTTGCTACCGACGTGGTTCTGTGTTATACAGTGATAGCTGTTTTGTAGTAATGGGTTGCACTCTAGGCTGACCTTTGCTCATGCAAGTAGCGCCACATGGTATTGCCAAGTCTAGCCGCTCTTACCCTGTGCAAGGAAATTGGTATACATTTCCTAACTCTGCTTATGAGGTAAACTGCAGCTATTTTGATCCCTACTGGGTTACTTTGAACCAACTTCGCAAAATATATTGTTTTATAAATATGTATTATTTTATGTTGAATTCAAGGTGAAAATTGAAATTATTGCTCTCGTACTGCGTACAGCAGTCCAGATTTTTGGAAATCTAATAGTTTTAAAATTATGAACTTCAATACTACGATCAACACATCGAGGGGTAACATGCTAGCCTTTGGTTGCAAAAGTCACGGGCTCAAACTCGGTGTAGGCGATTAATTTTCGGGGGTAAAAATCTTTAACATAGGTTTCCTTCGGATGGGAAGTACAGCCAGTGGTCCCATGTCATTGATTTACGTCAGGGCCTCAAGTCTGACAGTGAGGCTTCTGAGAAAAATTTAGCGGTCCTTCAAGACCAATATAGAAAATCCTTAACATGGTTTCCTTCGGATGGGAAGTAAAGCCGGTGGTCCCATGTCGTAGATTTACGTCAGAGCCTCAAGCCTGACAGTGAGGCTTCTGAGCCAAATTTAGCGGTCCTTCAAGACCAATATAGATATTTGGTAGCACTTAAACAGCATCAAAAATGATTTCATTATCTTAAAAATATGACATTTCCCTAATTTTGAGCCCCTATTATGTAAGAGGAATGATTTATTATATCTCATATTGGATACACATTAAAACGAAGAGCGTATTTGGGAACTATAATTTTTATTTTATACTGTACCCAATATGAAATACAATGAATTACTAATCTCATATAATAGGGGGCCAAAGTTGGGAAATCTGGTATTTTTTAAGATTACAGTGTTCGTGGCTTTGAATTGCCATAATCCCAAAATTAATAGATGTATTTAAATTTTGAGCTCCTGTATAAAATACAAAAACAATAAATTCAATTTTCACATTTCAAGTAATATAAAATAATATATACACATATATATGTATATTTATAAAATAATATATTTTACAAATCTGGGTCAAAATAATCCATTAAAGGTCAAATTAGCACCAGTTTATGGTAGAATGTTCAATGCTGCATTATTGTAACACTTCATGGATATACTTTATCACAGAAAAATGGTCCTGAATGAGAATTGTATGCACTATTCGAATTTTAAACTTTATTAAAAAAAAAGGAGGGCAGATTTAATTGTATTACTCCAATTTTTTAACGTAATATTATGGAAGGTGTTATTATATACGCTAGAAAAAGCTTCGGGCTCTTAAATATGCTTCAGAATTATAGGTACATGTAATTGGGACGCACATTTTAAACAGAGGTATTCTGGACTACAAGCGACCAATTTTGTCACAGAAAAGAGCGCGTCTGGGTTCAAATACCATATGTATATTAAAGATATTTACATGACTAAATGTATACCTTGAACCTTCTGGAAATGGTCTGTGAAGTCCTCTGCGTTCCGAGTGACTTTTGTACATAAGTACTCTTGTATAACTGGCAAACATTAAGGAATAAAAGAAAACCTTTCTATATGCTGTAAATAGTAGCCGAGAGTCTTTACATAAAAGAATGAATGCGTGTTTGCTAACCGCAGTAGTGACATTAATTCGAAGCCAGGGTAAATATCCAGGTCAAGACAATAAACCTTAGAATCAATGCTCTAAAATGTGCATATCTATTTAACCATAATCTCCATTTTATATCGATACAACACAGTTGACCCAATATTTCAAGTCAGTGATTTTTGGTTTTCGTTTCCGCTGGAATGAACATTTTACTTTACAAGTTATTATACATACTATTAAACCACCTTTTACCGTTTTAAGACATTTCCGCAATGATCGGTCTGCTGCTGTGGTCTAAATAAAACCATGACAACCTTACTAGTTATAACAGTCGAGTTAACAGGTAAATTGGGAGAGGAGCAGTTAAAACAGAAGCTAGAAGCTGCTCAGCTTGCTAATTGCATTAGCATACACATTCACACGAGTTCTTCTACCCGTCGAGATAAAAGTTAGCAGAAATGTCCCATCACATATTTCCTTGAAGGTACAATGGAAATAGCGGTTTAAGCTTAAATTACATTCTTTAAGAGTGAGCCACAATGTGGTGGTTTCAAATTCCATTCCCGTTGTAAGATCACAAGAAAAATGAGTAGCGGCTTGGTATTTGAGAAAAGGGCGAACTAAAAAAACGACAAATCTTTACCTGAACGCTGATTTTAATGATATTTATACTTGTTTGTGGAGAAGACATTTTCTATATCTTACAGTTCACCAGTTACACAAAAGTTCTTACAGAACGGCGCTTCAGAGGCTATGGAAAAACAATAAACATATACACCTAACTTTTTAAGTAAAATATCTTAAACATATGGTACTTTAATCAAAATCGTAATAATTTTCTGAAAAATCTTCTATGTAAATCTTCCTGTTTTCAGCTCTGGAAGATGCTGTAAATAAACACCAAGTTTGTTATTTGACTTACTTTTCGTTGTTTAATTATACCGTTCACAGACACACACAGGCAGAATGCTTCTACTTTATCTACTACATAGAGTAAGTAGAGAAAATAGATACCTATTATATTCCATCCAAAAATGTAATGTCAAGCTTTCGCCGGAATTGTATTTTTGGACCTTCTGAATAAAAACAAATGTGATTAATTCCATTCATATTATTTTCTTCATGTGCTCTGCAAACTATTCTTACAAAACATTATTCTGTTAATACACATCCTGCTAATCAAACATACATTCCCAGGAAAGATATTACCACTTGGCTGCTTATACTAAGTGGCCCAAGAGCGCCGTATTTCACGTTAGCAGATAACCAATTCTCTTTTGTGTGTTTAAAGAATTGCAGAGCTTCAGTGCCGATGTTAGCACAAACGACCTGAGTTCTACTGTTGCATATCAGCGAAAATGGCGAGGCAATCTTGCTCAATGAGAGGAATTCCCAGATTTGTGTTATAGTCCGTGATTGTATACAGGAACAGCGCAAACAGGTCGAAAACCTTAACAAGATTTCCTCTTCAGTTACAGACCATATACATATTTTTGAGAGATAAAGTCACGTGTTTTGTAATTGTGTAATAAACTGTTCTTATTTAGCATTAGAGACTAGACACACTGTAGGGTTAAATCAAAACTTTAACGTGCCGTAATAATCAGAGGCATTAGAATGCGTCGCATTTTACTACAGTATTATTATTGTTATTATTATTAGTTTTATTATTATTATTGCATTTATTATTTATTATTAATAATAATCGCTCAGGCAGAGTAAATCAAAGTATGAAAGCAACGTAACAGAATATGTTATTTATTATTATCTTTATTATTTATTATTCTTATTATTATTCTTATTATTATTTTTTTTTCTTTATTTTATGTCGCTTTAACTTACAAAGTAGTCATATCGCAACATGTTTTAGTGGTAACAGTTACAAAAATTTGACACAGAATATGTTATCTTATATTATTATTATTATTATCATTATTAGTATTAATAATAATAATATTATTATTCCTATTATTAATACTAATCGCACAAGCAGAGTAATCAAAATATGAAAGCCATGTAACAAAATATTGACATTCACGACAGAACATATTATCTATTATTAACATTATTATTATTATTATTATTATTATTATTATTATTATTATTATTATTATTATTATTATAATTAATACTAATCGCACAAGCAGAGTAAATCAAAATATGAAAGCCACGTAACATATATTGGTAAATACGACTGCACATATTAATTATTATTATTATTATTATCATCATTATTATTATTATTATTACTATTATTATTATTATTATTATTATTGTTATTGTTATTAGCAGCAATAGCAGCAGCAGCGGCTGCGGTGGTGGTGGCAGTAGTAGTAGTAGTAGTAGTAGTAGTAGTAGTAGTAGTAGTAGTAGTAGTAGTAGTAGTAGTAGTAGTAGTAGTGGTGGTAGTGGTAGTGATATGGTAGTGGTAGTGTTAGTGGTAATGGTAGGGGTAGTAGTGGTGTTGTTAGTGGTAGTGGTAGTGGTAGGGGTAGTGGTGGTGGTGTTAGTGGTAGTGGTAGTAGTGACAGTGGTACTGGTAGTGGAAGTGGTAGTGGTAGTGGTAGTGGTGGTACTGGTAGTGGAAGTGGTAGTGGTAGTGGTGGTGGAAATGGTGGTGGTAGTGGTGGTTGTAGCGGTAGTGGTGGTGGTGGTGGTAGTGGTGGTGGTAGGGGTAGTGGTAGTGGTAGTGATGGTGGTAGTGGTAGTGGTGGTGGTAGTGATGGTGGTAGGGGTAGTGGTGGTGGTAGTGATGGTGGTAGTAGTGGTAGTGGTGGTGGAAGCGGTAGCCGTAGTGGTAGTGGTAGCGGTAGGGGTAGTGGTGGTTGTGTTAGTAGTAGTGTTAGTGGTTTTGGTAGTATTCGTGGCAGTGGTAGTAGTAGTGGTAGGGGTAGTGGTAATGGTGGTGGTAGTGGAAGTGGTAGTGGTAATGGTAGGGGTAGTGGTGGTGGTAGTGATGGTGGTAGTGGTAGTGGTGTTGGTGTTATTGGGAGTGTAGTAGTAGTAGTAGTAGTAGTAGTAGTAGTAGTAGTAGTAGTAGTAGTAGTAGTAGTAGTAGTACTTTTTTTTTTGTAAAGAGAGGGAAAAACCCTCAAGGGCAGCAGGGGAGATAGCCCTGATGTGGCGGACTCATACCGACTAAAAAAACCCCTCTTTTATTCACTCGCTCTCATTGCGGAAACTGCTTCTCAGCATTACTTCACAATGGAGCAGTCATGTTTATCTCTGCCTTTCCTCAAATTCTTTAGCTTTTATTATTTTAGTCATCATGTCTTGAATAATTTTCCACGTATTTTCGCTTTCCAACATTAATGTTATAACATTTTTAGTGGTTATTTCTTGTCCAATTTGTTTGATAATTTGTTGTCTTATATAATTCAGTTTTTTACATTTTAATACAGTATGTTCAGGAGTTTCCTTTTCCTGACAATACGGACAGTTTTCACTATTAGTGATAGCCATTTTAAACAAATAATTTTTGAAGCGTTTGTATCCCGATAAAAATTGGGTTAAATAGTACTCCGTTTGTCCGTGTTTCCGGTTTATCCAGGGCTCTATAACTGGTATCAGTTTCTTGGTCCATTCTTCTTGCCATGACTGTACCATTTTTTCTCTTGTCTTACACTTTTGGGCATTTCCATGTGTTTCACCTGCGTGTGCACGCTCCCGAGCCACTAGATGTAATGGTATAGTGCCGGCTATTACTTGAATTGCCCGCGTGTATACGGTCCTATATGCACTAGTAATTCTAATCGCTATCTTGCGCTGTACACTTTCCATCTCCGGAAGGTCTCTATTTCCACCCATGTTTTCCAGGCAGGTACACAGTACAGCATTATAGAGTTGATTACGCAACTCAGTGCTCTCCTTTTTTCTGGTTTCGGTCCTCTCACATTTGGCATTAATGTTCCTAGAGCACCTTTCTGCTTTAGCAGCTGCACACTTAATGTGTGGCCACATACTCAAATTATGTCCCATTTGAACACCCAAATATTTTATGTTCTTACTAGATTTTATTTCCTGTTTACCGAAATAAACCTTTATTTCCTTTGAAGATCTTCGTCCTTCCAGTATTATCATTTCTGTTTTTTCTGGTGCCAGACATAATCCTTTTTTGATCATCCATATTTCTATTTTATTCATGGACCACACGACTTTTTCTTCCACTTCATCTTTTGTTTTGCCACATACTATTAACGCTAGATCATCAGCATATCCTATGGTTTTTACTCCAGTTGGTAATTCCTCCTTTAATACTGGATCATAGTATATGTTCAATAGGGTGGGACCTAAGACGGAGCCTTGAGGAACACAGCAACTCATTTTCATTTTTATGTTAATCACCAATCAGTATATATCTATCTTCCAAGTAACTACAAATAATCTTAATTAAGTATGGAGCTGTTTCTCTTCTTACAAGTTCATTAATTATACCTCTCCAAGGTGTTGAATTAAAGGCATTTTTGACGTCCAGGGTAACTATAACAGCATACATGTGTTTTTCCTTGGCGTCCTTCTGTACAATTTGTTTAACTGTCTCTATTGCATCCGGGGTTGATTTGCCTTTTCTAACACCGAATTGCATTTGTGCAGGCCCTCCTTTTCTTTCAATCTCTTTAATCAGTCTCTTATTTATAATTTGTTCATAAAGTTTTCCTATTACATTTAATAGGCATAGAGGTCGGTATGATACACTAGGTACCATTTATTTATTAACTTGCCTATTTCTTGTGAACAAATTGTAATATCTATATATGAGGATCCATCATTTCTTTCGAATGTTGGTGTTTTTCCATCATTTAGTATATTGTAATCTTTTTCATTTATCCATTCAACCAGTGCCCTACCCTTTTTATCTTCAACTGGTGATCCCCAGCAATATGCTTTAGCATTGAAATCTCCGCCTATCAATATATTTTTACGTTTCTCTCCATGTTGGTCAACACTATATCCTATTTCATATAGGAATTGTTTTAACTCTTCTTCTTTGGCTGTAGGTGAAATATAGCAAGAATAAATTATCATCTCATCCGTTTCCATCCATGCATATCCATTTCCATTTCCAGCTCGCAGTGACCTAGGTCCGTGTGCTGGTATATAGATAGCAGCATCATTTTTTTCATCCTTTATCCATCTTGGGTTAGATTTTATCATATTCTTATTTGGTTCCGCTATTACTGCTAGATCTATGCAGTGTACATTACATTTTTGTATAAGAAGACCCATTGCTCGTTTGCTTCTATCAAGATTTACTTGGATTATTTTCGTGCTTGGCTCGTAAATACACTCATTTTCTCCCTCTCATGCGCTTTCACAAGCCTTCTATATTCATGACATCTCATTGATTCTGCTTTATGCTCACTGGATTGGCGTAGATAACATTTAATAGGGTTTTACATTCTTTTGATTTGTGGCTTATTTCGCCACAACTATAACACATTTGTGCTATTTGTTCGCCTTCATTAGGGCAGTCCCTTGCTATATGTCCCACCTTGTAACATTTATAGCAACGTTTTAAAACATTTACAGGCTTCACTCTCCACCTATCCCATCCATTTCCTATTCTTCTTGTATTTATCATCCTATTTGCTGCTTCCGTGCTGATGGTTGCAAACGCGTACTTTACTCCTTGTGTGTTCACCTTTTCTGCCAATTTAAGCTGTGAAATCTCTTCATTTTTATTTAGTTCTTGTTTTAAAACAGCCTTAATTTCATCTTCTCGAACAATCTCAACTATGTCCAGGATCATAACTGTTTGATTTGCGGTCTTCAGTTGAACCTCTGCTACGTTTTCCAGTTTAGTGGTTAACAGCTGCTTGAAAGCTTGTCTATCACTTGTATTTTTCCCTTTTATTTTCAACTGTACATTCCCTTCACTGTTTTTTATTTATGATTACCCCACATTTTGTCTAATATTCTTTATAATCTCAGCATACGTCATCTCTCCAATGGGTTTCAGTATTATCGTGTCTTGGTTTTTAAGTTTTCTTTTCCCCACCTCATTTTCATCTTCCTGTATCTTGTTTTGTTTAACTTTGGTGGTGTACATTGGTATTTGGTAATCCATTTTTCAACCAAAATATTCCAGGACTTTTCTTACGCATCCTTCTGACTCTTGTTCTGTAGTTATGCATGAGATCTTTTGTATATTAATCATCAGATTAACTTTATCTACGCTTGAGTTTCCACCATTTTCTGTGCCTATAATGTAGATATATCTCTTATTTATACTGATCTCTAACTCATCCCCCAAAGCCTTGTTTGTTATTATATTAGCGACCATCTTCCGTGCGCTTAGGTTAACTTCTTCTAGCGCTTTTCGAATTTGTGGATTTATATACAGGATATTTTCCATTATCTTCCCTTCACTGTAATCTTTTCCTGTAGTGACTATGATTAAATCTTCATCCTCACTCTTTAAGGCTTCACGGCTTATCACTTGGCACCTTTGGAAAACTTCTTCAGGCTAATTTATATTTAGTAGTTTTCCAATTCTTGCTCACTTATGTCCTTGTTTAAATTACTTTCTATTTTCCTAATCACCATCACTTTTTCTTCTTGTTGTTTACTTATGGTCTGAGTACTTCTGTCATTTGTTTCTTTACCTTCTGATGGACGATTTTCCTCAGCATATTCCTCTATTATTTCTGATATATGGTTTATTGAACTTGGCGTTCTTTTCATATATTCGTCTAGCATACTAATTGCAGTTTTAATTTCCTTCTTGGTATTGGGAATTTCTTTAATTATCTTCCGTAGTGTATCTATCTCTTTTTCCATTTTTTGTATCAGTTCCTTGTGCAAACTTTGTTCTTTTTCCACTTTTTGCAAAAATAGAGCACGATCCTCTACACTCTTTATTATTTGTACAGAGCTTTCAGTTCTTTTTCTTTTAGAATCTCTGCAGAGATCCTCCTTAGTATGTCTAGACTCACTCTGTGTGCCCAGCTGACTGTCACTTGCATATTTGCTTCCCAAAGAGTAGAACTCCATACTTAGACTTCCAGTGGAGCCTCGACTTGGTTCAGGCGGTGATCTCCCGATTAAGGGGCGTTTTTAAAAGGATCTGATTCATCTATATTTTGTGTCTTTTCTATTTCCATAGCGTCTACTTCACTTAGTTTTGTTCCAGTAATGTTTCCCTGCAACCTGGCCTGGTTCCCACCGCTGTTGCTTGGCAGTCGCTTGATAACGGTCGGGTGGGGTCTGCCCTCTCACCACCATCACCGACCGGTTCTGGGGATCCGAAGCCCTGTCCCGTAAACTGCAATCCTTTTTAACCTTATCCATAATTAATACTTAGAGATTTACCAATTTCATAGCCGAGTGCCAACAATAAGTCCTGCATTGCCAGAGCCCTGTTTGCCGACCAAGATCCCTTTTGGACGTTGCCCGCCCCACACGTGGCCGAGTGTGACATTCCGGACGAAGGGTTGGTCTTTGTAGTAGCAGTAGCAGTAGGAGTAGGAGTAGGAGTAGGAGTAGTAGGAGTAGGATTAGTAGGAGTAGGAGTAGTAGGAGTAGTGGGAGTAGGATTAGTAGTAGTAGGAGTAGGAGTAGTAGAAGTAGGAGTAGTAGGAGTAGTAGGAGTAGGAGTAGTAGGAGGAGTAGGAGTAGGAGTAGCAGGAGGAGTAGGAGGAGTAGGAATAGGACGAGTAGGAGTAGGAGTAGTAGTAATAGGAGTAGTAATAGTAGTAGTAAGAGTAGGAGGAGTAGGAGTAGGATTAGTAGGAGTAGGAGTAGTAGGAGTAGGATTAGTAGGAGGAGTAGGAGTAGTAGGAGGAGTAGGAGTAGGATTAGTAGGAGTAGGATTAGTAGGAGTAGGACTAGTAGGAGTAGGAGCAGTAGGAGTAGGAGTAGTAGGAGTAGGAGTAGTAGGAGTAGGATTAGTAGGAGTAGGATTAGTAGGAGTAGGACTAGTAGGAGTAGGAGCAGTAGGAGTAGGAGTAGTAGGAGTAGGAGTAGTAGGAGTAGGATTAGTAGGAGTAGGAGTAGTAGGAGTAGGACTAGTAGGAGTAGGAGCAGTAGGAGTAGGAGTAGTAGGAGTAGGAGTAGTAGGAGTAGGATTAGTAGGAGTAGGATTAGTAGGAGTAGGAGCAGTAGGAGTAGGAGTAGTAGGAGGAGTAGGAGTAGTAGGAGGAGTAGGAGTAGGAGTAGTAGGAGGAGTAGGAGGAATAGGAGGAGTAGGAGTAGGACGAGTAGGAGTAGGAGTAGTAGGAGTAGGAGTAGTAGGAGGAGTAGGAGTAGTAGGAGGAGTAGGAGTAGTAGGAGGAGTAGGAGTAGGATTAGTAGGAGTAGGATTAGTAGGAGCAGGAGCAGTAGGAGTAGGAGTAGTAGGAGTAGGATTAGTAGGAATAGGAGCAGTAGGAGTAGAAGTAGTAGGAGTAGGATTAGTAGGAGTAGGAGCAGTAGGAGTAGGAGTAGTAGGAGTAGGAGTAGTAGGAGGAGTAGGAGTAGTAGGAGGGGTAGGAGTAGTAGGAGGAGTAGGAGTAGGATTAGTAGGAGTAGGATTAGTAGGAGTAGGAGCAGTAGGAGTAGGAGTAGTAGGAGTAGGATTAGTAGGAGTAGGATTAGTAGGAGTAGGATTAGTAGGAGTAGGAGTAGTAGGAGTAGGATTAGTAGGAGTAGGAGTAGTAGGAGTAGGATTAGTAGGAGGAGTAGGAGTATTAGGAGGAGTAGGAGTAGGATTAGTAGGAGTAGGATTAGTAGGAGTAGGATTAGTAGGAGTAGGAGCAGTAGGAGTAGGAGGAGTAGGAGTAGTAGGAGGAGTAGGAGTAGGATTAGTAGGAGTAGGATTAGTAGGAGTAGGAGTAGTAGGAGGAGTAGGAGTAGTAGTAGTAGGAGGAGTAGGAGTAGGAGCAGTAGGAGTAGGAGCAGTAGGAGTAGGATTAGTAGGAGTAGGAGTAGTAGGAGTAGGATTAGTAGGAGGAGTAGGAGTATTAGGAGGAGTAGGAGTAGGATTAGTAGGAGTAGGATTAGTAGGAGTAGGATTAGTAGGAGTAGGAGCAGTAGGAGTAGGAGGAGTAGGAGTAGTAGGAGGAGTAGGAGTAGGATTAGTAGGAGTAGGATTAGTAGGAGTAGGATTAGTAGGAGTAGGATTAGTAGGAGTAGGAGTAGTAGGAGGAGTAGGAGTAGTAGTAGTAGGAGGAGTAGGAGTAGGAGCAGTAGGTGTAGGAGCAGTAGGAGTAGGAGTAGTAGGAGGAGTAGGAGTAGGAGTAGTAGGAGGAATAGGAGTAGTAGGCGGAGTAGGAGGAGTAGGAGGAGTAGGAGTAGGACGAGTAGGAGTAGGAGTAGTAGTAGGAGTAGTAATAGTAGTAGTAGTAGGAGTAGGAGTAGGAGTAGGAGTAGTAGGAGGAGTAGGAGTAGGAGTAGTAGGAGTAGTAGTAGTAGTAGGAGTAGTAATAGTAGTAGTAGGAGTAGGAGTAGTAGGAGGAGTAGGAGTAGGACGAGTAGGAGTAGGAGTAGTAGTAGTAGTAGGAGTAGTAATAGTAGTAGTAGGAGTACGAGGAGTAGGAGTAGGAGTAGTAGTAGTAGTAGTAGTAGTGGTGGTAGTAGTAGTGGTAGTGGTAGTAGTAGTGGTAGTGGTAGTAGTGTTGGTGGTGGTGGTGGTGGTGGTGGTGGTCGTGGTCGTGGTAGTGGTGGTGGTCATGGTCGTGGTGGTGGTGTGGTAGTGGTAGTAGTGGTAGTAGTAGCAGTAGTGGTAGTAGTGGTAGTAATGGTACTAGTTGAAGTAGTGTGGTAGTGTGGTGGTAGTAGTGGTAGTAGTGGTGGTAGTAGTGGTGGTGGTAGTAGTAGTAGTAATAGTAGTATTAGTAGTAGTAGTAGTAGTAGTAGTAGTAGTAGTAGTAGTATGGTTTATGGGCGCACAACTACTAAGGTTATTAGCGCCCTAGGTTTAAAAAATTAAAATTGAAAGGGATTAAAAGGACTAAAACTGGATTACCACACAAGAGCTAAAAATATGGAGACAACATATAAAGCGACCAAGGTGAGACTAAAACCGAGGGACTGGAAAATCACAAGGGATAACGCTATTGAGAGAACATGAAAGGTAATTTAAAATATGAGTCGGTAAAAAAATAAAAACCCCAGATAGAATTAAACCCAACTGTATATCAGGCAGCGGCGAAGAAAAGTAAAAAGTCCCTCACAAGAACTAGGGTTCTTACCCAGCAGTGTGGAAACATAAGAGGCCAGGAACAAAGATGTACACAACACAGTAAAAAGGCGGCACTCCAATAAAATATGTCGCACCCTCAAAGGATCATTACATGAAGCAGGTTGAGGTGCGGGTTCCCCTCGTAAGAGATGCTGGTGGCTAAAAAGGCAATGCCCAATTCGCAGTCGCGCTAAAATAGCTTCTTCGCGGCGACAAGCACGCGAGGAGGTAGCCCAGGGGATAGGAAGGGTCTTGATTTCTCTAAGTTTATTACCACGCTGCCCGGACCATTCCGCGAACCAGCGCGAAAAGATGGCCCGGCGCAGGTGAGCACGTATATCTTCTGGAGTAACCGCAGATGTAAAAACAGTGGGCAATAAAATTGCAGATTTGGCAGCAGCATCCGCCTGCTCGTTACGGCTCACACCTACGTGGCCAGGAACCCTAACAAACGACACACTGACGCCAGCGTCAGCGAGGGATTGCAGGTGATCCTGGATACGCTGTATCAATGGATGGTATGGATACACCTCACGAAGGCCCTGTAGTGCACTGAGAGAATCGCTACAGATTACGAATTACCTCAAGTCCTGCCCCCGGATAAAACGCAAAGCTTGATAAATACTAAAAAGTTCGGCGGTAAAAATCGAACACTGCCCCGGAAGATGAAATCCAGTACTCCGCGAATGAACGACAAAAGCACATCCCACACCACGACCATCCTTGGAGCCATCCGTGTAGATGAAGCACTGGTTCTGAAATTTGGCTGCCAGCTCTAAAAAGGCGGAGCATATGGCCGAGGACTGAGTTGTTGATTTCGGCATGGATGTCAACCCAAGGTGGAAGGGAGTTTCGCAGCGTAACCAAGGGGAAAAGGAACATTCCCCCAGTGGCAAAAGAGGCGGTAGACGGACATCCAATAACCGAAGAAGCAGACGAAAACGAACCCCTGCGGGAAGCAATGCCGGCACACTAATCGCATATTGACGGTCAAGGGACTCGTCAAAGAATAACTGAGAAGTAGGGTGACCTGGTAGTGCATGCAGTCGCATAGCATAGCTGCACAGAAGAACCTCAGTCCTATGGCATAGCGGAGGTTCAGCAGCCTCCGCATACAAACAAATGACTGAGCTAGTCGGAAAGCCACCAAGCGCTAGCCGAATCCCGCGATGGTGAACGGGGTCCAAACGACGCAAAACCGAAGGCCAAGCAGAAGAGAACACAATGCTCCCGTAATAAAACTTGGAGCGGACAAGCGAACGGTAAAGCTGCAATAGCACAGTACGATCGGCTCCCCAGGATGTACCACATAAAACACATAAAATATTAAGCGATAGATCACATAGAGCTTTCAAGGAAGCGATATGAGACGACCAGCTAAGCTTCCTATCGAATGTTAAGCCGAGAAACTTTACCGTTTCGGCGAAGGGCAGCGCTTGCGGCCCGAGGCGGAGAGAAGGCAAGTCATAGCGTTTCCGACGCCAGAAGTTGACACAAACCGTCTTTTCAACAGAAAAATAGAAACCATTTTCAATGCTCCAAACATAGAGACGGTCGAGACAAGCTTGGAGGCGACGCTCCAAAAGGCATGTGCGCCGAGAGCTGCAATAAATTGCAAAGTGGTCAAAAAATAAAGAGGAGGAAATACCGCCTGGAAGACAATCAACGATAGAATTGATGGCGATAGCGAAGAGAGTGCAACTGAGTACCGACCCTTTAGGTACTCCATTCTCCTGACTAAAAACACGGGAGCAGACAGAGCCCACACGCACATGAAACACCCGTTTCTCCATATACCCTCGGAGGAACACTGGAAGGCGGCCATGATAGCCCCACTTATGCAATGCACGCAATCAGCCAGCCCTCCAGCAAGTGTCATAAGCTTTCTCTAGGTCGAAAAATATGGCCACAGTTTGACACTTTCGTGGAAATCCATTGAGGGTGTGAGTCGAGAGGGAGACAAGGTGATCAGTATCAGCGGTATCGGCGAAAGCCGCAATGGATATTGCACAGAAGTTTCCCAGACTCAAGCCACCATCGTAACCGTCCATTGATCATGCGCTCCATCACCTTATAAACTACTCTGATAAGGGAGATAGGACGGCAACTGGATGGAACTCTACGATCCTTTCGTGGTTTCAAAATGGGAACAACGATAGCTTCGCGCTAAGTCGCAGGAAAAACACCCTCATGCCAAATGCGATTATAGAGGCCCAGGAGATAAAGCTTACCGTCCGAAGAGAGGTGCTGTAGCATAGCGAGATGGATACCATCAGGTCCTGGAGCGGAGTGACGAGAAGATGCTACGGAGGCATCCAGCTCCCGCATGCTAAAATACGAGTTATAGCACTCAGTTTCCGAGGTTCGGAAAGAGAACCCCCGAGACTCAACCTCCGCTTTAATGGCACGAAACGCCGGGTGATAATTGGTGCAACTGGACACATTGGCGAATGTGCTGTCGAGGGCGTCGGCAACAGCAAACGGGTCAACGGCCGTGTCAGTTCCCACGAGAAGCCCCGGTATTACAGAACTAGACTGCTTACCGGCTACACGGCGGAGCTTCTCCCACACAACCGATGAAGGAGTTGTGCGATTAAAGGTAGACACAAACGAAGTCCACGAAGCCCGTTTGCTGTTCTGAATAATGCGGCGTGCCCGGGCGCGGGTTTGTTTGAAGGTGATCAAATGCTCCAGCGTAGGGTGATGTTGAAATACCCTAAAAGCCCTCCTGCGAGCTCGAATGGCATCGCGGCATTCAGCAGTTCACCACGGGAACGGTACTCTTTTAGGGTAGGAAGACGATCGGGGAATTGATTGCTCGGCAGCGGATATCATAACAGAATTAAAGTGCTAGACCATGTGGTCAACCGCGTCGAGCTGATGGTCACTGAATACAGCCAGAGCGGAAACAGAGACCAGTCCGACTTATGATTGCCAGGTACCCGATCGCGATGAGGGAATGTAGTGGGAAAGCAGGGTGAGTACTCAAGGGCAATGATCGCTGGAATGAGTGTCAGATGCTACGTTTCATTGGAAGCGGTGAGCGAGCTGTACTGAGCAAACAGAAACGTCCAGGTGGGACAGCGTGGCAGAAGAATCGGAAATGAAGGTAGGTTCACCGGTGTTTAAAACAGAGAGACTATATTGATCGAAAAGATCAGCAAGAACAGTCCCCCGCGAGCAGTCCCTAGGAGAACCCCAAAGGGGACGGTGGGCATTGAAATCACCCAGCAGAAGCTTTCGGGAGCTGAGACAAAAGATGGACTATGTCGGCGGCACAAAGGGTAGACAAGGGCGGAACGAAGACATTACAAAGAGTAAAGGAGAAACCTGAAAGAGTTAGTTGGACAGCAACAGCTTGCAAAGTAGTGGTAAGCGAGACCGGCTGACCGCAGATATTATCGCGCGTTAGTATCATAACACCCCCATGAGCAGGAGAACCCTCTTGCGGTGTAAGATCAAAACGCACTGGAAGGTATTGGTGCAGGGAAAAAGCATCGTGGGGGCGAAGCTTCGTCTCCTGCAAACACAGAACAAGAGGGTTATAGGACCGTAATAACAGATGCAATTCGGCCCTATACGTAAGAACACCACGGATATTCCAGGTCAGGAGAGCCATGGAGTAAGTGTAGATACGTAAGGGTTATCGTCGACTTAGAGAGATAGGAGTTTGCAGCTGGAAGAAAAACAAATGCTGGCAAACGAAAATACACAAAGTTAAGGTGGACGTTTTTTGTTTTTTGCACTTTTTAGGCCTACGATAGTATAGCCCGTGTCATCATCAGTATCCGCGGATGTTCGGGAACCTGAACTTTGCCTACGGCTCATAGAACGAGAACGGGACTTTGAGGGTTTATCAGTGGCCTTCAGTTTTTGCGACTGCGCTCCTGAGAGGCAGAATGCGTAGCCTGAGAGAGTCGCAGGTTACAACGGTTGGAATCGACGCCTGGCTTCCGGAAAAGTCAGGCGTTCCTTCACGCGCAACTCCTGTATGGCCTTTTCTTCGAGAAATCGCGGACACTGCCGGGAGCTAGAAGGATGGTTCCCTTTGCGATGGACGCAGGAAGGATCTCGACCACAAGCAGCTTCACCGTGAGCAGGTTGTCCACAACGTTCACAAGTAGCGTGAAATGTGCACCGGCTTTGGGTGTGACCAAACTTCTGACATCGGAAGCAGCGCATAGGCTTTGGCACATACGGCCGCACATCAGCGCGTTCATAACCACAGTAAAGTGCCTCAGGTAATGTGGTACCCTTGAATGTTAGGAACACTGTCCGTAACGCAACCGACTGACCATCACGTTTACCTTGAAGACGGTCGCCTGGCAGACACCCTGGTCACAGAGATTGGAAACAATTTCTGCGTCTGAAAGACCGTCTAAACAAGAGGTGGTCACAACGCCCCTACAGGTGTTTAAAGATTTGTGCGGGACCACCGTTATTGGGCAAGAACCTAATAGGACGGCCTTCAGGAGTTTCTTCCGTCTTCGTTTCCACTAACAGGGTACCGTCTCTGGTCCTGGTAGCATTGGTCACTTTGCCACAGATTCTGTCTATTTCTCGTTG
Organism: Hymenopus coronatus; assembly: GCA_030762935.1. Lineage (NCBI taxonomy): Eukaryota > Metazoa > Arthropoda > Insecta > Mantodea > Hymenopodidae > Hymenopus > Hymenopus coronatus. Next base: position 180,599,993 of record CM060892.1, on the reverse strand, counting down.
AATGTAAAACGGGATAATGTCTCGCATAGTCTTAAATTCACAAGCCAAGGTCATAATCAGAAACCAGTCAAATATAGAAGCTTTGCGCGGAGAGACCATGCTGAAAGGACCCCCTTCCGGAACCGTCGGCGTCAGCCTGCCATCCGGGGGTAGAGAAAACAGACACCAAAAAAACTTTCCGGTCTGTGCCGCCTGGTAGACCCCTACCAGACCGATCCCAAAGAGTACGTCAGAAGGCGTTACCCTCCAGCCACTACTGCTGGTCCATACGGGTAAGCCCTTCACCATGTACAACCCGGCTTTAAGCCCCTACCACAGGTATAACCATCTGTGGCTCCCTTCTTTAGGCCATGCTACGTAATGACGCAGACATGGATTCAGGGGACTTGTGGTTGATTACGCCGGGTTTCCGTTAGCGGTAACACGACCGGTCCGTGATTCTAACCCAACGAACAGCGTTCGTCGGGAGCTTAAAACGGACCGGGCTCCCAAGGAAGCTACGTGGGTGTGCATAACGGTATGGACGGGCTCCGCACCTAAGGCTTACACATAGGAGCAGCAGGAAGGGTCCACTCAACCTTCACGTCTTAGACCTCCAAAAAGCACACATGTTGGAAGCCGCGCTGGAACCGAAGGACAGGAACCACGGAGATAAAATAAAGATCCCTGTTGGTGAGGCAGGAGTTAATAAATCTAAAGCCTTAAAACTAAATATGTAAAGAGTAAGCCTAGAAGAGGAAGAAGGTATGGCGAAAACACTCACGCTCACAGAAAAACACAAACAAAGGCGCACACACACGCTTGCACGCACACAAAACGTAGCTTAGTTTTTGGCGATGGAAGGATGAAATGGCGGTGAGTGACTCGGGAACCCCCGGGTGCGCCAAACCCGTACCTACCGTAGTAGGCCCCTGGGGGGGATTGGGAGTGGAAGTGGTAGTAGTAGTGGTAGTGGTAGTGGTAGTGGTAGTAGTAGTGGTAGTGGTGGTGGTAGTGGTAGTGGTAGGGGTAGTGGTAGGGGTGATGTTAGTGGTAGTGGTAGTGGTAGTGTTAGGGATAGTGGTAGGGGTGATGTTAGTGGTAGTGGTAGTGGTAGTGTTAGGGGTAGTGGTGGTAGTCGTCGTCGTGGTAGTGGTAGTGATAGTGGTAGTGGTAGTGGTGGTGGTGGTGGTGGTGGTGGTCGTGGTCGTGGTTGTAGTAGTGATAGTGGTAGTAGTAATGGTAATGCTGGTGGTGGTTTGGTGGGAGTGGTGGTGGTCAAGGTTGTCGTGGTGGTGGTAGGGGTGGCGGTGGTGGTCGTATTCGTGGTAGTGGTAGTAGTAGTGATAGTGGTAGTGGTGGTGATAGTGGTCGTGGTCGTTGTGGAGTGGTAGTGATAGTGGTAGTAGTAGTGATAATGGTGGTGGTTTGGTGGGGGTGGGGTCGGAGGTGGTGGTGGTAATAGTGGTGGGGGTGGGTGGTACTGGGATGGTGGGGGTGGGTGGTGCTGGGGGTGGTGGGCATGGTCGTGGTCGTGGTTGTGGACGTGGTCGTGGTGGTGGGCATGGTCGTTGTCGTGATTGTGGTTTTGGTCATAGTGGTGATCGTGGTCATGGTTGTGGTCGTGGTCGTGGTTGTGGGCATGGTCGTGGTTGTGGTCATGATGGTGGTGGTGGTGGGCATGGTCGTGGTTGTGGTGATGGTGGTGGTGGTGATGGTGGGCATGATCGTGGTCGTGGTCGAGGTGGTGATGGTGGTGTGGTGGTCGTCGTGGTGGAGGTGGTGGTGGTGGTGGTTGTGGTAATGATATTGGTAGTTGTGGGCATGGTCGTGGTCGTGGTCGTGGTGGTGGTGGGGATGGTTGTGGTCGTGGTTGTGGTCGAGGTCGTGGTCGTGGTGGTGATGGTGGGCATGGTCGTGGTTGTGGTTGTGGTCGTGGTCGTGGTAGTGGTGGTGGGCATGGTCGTGGTCGTGGTTGTGGTCGTTGTGGTGGTCGTGGTCGTGGTTGTGGTCGTTGTGGTGGTCGTGGTCGTGGTTGTGGTCGTTGTGATGGTCGTGGTCGTGGTTGTTGTCATGGTCGTGGTCGTGGTGGTGGTTGTGGTGGTGGTCGTGGTCGTGGTCGTGTTCGTGGTCGTGTTCGTGTTCGTGGTCGTGGTGGTGGTTGTCGTGGTGGTGGTGGTGGTGGTGGTGGGCATGGTCGTGGTCGTGGTTGTGGTCGTTGTGATGGTCGTGGTCGTGGTTGTTGTCATGGTCGTGGTCGTGGTGGTGGTTGTGGTGGTGGTGGTGGTGGTCGTGGTCGTGGTCGTGGTCGTGTTAGTGGTCGTGGTGATGGTTGTCGTGGTGGTGGTGGTGGTGGTGGTGGTGGGCATGGTCGTGGTCGTGGTTGTTGTTGTGGTCGTGGTAGCGGCAGCGGTGGCGGAAACGGCAGCAGCAGCAGCAGCAGTACTAGTAGTTGATTTGAGAAGAACACGACGTTATTGGTTGTAAATTGTCAATAATTTGTCTTTATTGTAGAATCATGACATCATGGAAAACCTAAGGGGTTTCTAGAACAGCAGCCAACGACTAAATTTTAATAATGTCATTATCGTTGCGATTTCCTCCATCACCTTAAACCTGCCACGTAATGTTTAGGGATACCGTCTGTGGAAATATTGATATTGATTAACGTATTTACAAAAAATTCTGAGGTGTTACATTCACATTACTTTTTATACCCATTCTTCAATAAGTTATTCTTAAAAAGCCTTCTCTTCTATCTGATTTTCGTAAATCGAGATAAGCATTTGCACAAGTCCTGTAATTACATATTTTTGTGTGCACACAATGTTTACAGGTCAATACTCTAGACTTCAGCGATACTCAAATATTTTAAGAGCTGTTGGCTGTATGGTAAAATAAAATTGTCTTTGCTTGAGCACGAAAAGGAAACCTACAAGCACTTCCCTATTAGAAACGTATAAGTAAAAGGCAATTAAAATCTATAACAAAAAAATATCTCGGAAAAGGTTAACTCTAGAAAACATTTATCTATGAGTTGTGTACTTTCGTAAAATCTGCATTTTTATGCAATAAGTTTAGAGCTATTATCCGTTTGTAGTTTTGTAGAAGTCAGTGAGAATAAAGAGGGATTCAAGGCTATTTCCAGAAAATGCAGCACTTTAATAAAAATAAAAAAAAAACACTCATTTTTGTGAAATACAATGCTGGAACATTTCCCTATGTACAGGGTAGTTTGGAGTAAGGGATTTTCTTGAAAAACCTTCGCATAGCATCGTTTGAAGTTGCTGAACCTAAATAGACACGTGGCACACGAACACAAGGTACACACATGCACATACATGCACACCAAATACAAATACACACACTCTTAAACACACATACACACACCACACACACTTACACATATACACGCACCACAAACAGGGTAATTTTTTACAAAAATACTTTATTTGAATTCTGGAGATCCTAAGGCATATATTTTCGGGGAAATACTGGTATCGAAGTTTTGGGTGAAATGCAACACTTTCTGTGCCTACTATGTGGTGGAGGAAGTAATAAACTTTCGTTCGGGTATAAGTTTTGGAATTTATAAGAATGATTCACTTTAACTGTATAAAAATAAACTTTGGAAAACAAAGAAAATCATGAGAATTCACACACCAGATTTTAAGGGGAGTGAGTAGTGTGAGCATTATATGGACATGTTGCTAACCCAAGAAATAAGAACTTTTCGGGCTGTAATTTATAGATCAATGTATAAAAAGGTATTGTATAATCTGGATATTTGCATATATGTTTCTTTAAATTTTTATGATAATATTTTAGTTTCTATGGAAAAAAATTGTTAACTACAAAAACAAGTTTGCTAAATAAATGGTAAAAATTGGCGGTTTTTATTCTCTTTTCTGAGAAACCAGTAGTAGCAGAGAGCTGAAACTTTTACTACATATAAAGACATTCTGTTGTATACCCCTGAACCAGGGGAATTAAGCTATCAATGATATTTCGGATTATAAAAATTGTATTGTCTGTAACAAAAGTTATACTAAATTTATACCTACATTTTTGAAGTAATATCCTCAGTTTTTAAAAGTACATTGCACTTAAAAATATAATTCTAGTTAAGTGTATGTGATATGTTATCTCATACAGGTGTGCAACATTGGAGCCAAGTAGCTTTTATAGTTTTTGAGAAAAAGGAACACATGCTTCAAAAAAAGTATCTTTGCGATAATCGCAGTTGAAAAGACCTTGAAACGTATGATCATGTTAGTGCATACCAGGGGAGCAGTCTCCATCATTTTCAGCATCTGCTTCAACAGCGGCAATTCTCATTGAGGCTTTGCTCTCTTCAACAATATGTCTTTCTAAAATTTCATAACAATTTGAAAGTTTTTTAGGAGGTGGAGGAAGATTCATGATTCCACGTAAAGTTTCAGTACTTCTCTTTCCCTTACCAATACATCTCATACCATAAACCAATTGTAAGTTTAAGACATAATGCTTGTGCCTGACAACTTCAGAACTTCTAGTGTTATTTTCATAGTTTCACTTTTTATGCTTAACAATTAAATTGCTGGCTAATCCTAATCTAACACTTTTGGCTTCAAATATATACAAACATTCATGGATATACTTTCCTTGCATCTAATGCTAGAACTAATGAAATTACTTAAATAAGTATATCAATAATTACATTGCAATTGTCATATTCTTGGTCCAAGCTACTAGCTGCAGGAACATCATCTACATTATCTTAGCAACACTATTCGCATACCTTCTTGCTGTTATCTAGTTTTCTGACTGAGCAACTAACCCTATTTACCACCACATGGGAATATGTAATGCTATCAGTATTGCATTCATTTTCTAGGGCATTATTAGCCGTTGCCATGAACTTTTCTTTTCTTGAACATCCTGGAGTATCTTTGCATTTTATTAGCTTTTGCAATCACTGGCAGAGAAGCACTATCACAAAACAACTCAACTATCAATCAAAACAAAATTTTTCCATATGTAAACAACCTTATAATGAAAACAAAGGAGCTACAGCATATGGTACTCAGTGCAGCCTAATGTTACAGAGAATAAAACAATTTCACGGCATAAAATTATTTTAAAAATCACTCCAAATATTAAAAGTTTCAGTATAAATAGACGTGGCATTCTAACGTTAAAGGAGATGCAGAGTCAATTTAACTTTTATAAGGTCTAAGTGTTTTAAATGATCAATAAACTATGTGTGTTCTCAATCAGAAAGAATCATATACTTTGTTCCAATATAAACAGAAAATATAATTTTTTGTAATTTCACACTACTCACTCCTTTTAATAAAGCATGATGAACATCCTACAGACAGAAAGGGATAAGAACACAGACAAACTTATGTCCAGGAGAGGGGTATTTGTGAACAATATAGTCGTAATAAGGACCCTTCTCCCTAGAGCCTGGAACAATAAATAACACTGTGAATATGTGAGTGTTTGTGGGAAACTTAATACTTGAAACTAAAAGATTATCATCCCTAAGTGGAAAACTACTAGGGGCATTCAAGTTTCAGTTGCATCCAACAGGTGATTTCGTTCCTATAGGTGATTGAATGAACAATCTTTTGCTTATTTAGAAAAATGGAAAAAACGAGTTTTGTGGATGATTAAGCACTTCTAATTAAAAGGCTTAACACCGAAAGACATAAAAGCTGACTTGGATGTAAACCTATGTTTGCAACAGTTAACAATTTGGATAAATGAATTTAAACATGTCCGTACATCTACAATGATGAACGTCGTTCCGTACGTCCACTAGAAGTGACTTCCTCCAAAATGATTGACACAATCCAGGATTTGGTTTTGAGTGATCGACAAATCAAAGTTCGCGAAATAGTAGAGGCCACATGCATATCAGAAGCTACAGTGTGCTCAATGCTGCAAAAAAATTAGGTCTGACAAAGGTCTTGGTCAAGATGGGTTTCGCGTTTGCTCTCAACGGAGAATAAACGCATTCGTGTGATCCATTCGTAAACAGGTTTGGCACTTTTTCGTCTTAATACTTACGACTTTCTGCGTGTATACATAATTGTGGATGAAACATGGATACAGTGCTATATTCCAAACACAAAATACAATCGAAACAGTTGGGTTTTTAAAGGAGAACCGGCTCCGAAGAAGGCAAATGTGATGCTGCAGACAAGATCATGACCTCGGTTTCTTGGAACGCATGCGGAATCATCTGCATTGATTACTTGCAGAAAAGAAGAATAATAAAAGGCGAGTATTATGCATCGGTATTGCACCGGATGAACGGAGAAATTAAGAGATAAAAAAAAAAAAACGCCCTCATCTGGCAAAGAAGAACATTCGCTTTCATCAAAGCAATGCAAGGGTGCATACCTGCGCAACTTTGATAGAAAAAATTGTAAATTATGATTCGAATTAGTATTCATCAGATTTGATCCCCAGTGACTTTTATTTATTTCCAAATTTGAAACTAATTCTTACTTTCTCTACTACATAATGTAAATATGTAAAATATTGTATTCCACAGAAAAATTGATACAAATTTCACCTGAAGTACATATTTTGAGACACCCTGAATATATACACACTTTTTTTTTGAAAAAGGTCTTTGTGAGTGTATATAGATGAACAACATAATTCATTAACGAAAAGTAGATTACATTTCAACAATCTGGTATTACAAACAATTATTTAAATGGAAGATTCCATAAAATATTCCACATATTCTAAACTTTTTATAAGAATTTTGATTAATATTAAAGGTATTTAGATAAAAACTAAGATCTACATTTTGAATTTTTTGGAATAACCTATGAAGCTTCTTAATTAGGAAAGACATTTGTATAATCTTATATAATTGGTAAATGTTGAGCGATGGACGAAAATGTACTACACAAATAGGTATAAAGCTTTAGAGCACCCAATTTATTTTAAATAAGTTTTTTGCTCTGTAAGCCATTTCCGATGTATCCGTTGGTAATGGGTTGGGTCGCTCAGTTCTTGGTCATTCATTCAAGTCATTTCGAGGCTCAGTTATTTCTCGCGATAGCATGGAAAAATGTAAATAGTTGTTCAAACTTTCACCCTTTTCTTTGTCCCTAGCTATACGAAAACATGCATTGTAAGTATTTCTGCAGAGGTTATCTCAAATAAAGTAAATAGTAAAAATATAAAGTTTGATAAGAATAGTTTGTGTGCCCTCTATAAACGACAAAGTTATGTGAGCACAATATACTCGTATAAGGATTTTAGCTATCTATTCAATAAAACGTAAGCATAGACAAGTTGTAAGTATTTGAAACACAATACTAATGAAGACAGTTTTACGTAAAGTTTCTGCGAAAGACTAAATCTAATTCCGTTCACTGAATCTCTTTTCCGCACTTAACGTATTTCCGAGCTTTTAGGCTGCAGAAATATGCTAATAACACAGTTTGTAACAGTTTATGATTTATGAGGAATTGGTGATAATAGGGATGAATCCTGCAGCTTTAGTAATGCGTTTGCAATAGATCTACTGTGTTCTCAATTTACAGACGACCGACCTGGTGGTTTGAGAGAACTCAATTCTAGGCTTCACATTCTTGCGGGAATTACGAAAAGCAAGAACCGCAAGGAAGAAGGAACTGATTCTCAACACATTACGAGAGCTATTTCTCATCAGAAAGGAAAACAAACATATATATTCCAGGCGTTAGTATAATTACATTATTCGAAGGCAATTTGGTTGAAAACAGTTGTAAATAATAGCTGCACCTCGGAATTTTAATAATGAAGAAGTGATCTAGAAATATTATTAAACTGGACACTAAACAAAAGAATGCTGGAATTAAACAGTAACATGCTTTTGTGTTTCAGTGTAGTACTTTTGTATAGTATAAATCAAAACACATCACAGTTAGCTACCTTCTTACATTTACATAGTACATTAAGTATTTTATTGCACACAAAAATTCAGTACCGATATTTCACCGCAAATACATGTTTTCGCGTCCTCTGAATACAAGAAAACCTGATGTGTTCCATTCACATAGCTTTCTCTACCGGTTTCACAAACATGATTTTCTTACAAAAGATTATTCTTTTATGAGCGTGATACTAATCTAAATAAACACTGGCAAATTTGGTATTATTACTTGCTTCTCTGTAAGTAGAAGGAAAACGGGAATACACTAGACTAAAGTGATATTCACATCTATTATAAGCAGGTAACTTCATGAAACAATTAGTGTTTGGTTCGCTTTGCACGGTCCCGTTTGAGAAAAGTTGGGGAGTTTCCCACGAGGCCAATAACATGGGATATCATAACATAAATGATATTTTTTAACGAGATCTGCATTTTTTGTATATTAAAGCTTTGCCAATCTATTAAAGTTTATCCTGCAAAATACTGCAGAACGCATCCAGAGTAAAGAGGTCTTCAGAGGCTATTCCCAGAAAATTTAAAATAAACATTGAAGTAGTGATGTAAATGTCTTCAATAACGGTATTTTAACCAAAATCGTTAGAGCCACTATTGAAAAAATCGAATGCTCCATGTAATGGGAGTGTGAGTGTATGGGATTTTTATGAACATTTTCGTGTTGCATCCTTTGAAAATACTGAACTTATATACCAAGTTTGGTATTAAAATGATTTTTTGTTTTTGAGCTATACTGTCCAAAGACACACAAACCTGTTTTTAAATTTTTTTTGGGCTCAGGGGACCTCAAAACATATTTTTGCGGTAAAATCTATCAAATTTTTGGGTACCTCTACCTACTGTCTACGTATGGGATAGACAAGGTAAAACATTTTTAGAAAAGATAAGCGCGCGCGCGCGTGTGTGTGCATGTGTTTGTGTTTATAGACAGTATAACTCAAAAACGAAAAATGCGAACCTTGGTATTGAAATTCAATATCTTCCAAGGTTGCATCATGAAGATTTTTAGGAATATGGGCCCAGCCACAACTAGGTGCCTCTTAAATGGAACATTTTCAGAAATGTTGATTTTCTCAAAAGTGCCCATGGCTATTTTGATTAAAATAACATATATTTAGGTTATTTTTATGACAAAGAAAATATATATCCTGAATTTTCTGGTGATAGCCTCCGAATACGTCTTCATGGCGGATGAGTTTTGTGTACATTTGATAACTGGTAAACCGTAAGAGGTAGACAAACGCTTTCTGCAGAAAACATGTACATCTCATTACAACACACAATTTATGTCATATACCTTTTTTTATAGAATAAACGTTTCCGAGATATTTTGGTTATTACTTTCAATTTTAAGCTACTTAAACTTTTCTCAAGCGGGAGATGAGCTTTCTCTTCTTTTGTTTACTCTTAGCAAGCAAAGGGAACGGAATTTCACTTCCTTCACATAGCTCTCGGCTTTTAAAGGATGTCACTATCGCTTTAGCCTATGTACTCTCATTTCCCTTCTACTTACAAGGAAGAAGCAATCAGACCTTTTCTGCTAATTTTTGTCCCAATTAGCAAAAAATAGATAAAAGAATTTTCTTTTATAAGAGAGGCTTGATTCCGCAACAGCTAGTGAATGGAGCACATTTGATTCTTTACTTTCTCTACACGCACTATGTACATAGTGTATAAAGAAGGTACTGTATTGCACCCAAAAATTCGATACCAAGATTTTACCGGAAATACATGTTTCGAGACCCCTGATTTGAAAAAAGTCATTTTTAGTAAGAGTTGGGCGTGTGTGTTTCTGTGGACAGCACACCTCAAAAGCGAAAAGTCGGTTAAATATCAAACTTAGTATTTACTTAGGTATATTCCAAGGACGCAACACGAATATTTTCAAGAACCCCCATCTCAACTATCCTTTATATGTACCATTTTTCGTAAAGTTTGATTTTCTCAAAAGTGGCTCTAAGGATTTTGATTAAAATACCTTATGTTTAAGATATTTTTATAAAAAACGAAATGTATATCTTGAATTTTGTGTGAATAGCCGCTAAAGACCTCTTCATTCAGGAACACTTTTGTTTAACTGGCAAACCGTAACGCATATACAAAGACTTACCACACAAAACATTTACATCTCATTAAAACACACAATTTATGACATACAATACTTGTTTTTTGAAGAGTTAACCGATTCCATAATATTCCGGATTATTGGTTTCAATATTAAGCTGCTTAAACTTTTCTCAAACGGGAAAATATCTTCTTGGTAAGTAAAGTGACTGGAATTTCAACTGTTTCACATAGCAACCGGCTTTTAAAGGATTTGACTATCGCTTTAGCCTGTGCATCCCTCATTTCCCTTCTTGTTTCAAGGAAGCTAGTAATAAGACTATTAATTCCACTTATGTCATCTTGATTAGTATAATGTAGATAAAAGATTGTTCTTCTGAACAAAAGGTTTCTTTACCGAACAGCTAGAGAACATCGTGTGAATGGATTTTTGTTTTGGACATCAGGTTTTTACTTTCTCTACATGTAGAGTATACATAGTGTATAGAGAAGCTACTCTTATTTCACCCAAAAATTTGATACTGAGACTTCACTGGGAATACTTGTTTTAAGACCCACTAAATCCAAACAAAGCATTTTTAGAAAAATGTCCGTGTGTGTGTGTCTCTGTGTGTGAGTATGTATGTGTGTGTGTAGCATAGCTCAAAACTGAAAAGTCCGTTAAATAACAAATTTAGTATTTAATTGTTCAGTATCTTCCGGGAATGCAACACAAGATTTTGAGGAAAATCCCTCCCTCTTCCAACTAGCCTTTACATGGAATAATTTTCGGAAATTTCAATTTTCTCAAAAATAGCTGTAACTATCTTGAGTAACAACCATATATTAAAGATATTTAAGTGACATAATAATGTCTAACTTGAACTTCCTGGGAATAGCCTCTGAAGACCTATTCACTCTGCATACCTGTTAAACCGTAAGAGATAGACAAAAACTTATTTGACAAAAATGTAGACCTCGTTAAAACACACAATGTATGTCTGATACATTATTTTCGTGTGGTTCATCGTTTCCGAAGTGTTCCTTGTTATTTGTTTCAGTTAAATAATATTTTCTCATGCAGGAACTTGTCAACTTCTGGCCACGCAAAGAAACGAATTTCAATCCCATAGCAGCCATATTTTGAAAATTTAATTATTGGTTTAACCTAGTGTATTCCCTTATTTCCCTTTTACTTACAAGGAACTAAGTAATAAGACCATTTCTGCTAATGTTTATCTCGATTATCATGAAGTGGATAGAAGAATAAACTTATTAATTATTTATTACATAGATGTATAGAAAGTCATGTGAATAGAACACATCAAATTTGTTTTCTCTGAAATGTCATATAGTCCAGGATTTTTATGCATTTTCCATTAAGAAAATGTACAAAATATCTGCAGGTGTTTACAATTTATGGAAAATTATATTTGTTGGGAGCGATTTTATGACTTAATGTAATGGTGAGTACCTATTTATTTCCTTTTCTGCCCAAACAAGAAACTAAGTGTTTGCTTTCACTATCACGTTCAGAATAGGTAGAATATCGGTATCGAATCAAAAAATTCAATACTGAGATAACACGAGAAATACATGCTTTGAGGGCCCCTGAATCCAAAGGACTATTTTAGAGAAAGTTCTGTGTGTGTCTGTGTGTGTGTGTGTTTGCGCGCGCGCGCAGAAGGCCCCCCTTCTTTAGGACAGTATAACAATAAAATTGTTGTTTTGACAAGTTGCTTGAAAAATTGGGGGTTGAGAAACTTTCGGACCCCTTTGTACCGTCTCCTACTAGTTATACAAAAGTCTTCTGAATAAACAGGCCTTCGAAGATATTCCCATAAAATTAAGACAAACATTTTATTTTTATGTAAATATATTAATATGTGGTGTTTTAATCAAAATCGTTACACTTGTTTAAGAAAATTAAATATTTCGAAAAATGTTTGTATATGACGAGTATTTGAGGTGGGGAGATATTCGTGTCGTTAGAAGATATTGACTTTAAACAACAGGCTTTGTATTTAGCTCACCTTTATTTTTTTTAATTACCTACACCTACTGTTCACAGACAAATATAAAGCCCTTCTTCTAAAATTGCTTTTTTTAGGGAACCTCAAGGCACGCATTTCCGGTGGATCTTGGGGTTGAGGTTTGGGTGAGATGCCATACCTACTACAGAAAATACTCTTAAGTTACCTCTCGGAACATTTTTCTGCCTCTCAGGTCTGGGATCAGTGCTACCCTGGCTTTACTCTTGTCTTAACATTTCTGGTGAAAACGGTGCAACTATGTGAAAGTCTAAGGAATATGCCCACCGACTTGGGTAAACGTACGTAATGTTTTACATACTACACGCTACATGGGTTAAGAAAGTATTGCATTTCACTCAAACTTCGATACCGAGATATCACTGGAAATGCACCCTTTAGGGTCCCCTGAGTAAAAAAATCTGATGTGTTCCATTCACATGACTTTCTCTACATCTCTGCAACAAATTAGGGTTAAAAGGAAGCTTAGGCTTTTATTTACTTCATGCTAATTGAGAAAATATTAGCAGGAATAGTCTTATTGCTTGTTCCTTAAGTAGAAGCGAAATAAGGGAGTACCATAGGTTAAAGTGATAGTCAAAAGCTGGTTGCTATGTGACAGAAGTTCCTTTGTTTGTATGGACAGGAGTTGACAAATTCCTGTATGAGAAACGTATACGTTTTATAAAGCTGAAGCCAAAAACAAGAGATATCTCAAAAACGATCAACTCCACGAAAAAATGTACATAATGTAAATTGTGTATTTTAATGTGCTCTACATTTATGTGGTAAGTTTTGTCCATCCCTTACGGTTTAGCAGTTATACAAAATTCCGTAAAATTCATCCAGAATGGGATGGGTGGGGGGATTTTCTTGAAAATGTTCGTGTCGCATCCTTGGAAGATACCAAACTTAAGTACCAAATTTGGTTTTTAACGGTCTTTTCATTTTTGAGCTATGCTGCCCACACGCACACACACATACAGACTGAAAGACCGACAGACAGACACACATATGGAAATTTTTCTAAAAATGCTTTTTTGGATTCAGGGGGTCTCAAAACATATATTTCCGGTGAAATCTCGGTATCGAATTTTTGAGTGCAATACAACGCCTTCTCTATACACTGTGTACAAAGTACGTATAGAGAAAGTAAAAACAAAGTTAGAAAAGAGTTCATGTGTTGCATGTGTGTATGTGTGTTTGCGGCCTGTGAACGATAACTCAAAAACAAAAAATCGGTTAAATATCAAATTAGATATTTAAGTTCAGTATTTTCCAAGAAAGGGACACCAAGACTTTCAAGAAATCCCTCCCATCGCAAACCACAAATGAAATAAATTTTGACTGTCTCAAGAATGGCTATAACCATTTTGAATAAAATGCCGTATATCAAAAATAATTTATGTTAAATAACATGAATATCTCGAATTTTCTGGGAGTAGCCTCTGAAGCCCTGCTCAGTCTGAATGAGTTTTGTGTAACTGGCAACTCGCAAGAGATAGACAAAACGTTTAATTTACAACAAATGCCGAGCTCTTTAATCACATAGTTTAGGTTATATATGATTTCTTTTGTAGAGATAACCATTTTGATACCTTTTTCCTTTTTGTAATAGCTTAATATCTTTTAACCTACTGGTCATATGGGAGATGAATGAAAATCGGAAATGATGTCAAAATATTCTTGAAGTCCATAGTGAGACTTAAACTTACTCGTCATTCGTCTTTTCACGGTAAGGGAAGACCCTGATCCGCGTAACTCTCCCTAATCAAAATTGTTAGTTATATATGTGTAAATAAAAAACAACGAATTGGTCTTCATTTAAAGTGTAAACTGCAATTTAACATCTTGAAAATATTCATCTTTGTAGATGCTGAGTTTAAAACGATATTTTATATTTGTTTCCGTTTTATTTCTTTTATTTCCTTATTTTTATTTATTTTCAGCACACGCGAACATACATAGAGAGGGGCCATGTAGTCTACAGTACCATTTTTATCCAGGGTAGCTGAAATCATCTATTTCCAATGAAGTATGCATATCAAATTTGTAATTGTTTTAGAAAGTATTCTGGATTTTTTTTCTATAATGCCACATTGATTTATTTTATGTCTTTAATTCTAGACAGTGTGGATTTATTTAATTGCATTAAAATACGTTATTCCTGAATTCTAATTTAAATTAGTAATATCGATGTCATCAAGGGTGTTTTTAAACGAATATTTAGACATGATTGTATTATTTTTCTAGATTTAAAACTACCCGTGTGAGAACTGTAACTTAAATGCGGTCTCGTTCTCTGCTTTATTAATGCGCACATTCTATGAAACCTTTTTGTGTCAGTGGTGATCTTTGAAGCGTAAAAATCTTTAGGTTGTTCCAAGGACGTGGAAACCCCAAAATTTCCAGTACGGAACAGCTGCGAGAAAAGTGTGAATAGGAATGCTTGGTCCAGTTGTTTTGTTTGCGGTGTGTATCACCTCCCCCTCCGCTAGGGAGGCAATGTTATCTTTAACCGAAGCTGACCTTCTTTCAATGCATCACACGTATAAAGATGAGCATTTCGTCACTGTAGCAATCATTCGGCGGTGTTCAGTCGCGTGTGCACAGTGTTTTGTCATTTCTCGCTGGTATGGCTACCCTGCAGGTGTTGTTAGGAAGCTTCTTCGCTTCCGCGTGCTTTATGTCAACAACCGATGCAAATCCTCCACCTCCGACCTCTACACCGAAACCGGATGCTGGAGACTTGGTACCTTCACCAGAAGTTAACAACTTTACCTACAGACACGGCAGGGCATATTCCGGAGACGCCTACCTCGATGAGGCTTACGATGCTTGTTTGACGTCTAAAAACACTTTATCTTGCTTTAAATACAAAGCTCTGAGATATTTACATAAGGTTGCCTCTCCTGCAAGCGAAGGCAATGGTCTCAAATATCTGTCTGAAGATGGGTTCAAAGTTTTGGGGAGCACGATAAGGTTGGTGAGTTTACCTGAGAAGACCGCGGCATCCTCCAGACAATTTGTCAGGGAGCACTTCCCCGATACAGAGGCTAATGAATCGGATTCCGAGTTGGACAGACTGTATAAGTTTGCACTGAGAGAAGCAGAGAGGTTCATCAGAGGACATGCCTTGACTGTCAGCATTCCTGTCGGTGGCTCACAAGGTAGAGGGATTCAGGATTCAGCTTTACCAACTGCCACACTTATCGATGAGGATCATCCTGAAAATGAAGTTGAGGTTGACGTAAATAATGGTGAGTAGTAAAATTAGGTTTATGTAGTTACTGAACACTGGTTAAATCAACCTCTTCCCGATTAAACACCTCGTAATAAAACATTGTTTTTAATTTTGAAATATAATTGGAATTAAACATATTAAGTCGATCTATAGAGGTTATGCATGGTTTTGAAAATTAATTTTGAGTATTAATTTAAAATAATTTTCCTTTGTCAAAATATAAATTGCCACACCTAAGTTATAGAGAATGCCAGATAAGTCATTCAGGGCGATCTTATTCCTAGTTATTAGCAAGCTAACACAAATACTCTACACAACATAATTTTTAAGACTCAGAATTGAAATATTGTGTACTACTAATTTTGAAAATTTCATTCATTGCACTTACTTTATTTACTATAAAAATTGAAGCAGATAATTTCCGACAGTGAGGTGACTGAATTACAGCTTGAAAGTGATTGTTTAGTTAGGAATTTTTTAACAACTGCTTTATGCTGCTGTTTAAAAACCGAATATTTAACGTTAATTTAAATGTATAAATGTTAATGACATTTATAGTGTATTTCACGCATTAGTTTTCAAAGTTGGAAGAGAAATGAATGAAATGAATGGCAAATTTCTGGACCTTCTTTAAAATATCGGATATCACTGCGTTGTTTTAAAATACGCAAAGCTGCAGTTCATCAAAAGTTATGTTGTAAAATACTCAAAATCTCCTAAGAATTTATGGGTGTTTTGATACAACTTAACCACTTGTATTTAACCTTCAAATTAATAAAATCGATTATTTGAATTTTAGAACTTCTTAAAATAGTAGAAGGTGGATATTTAATATTTTATGGGAATATTAAAGTAAAATTATTGATTATAATATCAAATTTAAACTACGAAAACATATTGCTAATCAAACTTTGCAGCATAAACTACATTAAATGGGTTTCCAAAATGAAGTCTGTGGATTGAAATACTAAATGCAGAATAATATACGTTCTTTTTTTGGGTTTTATATATCTATCTCGTTTAAGTGCAGGTTTTGTTAGAGTGGTGGTGAATAAAAGCTTCAAACAAATTAATTATTTTAAGCATGTTTAATTGTATTCAAAATTGTATTTATTTAAGTATGCAAATAAGTGACAATTGAGCATAATCCATGTAAAATTCCATTTTTTAATTACAAGTCTATTATTGAGAATACATTATCTAGTTTAATAATCTGTATTTGGCGTCTATTACTGATCATCAGAAATAATTTTACACGAGTTTTTAAATTTTCCTACGCAAAGGCCAATTATCCATCTAGAGTTACAAAGATATTGTTCTGGCTCTTTGATTTTTGTACACTTTAACACGTGCAAGATGCTCTATGCGATTTCTATTTAAGTTTAGTGCACGCACATCTAAAACTGGCATTATTAAAATGTTAAGTGCTTTTTCTTTACCGGTTATCATGGAGGAATATTAAATATTTTATAAATACACTAAAATTATTGGAATATATTGATTTTCATAAATTTATAATATTTTTTCTCCAAAAGTAAAACTCTATTCCCAACATCTGTTACAGTCAAAACAGGTATCTACTTCAATTAACTGTTATTTTCTCTTCGTGCGGACATTTATATTGTCCATTACAATTATTAAATAATAATAATTTGAAAACAAGCTGAAGATATTGCAACGAAAATGTGTATACTTATTTATGATTTGTGCGTTACGTGCGACACAAATCATCTGTCATGACCGACGGAGTAGAGTGCATTGTATGAACGCTTAACCCTTATCTAAAATAGAAAGTATTTGTTAATTTTGTTTATTATTTTTAATATCTCCAAAATATATAACTAATTAAATCTATATTTGATGTATAAAAGTAATCCTTAGTTTTGAAACTTGTTGACGAGACTGCCATTAGACAGTATCATGTCAGCACCGCCGGTGTGCCGGAATATCGTCCAGGAGTACTTTTGCAGGCGAATAAATCTATCGCTTTGGGGCAGACTTAAAAACTATCGGTCTGGGGCGGGTTTGAATCCCCGACCTTGGACTCAGAAGACAATCGACTAACCAACCTACCCGGCCAGGTCCACCCTTGGTTTTGAAGAAAGTATATTTCATAATATTTTGTTATATTTCTAATTTAATTTTTTTCAAAATAACTATGAGGATCAAGGCTCACTATTCTCTCTCGTGAGACAGATATTGGGCTGAAATTTAAACAATACTTCCTCAATTAAATTGAAAATTGAGGAAGTCAACGTTTCCAATAGAGAATTCTTTTAAATCTACTCAAAATGAAATGTTTAGAGGGAAAAATCTTACACCAGTAAACACATTATACGCTAATGAGTTTCAAATATCTTTAAATCAAACAAAAGTCCTTTATTTTAATCTCATATTTGTAGATGTCGTATGAAAGGATGACGAAACGGATTTGCATAAATAATTAACAGCATTTGCTAACACTTTTTCACATACTATGCCAAAATTTGAGCGATGGCTTAAATACCTAGAAATTGGAAACTTTGCTTCAGTGCTAGCTTTCTACATACTGCTTAACGTGATTATATACCAATAAAATCTAATATTCAGTGTTTAACATTATAAATGGTCAAGTTATAATAAAATGTTTCATACTACGCCTCACCTAAGCAATTTATACCGTTCAAACTGGTCTGGGTAACTCAGTTTGTTAGGCTCTGGCCTTCAGATCCTAGGGTCGAGGGTTCAAATGCGATCCAGCTTGATCGTATTTATGTGTATTTAAAAGCGACAGGCCCAGGTCAATAGATTCACTGATATGCAAGAAAACACCTGCGAGATCAAAATCCGCCACACCGGCGGGGTTGATATGCCCTGGCAATTGTCAGCTTCGTTAACAGGCACATAATTATAAAATACAACTTTTAAATCCATACATAGTTAAAGCATAACGATTTGGTTTCCTAATTCCAAAGCCTTATAGCCCCTGTTTTCTGAGAGCGAATCGCACAATGTTATCTTAGGCCGATGACCTTTTCAGCACAATATCCAAAGTATATTTGTAAAGAATGAACAAGCAACTATTTACAAGTAGCTATTTTCTTAATATTTTCGAAATTCCAAACTATACATCTCACCCTTTAGTAATTATGCAAGAATAAATGTAATTCCGAAATAATATAATATCCATTTTTCCGTTTTATGAACTTTTTTTTTTTTGGCGGTGGATTAAGAATCAGTGCAATTGAAAATTTTTAAATTTGTACATTTTAAAGCTATTTCCTTGAAAATTGACACACTTATATGAGTAAATCAATTACCATGGAAAATAACAAAGCTCAAATAACTTCTCATATAATGAAATTAAATAGTTTTAATTAATGAGAAAAATACAAATTCAGTAAACCTGCCTTGCACAATCATATTTTTCAATGACATATGAATGTGCAATTTTCTGATTATAATATATATAGTTTTGATTTAACTTGATTATTAGTTGTACAAATAGAGAGAACGTTTTTCTTTCTAGGAAGTTGCTGGTGTTAACATTTGTCTGTTCTTTCAGTATAAATTAACTTTAAGAGCTAATGAATAAATACATTATAGCATATATCATTAAATCGCTAGATACCACATTTTATATTATATATTCAAAGTATCTTAAAAATCACAGCAAGAATGAAATTTAAAAAATAAATCTCAGACCCAAAATTTAAAACTAAGAGAAAAGCACATCAGAGAGCAGAAGGAAGATTTGAAGGTGGCGCATGTTCTGGGCTTGGGCATGTCCTGGAAATTGTTCCCCAAACATTATTCACAAGTGTCTATAGAACTTTAATATGAACTAATAAAAACTAGCACATGTTATCATTTTCACCTTAAAACTCAGTCCCAATATTCTTTAAAGGAGTTACAAATTGCTAAACCTTCATCTCGGAAAATAAGGGGATTCTCGTAATATTAGAGGGCTGCAAATAGGTTCTTGAGCTGAACTGTATTCTAATTGCAATGTTGCCACAGCGACCAGGAAGCTTCGACCTCACGCAGGTCACGTCATCCGACAAAGAACAGAATCATCATCAGAATACACTACGAAGCAATCAGTTTTGTCTCTCTTTACCAAACGTGTCTGCTTCAAAACAAGAAATATATAATTCAAAATCTTCTCGGGCTTCTAGCCAGGCTTGACACCAAGTTTTTACCTGGCTAGAAGCCCGAGAAGATTTTGAATTAATACGTCGCCAGGAAAGCTTCAGTTCTTATTTTAAGAAATATATACTTCAGAAATAGAAATAAAAATGAAGGGATGGTAGAAACACAACGGGAGGAGAGCTAACGAGCTCACGGAAAATCAAGCAAGTAATAAAACACCAGCAGCTTTCTGTAAACTGCTTGATGCTCAGCTTCAATGATCAGGGTACCCCCAAAAGTTATCCGTTTTGTAAGATGCACACAATTGCTGCTTTAATCCAGTTGTCTCATTTAGTTTTCTTAGTAGACAGTCACAAAAAAATCGCTACGTTTTTTGCAAACAGACTGTAAACCTACACAGTAACTTTAGCGCTGCAATCGAGAAAGTTACAGCCTCTGGTTTGGTTTACTTAATATTCTTACCTTGTCACTTACTTACAGTAAGTAGACGAAGTACCCCAGCTAATAATTCTATGCCAAGTCTTCGCCGGAAATACACGTTTGTACCTGAAAGTAAAAAAAAAAAAAAAAAAAAAAAAAATGCTGATATGTACCATTCACATGATTTTGTCTACATCTCTGCAAAAAATTATTGCTAAAAAGCTTATGCTTCTCTCTATTTCATGCTAATCCAGAAAAAAATTAGCAGAAATAATCTTTTTATCTGCTTCCTTGTAAATAGAAGCGAAATAAGGGAGTGTCATAGGCACTACAGGTTAAAGTGATAGTAAAACGCTGCTTGCTATATATACTTCAGTGAAGTTCCTTTGTTTATATAGACAGGAGCTGACAAATTCCTGTATGAGAAAAGTATAAGTTTTTTAAAGCTGAAACCAATAACAAGGAATATTCAAAAACGATCAACTCCACGAAAAAATGTATGAAACATAAATTGTGTGTTTTAATGCGCTCTACATTTTTGGTGTGTTAAGATTTTGTCCATTCCTTACGGTTTAGCAGTTATGCAAAATTCCATAAAATTCATCCAGAAATAAAGTAGTTTTCAGAGCGTATTCTCAGAAAATTCAAGATGTACATATTACTTGTCAGGTAAACATGTTTAATATATGATATTTTAATCGAAATCGTTAGAGCCATTTTTAAGAAGATCAAAATTTTCAAAAAATGTTCCATGTAAAGGGTAGTTGGAGGGTGAAGATACCAAACTTAAATACCAAGTATGGTATTTAACGGTCTTTTCGTTTTTGAGCTATGCTGTCCACAGATACACACACAGACACACACAGAGTAACCAAAAAACGAAGTTGTGTTTATCTTGTCGCATCTTTGTAAGATGCCCCTTCACTCCAACCTTCCTTATATCATTTTTCTCCCTTATCTTTTCAAAAATATAGGTGACGATTTCGATTAAAATGATCTACGTTTAAGATTTTTATATATGGTTAATAATATGTGTACCTTGAATTTTCTTCTATAAGCGCTAAACCAGAAGGGATAGACGGATTCTTACTTCGCAAAACTTATATGTTTTGTTAAAGTAAGCAATTTATGGAAAATAAAATGTTTGTGTCATTAACCATGTCTGTACACGCTTTACTGAATTTTTCAAATCGTTATTCAATTTTTCTCATTTTTATAACAAGATGGTGGTTTTTAAACGCCATCACATAGCGCTCCATGTTTTAAAAATCTGACTATTGCTTTAGTCTACTCTTAGCGTAACAATAACTAAATGTGTAATGAGAGCTTATCTCTATTAACGAAATGTAGATACAATAATAAACCTTCTAAAAATGTTTATATTTACAACTACTTCTTGGTGTTTCAAAAACTATAAAGGGCAAAATTAGTTATACATATTTGTGCATTTGATTTTTATGCCAGAATAGCTTTAAGACCCTCTTTTGCTGTAGTTAAAAACAAAAACAAAGGAATAGCCGATGATCGAGAACCCAAAACGTATTATTATTTTCCATGAAGGTCAGACTTCCCATGTGGTGTGTTAATTTCTACCTATTTACACCAAACTTAAAACTTAATGCATTTATATTAAAAAAATATAATAATAAATAATGCATCTAGGGGGTTGGAACTCGTGCAAGTAATGATTAAAATTACCCGTAACCCATTTTCGAATATGTCATGTAATTTAGTTAAACAGAAAAATATGAGCGGGAACAAGAAATTTACCAGTTGAGCTACAATCATTGCACCCGCTTTTTCCGTTAAAACTTGTAGGTACAGTATCACACATGTCTCCCTCTCCGCTTCTGATCTCTTTGTAACTGTTGTGGACTACTTTTTGTAGCTTGAGCCGTTCGTTTAACCTCCATTCATTATAATTTACGTTGTAGAACATCTAACAGCGATCCTATTGGTATAACATGCACTGAAGCAGGAGTTATTAAGCGCATGTTTTTGGAATCCATTGCTGCTAAGATCTATTTTCCGATTAAGTGCAGGCTAGCTTTTCTAGGTTACCAAATGGCCGACAAGTACGGCAATTTCGACCTTAATGCTTTCAGAGTATGAAGTGTTTATATATTATGTATATAATTTGACTGATAAAGCAAGAGCATACAAAAAGTAGAAAATCCAGTGTATAGAGAATGGCATATTGAAGATGACTTGATTAGTTTATGAATTGTAAAATAAGGGAAAAACGAAGTAGAAGAAACGTATTAAAATAAAGGATGCATGTAAACTATAATAGGCTGGCATGACTAAAGCATGAGGAAGAAGATAATGATAGCATTATAACGTTTCTTGTGCTAGCATACGCAGTATCTTATAACAGAGGTACACAAAATCAAGTAGCAGATGGTGTTACCTTATTCTAAGCGCGCGCACACACACACACACACACACACACACACACATCTTGAGATTAGCAATATATATCTGAGGTACTGTAGGGTTAGGATTATACAACGAAGAGGAACACCTCACCACCACACTTACATAGTCAACCCCCAGGGGGAAGGGACAAGGAGACCACAGAGACGCACGGAAGTCCCCAATAATACCAGACTCGAACCCATTCCATTTCTAGGGTTGTTCAAAAAAAAGCGATTAACTCCTGTCGACATAGAAACCCTTTAGTATCCACAGGGAATTGAGCATACTTCTGTGCCAGTTGTCCGGCCCCGCTTTAAGCCTAACCTAGAGGCAGGGAAAAGTAAACGGAAAGAAATTATGGAACGGAAACCGTAGTAGCTTAGAAGGAGCCCAGCATTGGCCTCGGAAAGTAAACAAATATGATGTTTCCCATTCAAATGCCTCTCTCTACAGGTAGAGAAATGTAGAGAAATAAGACAATGTGTTAGGCAATGCTTTCAAAACTGGTCGCTATGTTTAACATTAATAATTTCTTCTCTTTGCATGACCAGCAGTAAAACAAAAGCGATGTGAAACGAATGGTAACTTCCCGTTAGAAAAACATATATCTAATACAAAATTGAAGCGAGTAACAAGAAATATCTTGGACATGGTTACCTCTACAAAAAAGTAAATTACATAAGTTGTGTGTAGTAAGTTTTTTTTCTATCTGTTACGGTTTACCAGTTATACAAACTTCATCCAAAATGAACAGTATTTCAGACATAATTCCCAAGAAATTAAAGATATGCATTTTATTTGTCGTGTAAATATCTGTTACATTCGGTATTCTAATCTAAATCGTTAATGGTCATTTTTGAGAAAATTACCAAAAGTGTTCCATATTGGGTAGTTTGGGGTGGGAGAAAATCCTTAAAATCCTCGTGCAGTATCCATGGAAGATGCTAAACCTAAAAACCATATTTGATATTTTACGAACTTTTCGTTTTTGAGCTATGTTGTCCACAAAAGACACCGACGGAGAGGCAAACACACATACATAAACATACCTTTTTCCAAATTTTATTTTTATTTTTTGTTATTTGATGATCCTCCAAACAGGTATTTTATGTGAAATAATGGTACCGAATTTTTGTTTCTTTCTATTCACTTTGAAATTTTAATTTTTTTATTTTGGTTAATTTTTCTCTTGAACTTTTGGTACACTTTTTATAGCAACTGCTTTTTACGGCCTTCATGTTATAATCGGAATCTAATTTATATTATAAGAACATTTTTATAACTAAACAATATTATTTGTGATTACATCAAATAATTAAAGCATAAATACTTTCAGTGTGAATGAAAATGCTAACTTTAACTTTTATCTGTTTCTCTTCCTGTTACGTAATGGCTACCATATGCATCTTACGTGGTAGAGAAAGCAATTAACTAGGGGACGGCTTTAATATCTAGTGAAGAAAACATATTTTGTATAGCATCTCGGGAACAAATGAAGCTGTCACGAAAGTGGGAATGGGCCTCAACATTGATCTTGTCATCACGTTTCACCTACTCTCCATAGTAAACAGTAGTACCAACTTAAACTTTGTTTACACGTTCCAAACTGTAAACGAACTCACCCTTTCGTTTTATATAGGCTACGTCAATTCTAGTGCATGTGTTAAACTTTCACTTCAAATAGTTTCCTCTCTGAAGAATTATAAATGGTACTGAACTCATTACCTCATCTCAAGAAATAGAACTCAATTCTTATACTTGCAGATTATAATTCAGAAATGTTCAATCGGCCTTCCAAAATTAGTAAAACTAAAGCAGTTATAATAACCTTCCATATGAATAAAATAATGTGTAATAACGAAAATTTGGACTAGGAATCAAAACTATAAAAAATCTGACGTGTTCGATTTATATAACATAATCTCGCTACCTTTCTGCAAACAAACCATTCTTACAAAAGATTATTCTTTTATCTAAGTCATGGTCCTAATCGTGATAAACATTAGCAGAAATTGCCTTATTCATTACCTCCTGGTACATAGAAGGGAAATAAGGGAATACATGAAGCTAAAGTGATAGTCAAATCTTTTAAAAACTGGTCGCTATGTGAAACAATTCAAATTCGGTCCTGTTTGTATGGCCAGGAGCAAAAAAAAAAAAAATATATATATATATATGAAACGAAACATGACTTCACGTTTGAGAAAAGTCTAAAATGGATATCAATAACAAGGAATATCCTGGAAACGCTAAACTTAATTTTTTTTATGCATCTCTTACCATCTACCAGTTATACAAAGTCATCCACAGTGACGAGGTCTTCAGAGGCTATTCCCAGAAAATTCAAGACATACATTTCTTTTCTCATGCAAGCAACTCAAAACATATGATATTACGATCAAAATCGTTGAAGCTAGTTTTGAGAAACTCAACATTTTCCAAAAATGTTACATATAAGGATAAATGGGAACGGGGGAATATTTTTGAGAAGTTTCATGTAACATTCTTGGAAGACAGTGAACTTAAATGCCAAGTTTGGTATGTATCCTACTTTTCGTTTTTGAATTATGTCATTTACACACACATACACACACAGACCTTATTCTAAAAATCCTCTTTTTGGATTCAAGTGTCCTCAAAACATGTACATTGATAAAAAAGACCACTTATCATTTTCTCTGCTCATAGTTCTAGTGTTGCATTCCGCTAAAAAAAACAGCACCCCTCTGTAATATTGCACTTCACCTAAAAATTCGATACAGCTTTCACAAGGGGAATATAGAAATTGGCGCTATATGCTGGGTCTGAAATTTCACAATTTGAACTAAAAAACGACGGGAAATATCGGATATTCACATTACTTTCCCAACCTATTCTGCACCAAATTATTTTTAAAAATAATACCTCATATAACCGAGACTAACATTTGCGGAAATGGGTTTAATACTTAGTTACTTATAAGTAGAAGGAAAGTAAAGGAATACACTAGACTAAAATGATAGTCAAATATTTTAAAAGCTGTTGCTATATGACACAATTGAAATTTCCTTCTCTTTGCATAAGCAGGTAGATACAAAGTGAATAAGTACTTTTCATTTGAGGAAAGTCCAAGTATAACATTTTAAAACTAATAACCGGGAATGTCGAGGAAATGGCTAGCTCTCCGAAACATATATGTGCAACATAAATTGTGTGTTTTAAGGAGATTATATTTTGTGTAGTAAGATTTTTTATTTAAATTACAGTTTACTATTAATGCAAAAGTAATTTAGTGTGAAGAACACTTTAGAGCCCATTTCTTAAAATCTTCCATATAAAAGGTGTTCTGGTGTAGGGAGATTTTTCCTGAAAATCTTGTGTACTAGGGCGTTCAATAAGCCCTTAGAAAACCAAGAAAATACACTAGTAGCATTGAAAACGTTTATATTCCGCAACCGTCGTCTGTTACTAGATGACACTTGAAGTTTCAGCTATATCTATCACCTGATCTCGTTTCCTTATGCAATTGAATTAAAAATCTTATGCTCATTTAGAAAGATGGAGAAAAAAACTAAAAAAAAGAAACGAGTTTTGTGTGGAATTAAACACCTCTATTTAAAAGGTTTAACACCGAAATAGATAAAAGCCGACTTGGATGATGTTCATGGCACATAAGTCTGCTCCTGTGTTTGCAACAATTTATAGATGAATAAATGAATTTTAAACGTAGACCATTTCGGACGTCCAATAGAAATGACTTATTCAGAAATTGTTTCACAAAATCCAGGATATGGTTTTCAGTGAACGAGAATGAAAGTTCGAGAAATAGTATGGGTCACAGGCACATCACAAGGTACAGTGTTCTAAATTTTGCACAAAAAATTAGAACAGACAAAGGTCCCGGCAAGATGGTTACCGTGTTTGCTCTCAATGGAGAATAAACGTAATCGTCTGATCGATTCAGAAGCTGGTTTGGCACCTTTCCGTCGCAATATTGGCAAGTTTTTGCGTCGATACATAACTGTGGATGATACTGGATACACTACCACACTCTAGAGACAAAATGCCGTAGAAACAGTAGATTTTTAAAGGCGAATTGTCTCCGAAGGAGGCAAAGGTGGTGAAATCGGCTGTCAAGCTAATTGCCTCGGTTTTTTGGGATACGCACCGAATCATCTACACCATTACTTGCAGAAAGGAAGAACAATAAATGAAGACTATTATGTCTCGTTATTGCACCGGTGAGCGGAGAAATCAAGAAAAGTCGCCCTCATCTGACAAAGAAATGGATTCTCTTCCATCAAGACAATGCAAGACATCTGAGCAGTTTCGATGGCGAAAATTATAGAATTAAGGTTCTAATCACCACATCCACCGTCTTCACCGGATTTGGCCCCCAATGGTTTTTTATTTTTTTTATTTCCAAACTTAAAAATATGGCTCGCCTGAAAATGATTCACATCTAACGAAGAGGTGGTCCCACCAACAGATGCCTATTTTGAGGATCTTCCGAAATCCTACTTTTTGGAAGGTTTAATACAGTTGAAGAAACGCTGGGAAATGTGTATCTAGCTCAATTCTGTTGAATTATAAGAAAACAAAACTACCCAAAATGATTTATTGCTATCTTTATCTAAGGCCTTACTAAACGCCCGTCGTGGTATGCTTAAATTACAAGAGAGACACACACAAACCTTTTTCAAAAACGGTTTTCTTATGATGAAATGGTTCTTAAAACATGTAATTCCAGTGAAATCTCAGTAACTATTTTTTGGGTGGAGCACAATACCCTCTCTACCTATTATGTACATATATAGTATTTGGTAGAGAAAGTAAAAAGAAGAATGGTAACCAGATACTTAAAATTATGCAGTATTGCAAATTTGAAACAAGAGCAGCAATCTTTTAGGAGTGGTTATAACCATAAACCTTTATGTAATATACATTTTATATTTTGGTGAAATCTCTTTATTGTTCATATTTTATGGATTACAAATGTCACTAAATTAAACAAAATGTATTCAGAGACACATTTTTTGTGGCGTTAAAGGGGTGCAGTTTAACGCCCGCTTTTACTACTTGTGGCACCGCAAGCGATGAGAGACACATCCTGTGCATAAAATTCAGGACACAAAGTTTTGAAGTGTCCAGTAGTTTTTAAACGTATGATATTTTAATCAAAATCCCTGCAATTATTTTTGAGTAAAGACACATTTGCAGCGGGGGAATTTTCTTATAAATCCTCGCGAATCCTTGTGAGAAGATTAATTTAAATACAAGATGTTACATTTTACGACATTTATTCTTTTAATTGAGCTCTCTCCCTCTCTCTTTCTCTCTTGCATACGCACACGAGTGACCGAGGTGTAAAGACGTGGGCTCGTGTACGTTTCAGATGCCATTAGTACGTCCTCCTCTTGCCAGCCTTTTCTCAATTGGATGTGGCACGTGCCTCAACATTTGAAGAAACTAGTTCACATTTTCTGAACTGGAGCTTTGAGCCACATAACAATTTAAAAGAGTGATATGTCTTTAACTTTAATTATTGAACTAATGCAATTTTTAAAAACGTTAGTAATTTTTATCTATAAAATTAATCATTTTTCTTAAAAATATATTTCTTGAAAAATTACTAATATTGTTAGGATAATTTTCTCTTTGTAACGTCTACACCAGATATTTTTACACTTTCTGGGAAATTTTAATTTTATTTAAACAAAAACTGAAAAGTGTAAAACATTTTGAAGGTATGAAAAAGCAGTTTCGCTAAAAACGCGTTTTATGAATAGTATGCTGAAAACCGGTGTATTGTAGGTTCATAAAATAGTTGCAGAGCCCGAAGAAAGGCGGTGACCGTTAAATGTTTATTTTCTGTAGATACCCAAAGCTTCCAACCACTATATTTAATAAAAAAGATCGATTATTTGACTGATTGTAGTAAAAGTTTCACTCCCAGTGTTCCCGAAAGGATAAAACTGTTCCTCCCTCACCACCCTCCCCACAAACAATTAGATGAGGTACAAATTAAGCTTAAAATGCATTTTTTCATAATTGATTCTATCACAGTGGTTAGGGATATGGAATCTGTATTGTTTTATATTAATTTCTTAACACCTTATATTTAAGTTTCTTTATCGGAGTTTTAGGTTATGTTAATTTAATTCATTATTTTATTTCTCTTTGCACGTCTAATTTTTATTTTCCTTGATCCAATACGGCTTTTGCACGCTCCAGATGGATAAGAAAAATCTACTCAGCCTTAAGCCGCAAAACAAAACTCAAGAGATTAGTGCACCGTTATAATGTAGCCAAAAATACTATCATTCTTTCACGATCACCTTACGAGTAGATGTGACCTGAAATGCAATGAGCTCTTAATCCAACTTAAACGGTCACCAGCATATATGTTATTGGTTAATTCCATTATTTATAGTTACAACAAAATAAACAGGTGAACATATAATAATACTGAAAAGCGAGACATATAATAAAGCAAAAAGAAAGTAACAGTAATGCGGTAACTTATATTTTCATTTCTTTTGAGAAAATTCAATACCAATTTCGCATAGAATTTTATGAAATGTGGCTCTGAAATTAAAAAAATCTGGATCAGCATTAACCGCTGCACAATTTCCTAAACTGTTGACCGATTTTTAAAAAAAGAAATTATGCATTGTAACGCGAATAACATTCTTAAAAAGATCTTCATATACATGCATCGTTTACTTATTTATTTTTGTTTATTCTCGGGTGCAACCACCTTTCCCGATTGACCTTTTTCTTTACGAGCACCATTTATATTTGTAGGCAAAACACCGGTGAACTCAGAAGTTAATTGCAGCACTGCAACGGGAAGTGTTAGAAAAAACAAAAAAAAAAAACACGCTATAATAAATAGTCAGTCCTATTGTTCTTTTACCACTAGCCAATGGTTTACCAGCTTCGCGTAACAGATTACTGGTGATCCTCCTCCGCGCCACAACAGTACTCGTAGTAAAGAATATTCGGATATCAGGTGACTCATACAAATTACATGTTGTGACTTGTAGCTCTGCTTAACGATTTGTCAGCGTTTCATAAACTCTCAGGTTTCGCATAGAACATTGTGTAATTTAAAATCAAGTTCAATCTGAAGTTTGGATTAATGTCAGTAATTACTTTCCTGCGCGCATTGTGTGCTGTATCACAGCGCACTAGTCACGTGGATCCATTTTGTCGCGGATCAACCTAAAAGTGAGTAGATAATTAGGAATTTTTAACAATGAATGCATGAAAAGAGAAATAATGTAGTAATGATTTGTTTTTAAACAGAGAGCCGAGGAAAGAAGAAGAAACTGGCGTATCTGTTACCTCTGGTGTTGTTCTTCAAGCTGAAGATGCTTCTGGTTCCCATTCTGTTGGCTGTGCTGTTCATCAAGAAGATACTGATCTTGGGTGCCGTTTTGCTGCCCAGCTTGGCTGGAATGGTGAAGGTTTGCAAGCCACATCACAGTCACAGCTACGGCTGGAGTTCCAGTGCTGACACTTCAGGAGAATTCAGCACTGGGTATGGTCACGTGGCTCCTTATCATGGAGATTATCACCACAGTCGGCGCAGCGCACGGTGGGACAACCCAGGACTTGCTTACCGTGGTTACCAGCAGCGAACAGGATCTTCAAACGGGGACGGAACCGCAACCGGCGTATAGGTAAGTTGAGTTGCATTAGATAGGAAGAAAACATCACTGCCATTGGTTTAAGGCTGATGAATAGCCAGTAATGAGCCACTCTCTAACTCGCGCACAAGATTCGTTATCTAAGGTACACTCCTCTTGAGAAGAAATCTCAGTCAACGGAGACTGGGTTTCCCACACGCTGCAACGTAAGGCAACGAAATTATTTATGATGACACAGTGATATTATTGGGAAAGTAATTATGTGATAAAATGTACCTAAAATGTACACCTGCCTGTTCAGTGAGGCTTTCCAGGTTCCATTCCCGGCTGGAAGGTACTAAACTTTCTCTTTCCCATACTCTACCCAGAGTCTGGAAATATGAATGTGTGTGAACTAAGGATAAAAATCTGATGAACTCCATTCACATACCTTTCTTTGTGACAAATTAATGCTAAAAAACGTATTCTTCTAGCAAATTCATGCTGATCGAGATAAACTTTAGCAAAAATTTTGTTATTACTTGCTTTCTTGTAAATAGAAGAGAAATAAGGGGATACACTAGGCTAAAACAATGATCAAACCTTTTAAAATCTGGTTGCCATGTGGAGAAAATCATTTTTATGCTTTACCAGGAGTTGACAAATTCTCGTATGAAAACATTATTTTAAAACTTAAACAACAAAAAAGAATATCTCAAAAATGGACAACTCCACGAAAAAATGTATATGATATAGATTGTGTGTTTTAACGAGATCTGCATTTTTTACAGTAAGTTTTTGTCTATCTCTAATGGTTGAGGGATTTTTCTCAAAATTTTCGTGTCGCATCCTTGGAAGGTACTAAACTTAAATTTCAATTTGATATTTTACCGACTCGTAGTTTTTGAGTTATCGTTTTCACAGATACACGGACTCGGACACATGGACATACGGACACACACACACACACACACACACACACACACACACACACACACACACACACACACACACACACACACACACACACACACACACGGTAGTTAGTATACGAGTTAATACCACAGCCGATAGACAACACCTTCCCAATAGAAAAGCCGGCGATAGGATCAAGCGATTGAAGGCGGGTACAAATGGAACAATTGAAACATGTTTCAAATGAAGTGGGCTATTCAGATAATGAAGCTTTAGATGAATGCTGAGAGAACCTACTTTTCCATTTAACATTTCGCTAGCACAATAATTGCCGGTCTTCTTTTATTTGAATAATTTTATCTACTGGAATATCTGTTCATCATAGGAGATAAGATGATATAGCGGCCCCTTTAGAAAGGAATAATTGAAATGTATCATGCGATAGGAGTATGAAAACCTTGAAGAAAGAGACATCCAAAATTTTCTGACGTATAAACGACCAGGCTTATTAAAATAAATTGGCTCTTTATCACATTCGATGCGAACATTACGATCGCTTTGTTACAGTAGCGTTTTATTTGTCTGTCAATATGGAGGAGTGATGGGATTCGCTTATGTATTGTCATTTCCGTCATTTATTTAAACATCTGATGGGTTCCATTCACATGACTTTCTTTACATCTCTGTAACAAATTATTGTTAAAAAGCTTATGCTGATCGAGAAAAAAATAGCAGAAATATTCTTATTGCTTGCTTTCTTGTAAATAGACACGAAATAAGGGTGTACCATAGGTTAAAGTGATAGTCAAAAGCTGGTTGCTATGTGACAGAAGTTCCTTTGTTTGTATGAATAGGAGTTGACAAATTCCTGTATGAGAAAAGTATGTGTTTTAAAGGTGGAATCAAAAATAAGGAATAACTCAAAAACGATCAATTCCACGAAAAAAATGTACATTACATAAATTGTGCGTTTTAGCCTGCTATACACTTTTTGTGTGGTAAGTTTTTGTTCATCTCTTATGGTTTAGCAGTTATGCAAAATTCCGTAAAATTCATCCACTATAAAGTAGTCTCCAGGGGCTATTTGCAGAAAATTCAATATATACATTTTATTTGTCAGTTAAATATCTTTAATATACACTATTCTAATCAAAATCGTTAAAGTTATTTTTGAAAAAATCAAAATTTTCGAAAAAAGTTCCATGTAAAGGGTATTTTGGGATCGGGTGATTTTTCTCTAAATCTTCATGTTGCATTCCTGGAAGATACTTAAGATAAATACCAAGTTTGGTATTTTACCGTCTTTTCGTTTTTGAGTTATCGTGTTCACAGGTACACGGACACACGGACACACACACACCCACGCACCTTTTTCTGAAAATGTTTTTTTTTGGATACAGGGGACTCTAAAACATATATTTCCGGTTAAATCTCGGTAACGAATTTTTGAGTTCATTACAATACCTTCTCTATACATACATAGTTCGTGTAGAGAAAGTAAAAAAAAATTACAGGAGACTTCGCATAGAGGTGGCCATTTTTACTGCTTTACTCCACTGTCAGCATCCTGTTCAAGTCCAGTGACCGAGTTGTATCTTAAACTTCTCGACCTGCAAATTTATTCCATTTCTGATAAAAAGTCATCCAACAGTTCTAGGGTCTATGATGTCACATAATATTCTTATGTCATTCTACTATTACTAAAGTTAAGCTTAATGTATACGGCACCATAAACGGTAGATACTGATGAAACATGAAATACAAACTGTAAAATGTTCTAGCTCTAAATTTGAAGTGTCTACCCGACATTTGTCTGCTGAAAAATCTGAGAAACAGCTGATTCTGTGTTTTAACTACCTTATTAAGATGACATTGTGTTTGCTTGGTTACACAAGCACTCCATCGGGAGTGGAGGTTATGTCTCCCTCTATCACTAGTCAATTGGTTCGCCTGTCTCCACATTGTTTAATTTTAACAACCAGTTGACCCAATTCCTCTATGCCTACAATACTTAGAATGATAAACTGGTAGTTTAGTTTAATGTGGATTAGAATAATATAGTTAGTCATTTTTTTTGTACTAACTCGGTTACCAGCTGCTGGCTAATTGGATACCAGTATATTAATATTTTACAGAATAAAAGTATATATCGGACAAAATTGCTGATATTCAATAATTTATTAGTGTAATAAATAAATAGAATAAATAAGAACAAGCTATAAACAATAAAATAGAATACATAACGATGTTAATAGTAATCAAGAAAATAATTTTATATAATCAGTAAATACAATTAAATATACAATGACAGTAATCGACAAATATATAATAAAGTATCATAATTATAATAATGTTAATAATTGTATTAATTATAATCAATAACTATAATTATGTAAATATTGTATAAATACACATTTTATATAAATAAACAATATAAATTATAAGGCATGTATTAAGCGTAAAACCATAATTGTACATGTTTGAAGTGGTGTTATGTTTAAAATGTTTTATTGTGACTGTAGTCTTAAGTATCTGTAAATTATAAATGTTCATACCCCAATTTAAGAAATTACTTATATGGATATGGTATTGCAATTCTTATTTATTTAGTTAATTTATTGTATATTTATCATACTGATCATTTGAGCAAGATCGTTTTAACATAGTGGTCAGGGAGGGTACATATGTTCTGAAAACTAACAACTGGAAATTGTGTGTCTATGGAAAACTTATGGTAAAAATTACATTATAATAGTTTTAAGGAAATCAAAATATTAAGGCAGGTATTCTGAAAACTATGGTTTTCCAAAAACTTAAAAGTTTTGGACCAATATTGTCACAACTAGGGTTGTGACAGGGGGGCGTAGCGGACTTAAGCAAGTTTAAAGGGTAGAGACAACTCATTGGGTCGTTTGTTGGCCCATTTATTTATCCACCATTTATAGGTTCACAAATTAAGTAACAATCTTAGTTTTTAACTAACACATAGTTGATATATTAATGAAGGCCCTTTTGAGCGCTTACCTTAGCGAGGAAGTCACGGGGAGGTTGAGGGTTGCTGAGCCCTGATGCGTTGCGTGCCTTGGCTCGCCTTTTACAAATGTCAATGCGACCAGCCTCTCTCCTTAGACAAAAAGACCCCTTTCCGGAAATCTATGGCTGGTTATATAGGGAATCACCACCTATGGGTATCCTGTTTAATATGACGTATTTTATGCCAAATAAGGCGAGCCAACGCCCGACGCTTCAGTTATTTTAAGCAATTGTTCTAGAAAATCCTGTCTGATTCAGGAGTGCCAGGAAGTGGCCTGATGTCGTGACCATCGGCACGTATGCAACCGGAGGCTGATGGCATAGACCATCCCATATGGTCACAGGAAGTGGTAGCCCACATTATTCCTGTTAGAATGCAGATATTGTTATCAGCCATCAGCTAAGAAAGATAAGTTATAAAATTTAGAAAATATGTTCAGAACTCTGAACTAAAAATGTCTTCTATACCAAGTAAAGAAATGTTTAATAAATTAGAGAAATGCTTAATAAAGGTCTGAATTGATGTATGTACATGAGCATCCCTCAACAGTACACGTGACAATATGAGCCCACCTAAGCGTATTCCTCCATATTTTAGTTATATTGTTCATCTTGTTGGGACCTCCACTCCATTTAAAGAGGACTACTCATTAAACATTACCGCCGTCTCTGTAACGTTGCTCTTTATCCTCCAAAAATGCTATATTTAATTAGTGTTAAAGGTTAAATGCAAGTGTAATATTGTAGAATGATTTAGAATAAAAAATTACATTTCATAAATGCACAGCTGGTTTGGGTATTGAATCCGTTAAAGATAACTATTTAAGATCATTAAATACGGTCTGGGGAGATCATAATAATATGTTGTGGAACGCGCATAATAAAAAATAATTGTTGGTGAAGCTTAACGGACCCAGCTGCTCTCTTTAAGCAATCGATGGGAGCAATTCTTTCGTAGGCTGAAGCTTCTAATTTATACATTCCTGACCATAAAGCTTTAAGGAAATTTAATACAGTGTTTTAATAATGATATTTTCCTCGATGATAAGTTATGATTTAATACATGTTTTATTTTTTCTAAATATACTTTTTGAATCAACGTTCATATTCTGGTTCACTATTTTGCATATAGACGTCTTGTTTTCTTTCTTTCTCTCTTTACCGCTCTCGAGTGTATGACTTACACCACCACCTGGGATCAGACGTCTGTAGAGGAACAGAGGCTCTGGAACAGAAAGAAGTCAGGATAAATGATCAGTTCCACGTCTGGTATGATAGGGAGTTGAATTTCAAATAGCGATGAAATGAATGACAGAAAAGTGGAATGAACGATGGTGAAAACCGGAGAAAACCCATCTAGGAGCCGCTTCGTGAGATCCAACTACAGCCGCAAAGTGAGAGGCGGACGGTTTAACCATTCATATATAACATATAAAATCATAATAATATAAAATATTTTTTTATAGTTTCATAGTATAGCCCCTTGAACTTGTTTGGTCTTATTGGGCTTTGACTTCAGAAACAATAATTCATTATTGCAGGCTGTTTAACGTTCCTTTCTCCACTGATATTTAACTTGAAACGGGATCAAATCAGATTAATATTCCTATTTCCAAGCTCTGCGGGAGGTAGGGAGGGATTTTAATTAAAGAAAACTTCCCTCGCCCCGACCGAGAATTGAATCTGATGACTGTGGGTTGAGAAGCCAAAACCTGGTCATTATGTTGTGAAACTGGAAATGGAAGCCTTACGATTTGGTATTTACATTCAAAAGAGGAACTGTTTATGAAGGGAATAATATTCTTGCATTCCGTTCTCCCTTTTAGGATTATGTTTACGAATTAAAATCATAACAGGTCTGTTTTAGCAATACATTATTCTTTTTCTTTGCAGAGCTTCAGTTACTGTGTGACCCAAAGAAGAACCTAACTCTTCCATTCTGCCGAAAGAAGATTGTGACAGAATTTGATTCGAGCGTTAACTGTATATTTGCGGACTTCAGTTTGGTAAAGGTCTATCTACCAAAATGGGTCGCATCTTCATGAATAACTACAACATGTGATAGACCCAGCAGTTTATTATTTGCAGAAGAATGTACCAAGTGATTAATAATATTATATATAGTGAATACGACGATTGATGGATGCCTCAGTATTATTCTTCACAATGATTTAATTTATATTTATTTCTTCTTATATGTGATAAACTCATCTCTATTATTTATTATATAAACATATTTAAATGCAAAAGAAATATTGAGCTGCAGGTGTTTTTTTTTATGGTTTAGTACTTTTCCTACTGCACATTAATCTCGTAAAAAGGAAAAGCCTATGACATTAAATACATAGCAAATCTCAGGGCAAAATTGTGAAAGCTGGATTTTATACTACTTATTATGGCTTTTAGGAAGGACATGCCCTTGAAGAAATAGACTTAGAAACTTATTTGTCTCACACTTTAGACCACTGGCTATAATCAGAACTAAGAAAACATTGTTATT
Source organism: Hymenopus coronatus (assembly GCA_030762935.1). Lineage (NCBI taxonomy): Eukaryota > Metazoa > Arthropoda > Insecta > Mantodea > Hymenopodidae > Hymenopus > Hymenopus coronatus. Next base: position 180,563,725 of record CM060892.1, on the reverse strand, counting down.
GCTTAGAATGCACCATGATAATTTCGAAAACAAAATTAACATACATAATAAAAATGACAAAATTAAGGTTTTGTAAAAAAAAAAATAAAATAAAAAATAAATAAGTAATAGAGGGAGATAAACCAGAAAACACGTGAAAACGTTTTAATATTATTAATGACATTCTTGACACCTCAAGCTGAGATTGGTTTTGCGTGACAGAAACGGTCATTTATGTAATTTTTATATACGCGGTCCACTGGATATGAATGCCAAGAGGCCAATGATTGTGTTTATTTCCCTTTGCAGGACATTTACGGTACACGTGACACGTCACACTAGAGTGAAAAACTTTATGAGCTTAACCGCTGAGATGCGGACTGTGGTTTTGGGGTAAAACCTTACTTACGCAACGGTAAAGAAGTTCAGTGTTACGGACATCGACAACGCTGTTCCTTTTTTTATCGCGTTATTGGGACTAGTAATGTTATGTTGGTCAAAATAACAAACGACGCTCACCTTATGTTCAGAGAATATGGAATAAGAGAAAGCAACAGAATGTACTCCAACATCTGTGGTTGCATTAAAGAAACATTGTATTAATTAATCCTGTTTGATCTTGTTTATATACCGTAAATTGCCAACATAACACACGGTGATTTCAGTTTGCTTATTTTAGAGAAAAATGCTACTTACCGATAAAAGGATTCACGTTTCTTTCAAGAGTAATTAAAATACACATTTACAGGATTTTTTACAATATTTGGGATACTAGAGAATTATATCCTTTATTATTTCTCTTCAAAAACTAAGTTGTTGTGTGCTTTTTAAAAAATGGCAGTTAGATATAAGGAATTATCCATAGTTGAAATTGTAAATTCCTTCATTAATGTAACATTTGTACTACTTTTACAGTCTAATTATCGATTTTCTTTAGCAATCTTTAAATGCTCTTGCTCAGTTATGTTTAGCATATGTGTAAAATTATGAAATCACAACTTAGATAAATAAGCGACAAAGTGCAATATGCTTAAGAATTATCTATTTATAGCTTTTTTGTACTCGTAAAAGTACACGAAAGTCTTCTAAGAAGTATGGTGTGAAGTATATTATATGTTCTTTAGTAAGATGTATGTGCTTGTTAATGGATGTAAACATGAATACTTGTATATATAAAAACGCTATTAATGCACAAATAAATATCTATGTTAATATTTAAATGCTTGGCTCTCTCCCTCTCTCTCTCTATCTATCTCTCTCTCTCTCTCTATATATATATATATATATATATAAACATTTCAATAAGTACCGTATTAAGAAATATATATATATATATATATAAAATTTATTTTGAAAAAAAATTTGCGCCTTATATATATATATATATATATATATATATATGTCAACTTAACCCCCTTTTAAGAGTACACACTTCTCCCAGACATTCCTGTCATTTTCCCAACCCCACCAAAAATAGGAATTAACAAGACCATAAAGTATCCCTAGTAGCCTCTCCCAGCTTGAAAAATGCTATGAAAACTGTGCGCTTCATGCAATACTGTGTTGCTGTGATTGTGAAGAGAAGCTCACATTATTATTCATTGAGGAGAAAGCGTTTTAGTTGAGGACGTATTCCTTGATGTTGATACAGTATCAGTTAAAGTAAAGCCTTTCTTGAACGTTTTGTGCATTCAACATGTCCTCTTGCTGATATTGTGAGGTATTTAATTATTAAATTCGTAAAGCATGATCTGTACATAATGCTCCAAAAATCGGTAGGCCTAAACTTTTATCAGAAGTTAAATTTCAGACGTCATGTTAAGGATATAAGCACAGAAAACTCTGCTGAGTCAGCACATAGAATCGCTAGAAGGGAAATGAAATTGCGCCCTTATAGACGTACTGTTGTACCGAATACAAAATGATGAACTAAAAACTCTGATTTGTTCCATTCACATGACCTTTTATACATCTCTGTAACAACTTCTTGTTAAAAAGTGTTCTTCTATCTACTTCAGGCTAGTCGCGATAAACATTAGTAGAAATGGTAGAAGGGAAGCAAGGGAATATACTAGATTATAGCGATTTTTAATCTTTTAAAACTGATTGCTGGTTGCTATGATGAAGTTCGTTTTTTGCACTGCCACTAGTTGATAAATTCCCGAAGAGAAAAGTTTAATATTTTAAAACTGAAAGTAAATAGCAATGAATATCTCGGAAATAGGTAAATCCATAAAAACAATGAATATGAAATAAATTGTGTGCTTTAACTAGAACTATAGAGTTTGTCAATGTAGGTACAACTTTTTGAAATGAATTTATTAGACATTTCCTTATAGATACAATTTGTGGAATGCGGTAGACATAACAGATAGCCATATTTTTAAGAGCTGGTCGCTCTGTGTTGTTGTTGATAATCCGTTAAAATAATGATAATAACAACAACAAAACGAATATCGACTTTCCAATTGAAAAGGAATAGGTATGTCAAAATTGAAATCAATATTGAGATTACATCAGAAATCGTTAGCACCACAGAATTCGATATAAAATGTGTGCTTCCAGGGGATCTTCATTTTTCGAACAGTATTACTTCGTCTACTGTCTGGTCAAATTACCAATTATGCACAACCCATTCAGAATGTGCACCAATTTAGAGGCTATTGCCAGAGCATTTAAAAATAAAGCTATATTTTATTTGCGATGAAAACGTTTATGGTATTTTATTCAAAACTATAAAGTGCAATTTGTGTTTAAAAAACTTAAATTTTCAAAACAATGTCCATGTAAAGGAAGGTAATTTGGAAATGGTGATCGTCTTGAAGATCTTCGTGTCGCTTCCTTGGAAGATGCTGAACGTAAACACTAACTTTGGTATTTAACTCATGTTTTAGTTTTTATCATATTGTGCACAGACACACAAACACACACACCCACACACACACACGGACATTTTTCCTAAGAACAGTCTGTTTTTTTCTGGTTCAGGGAACTACAAAGCACATTATTTCCAGTGAAATCTCGATGTCAATTTTTTATTGTAACTTACTACTCATCTACTTAAGTATGTAGTAGAGAAAGTAAAAAATGAATAATATGCAAGGCATTTGGGTTGTTTAGTTTAACCTCTTTGTTTTGGGGAAAATAACTGATATTGTATATTCCCTATGCGCTGATGCGTATATCATTTGTGGCTCTTATAACCAGGCTTCGTTATTCTAGTGGGCAAAGCTCACATCCACAGAAACACATGTTTATGCCATTGCTGGCCTCAGCGTAGTATATTTATACATTAGTATTCATTAGCATCCCAAATCTATAATTGCTCTCTATATATTCGGATACACTTTTATAATTTTATTGACATCAGGTAGTAGATTTCATTATTTTTACTTTTTCTACCACGTTGGTACAATGTATTGTATTTCACCCAGAAATTCAATACAGAGATTTCAACACAAATATATGTTTTGAGGCTCTCTGTATCTAATAAAAAGGAAGTCCTTTTAGAAAAAGATCAGTGTGTGTGTATGTGTGTTTTTGGACAGAATAACTCCGAAACGAAGAGTCCGTTAAATTCCAACTTTGTTTTTAAGTTCAGTATTTCCCAAGGATGCGACACACAGATTTTCAAGAAAATTTCCCCAACCCAAACTACTATAAAATTATCGATTTTTTTTTTTTTTTATTTTCTCAAAATGGTGCAAACGATTTTTATAGCCTCTGAAGACCTCTGCATTCTGGATGAAGTTTGCATAGCTGGTAAATCTAAGAGATAGACAAAACTTACTACACAAAACATTAACATCTCTCAAAACATACAATTTATGTACGTAAAATTCTTGTTATGGAGATAACTGTTTCCGAGATATTCCTTATTATTATTATTATTATTATTATTATTATTATTATTATTATTATTATTTCAATTTTAAAATACTTGTACTTTTCTCAAACAAAATGTCATCTGTGCTTCTTTTGTTTTACTTCTGGCCAAGCGAAGAAGCGAATTTCAGTGACAATAGTATAGCGAGAGCTTCTAAAACATTTGACAATCACTTAATTCTTTCTATTTTGTAATTACTATTGCTTGTATTTAAATGCAAATTAGTCCAAATGTGTTTATGTATAGATGGAAACCTTTACAGAACAAGGGTGTTGATGGATGTTCCTCTCTCTTTGCTTATATGAACCACTATGCTAAATCTTAATTCGGAATCCTTCAAATGATACTAATTGTGAAACTGCTCGACAAGACTGCCAGGAATACTGCCACTACATCTCACTGAAACACAACGTCGTACACAATCACCAACACTGGCTGGGTGCTCCGACGAAGTGCATATCTGGGTGGATTTCTTTACCACCAAGATGTCGTGTCCGCTGCCCTCGGCTATTCACTATTATCTCAGGTGTGGTTTAATGAATTCCGATTGTTGACACTTTATTTAGTATTCACATTTGACTTTATTGACAGTGGACCTTTCCGTTGTTTAAATCCTATTAACACTTGATGTTATTGCTTAATAATCTCATTCTTCCTCACTACTTTAACACTTGTTTCTGTATAGATATATAATATATAGGCGACTGACCAAGATTGATCGTAATGCACATGCAAATGAAAGATGCTTTAAATCTCTTGTATATGATACTAGCCTTAACAGTTATTGACATGATCTTTCGCTTATTCGTATTATATTTTACATTTGTTTTAGCTATCTTTATTAGCTAAAGATCTCAAACAAGTTTGTCACAACTCCTCAGCTTAACGAATTCTTTTCATCTGGTCCGTGTCTTCTCCCACATCCTCGGATTCTTCCTATAGTTTTTAAGGAGACGGAACACGAATGTCTCTGGTTATGATTCCTATGTTTAAGTTTGACATCTTATTCTATACCTTCTTGTAATTAAAACATTAACTAAAACATACTCAAGGTAAAGCATATATACCAGTCGCTATTTCCATATTATATAATACATCACTATTATAATACATTACACATAGCGGCGCACGAGAAATCGGCCCCGAGTGCTGGACTGATCACTGTCGCCCGCAATTGTCAACTATTGTTGCGAAAATACGGTTTTTATTGTCAGTAGGAAAGACTTGGTTAAGACGTGTGAAGTAAATATCTCAGCGAGATGTATCCTCTTCAAGAAAGAATCACAGCAGTAATCACTGATGTGCACATACGAATCTTTGAGGAGTTTTACGTACAGTTGGCCCCCCATGAACCTACGTACACTGTCTTTCAACAAGATGGGGCGACCTGTCACACTTCGTGCGAATCAGTCTCGCAAATCCATGTAAGATTCACATAAGAAAAGACCGCCAATGCTTTGTGATCGCCTCGGTCGCTGGACCTAACCACTTTATCAGTGAGGCAGTCTAAAGTGTACACTGATAACCCAAAATCGAAGGAAGACTTAAAGAACAATATTTGTAGCGAATTTTTGATGATTGAGGTTGCAGATTGCACAAATTATACATTATGGCGCGCGCAAAAGTGCATTATAGCACAAGATCATTCTCAGTACGTAGTGTACTTGAACGGAAAAGACAAGATCAACTCAGAAATATAGGCCATATAGTTTATATGTTACTTCTTTATTGCCTAATATTGACGTCTTTATTTGTTATATAAGCTTGTGGCGGGCACCAATTTCTGAGTATTTTGTCGTTCGAGTAGCCTGTATTCAGGGCCAGTTCATCCTATAAAATATCTGGGACGTCGCTTTAGGGGACGCTAGTACGCTGATCGTTACCCTTATTTTTGTGTGTTTAATTGATTTATATTTATTCCGTTTTGTAACAACTTTAAAGGAGGACATTATAGTATTCTATCACTTAGTAGCGATTTTTTTCGCAGCTGTAATAAGCCTAACTAGCAAACAAAAGATTCACAAGTCAACCCATTTCGTTCGAAAACAGCAGCGTACGCTGAGACGAGTCAGCGTTTCTCTGCCTGTAGTTGATATGGCTAGCAGGACATCCCCGCAAACCCCTGACCGTCCTCCTGCTTACCCCTCTCGTTTCCGCAAACCCCTCACATACCAATCGTGCACTCGCTAGCGTTCAGTCGTGTACCCTAGCGCGTTTCTGTATCCGGAGTGCTGCTGAGGTAATGTCAATTGTGTTTCTTTGTGAATAAAATTGTAATGCGTGCTCTGCAGTTACTAGTTAATATAAATGCTTGCCATAATGAAATACAATTCGCTATTGGAAATATACAAAACCTGAGAATGCTAGGCTTTCATTGAAGAGTGTATCTAAAGTAGTATCTAGTTAAATAGAAATATAAGTTTTAGTGACTCTAAAAAGTCTAGATTGAAAGGGCTGACATATGAAATCATTGACTAACAAGTTCTTCGAATGAAATCCAGATTTGAAGATTTTCCACAGCTGGAGTTTGTAGAATTACTGAATAGAAAAAATTCATGGGACATAAGAAAGAATTTCCTCAGACGAAAATTTGCAAACTATTAAAGCAGTATCCTGGTTATTTTAATTCAGACCAGCTTGAAAATGAGCTCTTCAATATTTATGCAGATGATCAAAAGCATGTATCACCACAAAATGTACTGAAGTATTTGGTTATAAATGACAGACTCGGTGTTTGAGGAGGAGACTAAGCTATTGCGTTTAGTTGTAACATATCCAGCTACAACAACAAGTAGTGAGAGATCAATGGATACACTCACGACAATTAAAACATGCTTAAGAAACTCAATGACCAATCACCGTTTGTGCAACGTAAGCATTTTAGCTGTAGAACAAAAAACTGTTGGGAGAACTGTATTCTGATGCCACCTTTATTGTCAATGTAAATGACACGTTCGCAACAAAGAAGAACCGACGGATGGATTTGGTGTATAGGTTATTTTAGTCGAGTGTTATTGTTTTCAATATAACCTTTATATTAACTTTGTTACTTGTTGTTTTCATTGCCAATGTCAAACCTAATTTACAGGCGCACTATTCGATAAAATGTGCAACTGCCCACTCCATCTTTTATTTCCAGCAGTAGGGCGTTTAAACTATAGCGTTCCCGTTCTTTTATTTCACTGTACGCCACTGTATAATATAGATACATATTTACTGCATTACAAACTGTAGATGTGCCATACGCATCTCATCCAGATGACACTGGTTGAAGACAAGATCACAGAAGAAGCACCTGTATTTTACGGAAAAAGCCGAACGGCAGTCAAGCACGAGTATGCATGCTATGACTAATTGTGAGAGCAAGTTGTCGAGTGATAAAAATCTGTGTGTTCCATTCAAATGACTTTCTCTACGTCGCTGTAACAAATTATTGTTAAAAACCACATTCTATCTACTTTATGATAATCGAGATAAACATTCGCAGAAATTGGCTTAATTACTTGCTTCCTTGTAACTAAAAGCAAAATAAGGGATTACGCTAGCCTAAAGTGATAGTCAAATCTTTTAAATCCGTTCCGATGCAGGGCCAGCTTCCTTTTCGTTGAAAAAGGTTTACGTATTTTAAATTTGAAAACAATAACAAGGAATATCTCAGAAACTGTCAATTCAACAAAACAAAACAAAAAATCCTTTATGACATAAATTGTGTGTTTGAACGAGATCAATATTTCCTACCTAGTGAGTCTTGTCAATCCCTTACGGTTTACCAGTTATGAAAATCTCATCAAAGTTCACCCACAATAAAGAGGTCTTTAGAGGCTATTACCAGAAAATTCAAAATATACATTTTATTTGCCATATAAATAACTTAAATATACGGTATTTTGATTAAGATCGTTACAGCCACTTTTAAGGAAAGCAAAATTTTCTATTTTTTTTTCCATGTAAAGGATGGTTTGCGTTATGGGATTTTTCTCCAAATCTTCGTGTCGTATCCCTGGAAGAAAGTAAACTTAAAATACCAAGATATTAATATTCTTATAAATAAAATTCTAGAATATTCTCTTAAAAAAATTAAGTTTGGTACTTTACCGACTTTTCGTTTATGAGTTGTGTTCTCAAACACACGAATACACCGACACACACACACACACACACACAAACAGGGACCTTTTTCTGGAAATATTTTTTTGAATACTGGGGACTATAAAACGTCCATTTTCCAGTAAAATCTCGCTATCGGATTTTTAGTGGAATGCAATACCTTCTCTATAGACTATATACATAGTGCATGTAGAGAGGGTAAAAACGAGCAATGTTTATTTGAATGGCCTCACGTTACTTCAGAAACAAATAATAAATACAAAATGTATTCGTTTATAAAACGTGATCATGGAGTAACGCGCTAACATCCGGTCCCGAGGTCTTGGGTTCAAATCCGTGGAGAGATATAGGGTACGTTTTCGGAATTAAAGGTTTTATGTCGAAGATGCCAAGTCGTGGGTTTATTTAAAATATAAGAACATCAAGTCTAAAAAAGTCTATTTAGTTACACTAAGCGGCTTTCACACCCAGCAAAGGCTTAGAGCCATAGCTGTTAAAATGAAAGAATGAAAAATAAAAAAAAATCCATGAAAAAGGAAATCATCATAATACCATTACCACCACGCCCACCACCACCACCACCACCAACAACAACAACATAACCTATACCACCACAACTATTAACACCACCTTTACCAACATCACCAAAATTACCCCCATTACCATCAACAATACGACAACCACCATTACTTCTACCACTACTACTACTACCGCCACTAGTAAATGGGGATGTAAATTCCTATCTTGATGGGACATGTTTGCTTTACCGCCTGACTATATCGCTTTGTATAAGTGCTACGTCCGAATGCTATTATTGCTGTAAGGATTAAACAGCTGAACATACCTTCTTTCACTGTATTCGGTGGCAACATCGACGCCAACAGGCCGAGAGCAAATGGGGATTTTTAACGCCCGACAACTTTCTCT